>PJQD01000017.1:0-132699 GCA_002922495.1 Rhodotorula taiwanensis
ACCATAGTGTGTGGGTGTGGAAAGAAGAAGCGGGAGCCCGCCGGGAAGATCGCGGGTCGGGGCTTTCGCGGCTCGGCCGAGGCACAGCGTCGCAAGCGCACATATGGGCAGGACCATGTGTCGCTGCGGACTTTCTCGCGGACTTCACGCCGAGCAGGACCACTCGAATTCGAAAGATGACCGAGAAGCGGTGCGGTGAGGTCATTTGGTGGCGCATGAAGCAGTTCGGAGCAGGAGAGTCGAGCGGTGGAACGGCTGCATCGGAGCACGCTCTCGAGATTGGCGCTGATAGAGCGCGATGAACAAATGGCGAGCACCGAATTGGCTCAATGCTGTACGTAATGATCGCAAACAACAGGGAGAAATACCAACGGAGCGGCCGGCGCATCAGTTGCGTTCCGCCTCGGCCCAGATGCTGTAGAGTCCGTAAGTCGAGTCGTCGCGCGCAAACGAAAGGGGGCGTGCTGTCGCTTGGCGGGGCCGAGGCGGCGAAGGAGGGCACGGAGGGGCGACAGCTCGCTGCTGCGCTTTGAGCATACTGCTGACGGTCGGCGCATCGTACCGTGCGTCCCGTGTATTCGAGTCCGGCGAGATTGGGCGTGTTCCCTCGCGGAGGCGACCAGCAAATTTGGTTGGAGAAGGGCTTCGCACGCCGACGTCGCGATTGCCGTTTGAGGTCCGAAAGTTGCGGCGAACTGGCTTCGGCTCGTCCCCGTCGTATTGGAAGCTGTTCGACTCGCTTGCTGATCAGTCTGAGCTCTGTGCCATAGACAGGATCTCAACCGGACCTCATCTGGCTCTCGGCGTCGCGGTCTGAGAAGGATGACGATTCGTCTGCGTCCGTCCGGACCTCATCGGCGCGGCGCAATTCGTAATAGACCTCAAGGGCGGCTTCCGCATCCTCCGGGGTCTCCCAGCGCTCAATGCCGACGAATCGATCTGCCGAGGAGATTTCAGTACGATGGACGGTTTCCAGCTAGGAGGATCGGCTCACAGGTATTCCGAAGCTTTCCAGCCTTGCGTAATTTGCCTTGTCGGCCCTTCTTCTCCTTGACGCGAGAGAAGCTGCCCGGTATGCTTCGAATGGAATCAGGCTCGTCAGCGAGAACGCGCTCGTCTCGCTTCTGCAGGCCGAGGCGACTTACTCGGTCTCTCCGACTTTCTCGACCCGGACAACCACATCGGTGAAAACGACAAGCCAGTCGTTCGAGCCGTTCCGCGCGGATCGCTTTGCAGGTGCTGTAGAGAGTCGCCTCGACGAGCGCTTGTGCGTAAGGGCCGAGGGAGGAGCTGGTCGCTCGTCGAGAAGAACGCGAGCCCCACGGGGAGCCATAAGCGCCTGTAATGGCGGAGTCAGAGGAACAGTTATAGCGAGTAGAGGGAGGCTCTCGCACCTGGTCACGGATACCATCAATCCTCGCCAGAGCGTCGCGCGCCTGTGCCGAAGGCGACCGCGTCAGGACAACCACGTCAGAACATCAGACAGTGCGGACGCAATAATACGCGTACCGTCTCGCGATCATCCTGATCGAGCTTTTCGTCTTCGATTGAGCGGACCAGCGCGTCGACTTCGAGAGCCATCGTTCGTGTCTATCGTGCAGTCGGCCGGTCAGTCAGCACGCCTTCAATAGTGCACATCATTCAGCGCTGGTGCGAGCGCACCTTTTCCCACTCGTGCGTGGTCGGGTCTGCGCGTGACCGAGAGTCAGTGCATGCAAGAACCAGCTTCTGCTCGTTGGTTGGCTCACCGGTATGATATAGCAGAGCCTGCATCAGTAGAGGCAGTTTCGACAATCGCATCAGGGGCTTGCTCAAGCAGATGCCGAGGTTGCTCTCGCCAGCCGCAGCCGCCTGCTCTTCCAGTCGCCGTAAGAACAAGCCCAGCTGGACGACAGAGGAGTCCTCGCGGCTCTTGCTCGACTTGAAGAGCCTTTTCCGGTTCGCTTGTTCGGTCGCTCGGGTGGCGGCACCGAGGTGGGCTTCGAGGGTCGCGAGAGCATCTTCGAGCGCGACGATATATGCTGTGTAGGTGTGCAGGAACCAGGGCTGGAGAGCAGGCGTGGTCAGACCTGACCGGCAGAAGCACTCCATCTCGAGTGCTCACCTGTTCACTCCAGATCGCCGCAAGACCACTGCGTTGCGATCGCGTCAGTTGATGCATGCTTCACGATCATTCTCAAACCTCTCACCGAACGAGCGGGAATGCCTTGATCCACTGCTCCTTCCTGTGAAGTGGCCCGACGCGTCCGTCAACGCGAGCCCCAGGCGGCGCGCTTCGGAAAATCACTCACAGTCGACTGCTGAGGTCTTCATGACCTTGCAGCATATCGATAGTAGCCTGTAGAGCGTTCCGCAACGATTCGGGAAGCGGCGGCACAGCCGTCCAGTCATTGTCCACCGTCAGACTCGATTCCGAGCCTCTCAGCTTCCGCGATGACGAGGCGGGTCGGAGGGAGGAGCGTGCGCGCGAGCCGAACGAGGCGAGGCGTCCTGTCGAAGCGTTCGAGTGGACAGGCTCGAGTGGAGCCGGCGACAGAGTCCGCCTTGCTCCGGTCGGCAATTCGGGCAAGGAAGGCCGTCCGAGGTAGCTTACCCCTGAAGGCTGCGGGTCTCGCGCCTCCGAGTGCGCGCCTTCCGCAAAGTCGATCACGCTCAAGTCCGCTGCGAGGCGGTCGGGTACAGGTTGCGGACTTGGCGAGCGAGAGAACCGAGAAGCGATCGGGAGTTCAGCGCTCGAGGCGCTCGTGGCGGGGCTCGACAAGTATGGCGACAGTGTTCGAGCCGACGAAGGACGTGGTGACAGTGAAGGTGGAACGGAGGGGCTCGTCGAGAGGTGCGGATGGAGCAGCGGGTTCGAATACTTTTCGACGAGCGAGCGCAATTCGGCAACGTAGCTGTAGTGCGGAAACTCCATCAGCGCTGTCTCGGAAGGATTGCCTGTACCGTCGCGACTCGCCGTTCTTCGCTTGCAACCACCTCCCAGCTGTAAGGAAGCAGCACCGTCAGCAGCGGTCCTGGCGCCGTCCAGCTCTCTGACCAGGAGACGCACAGGATCTCTTGCCTCGTCCGTTCTCGTGCCGACAGGTTCGCAACGAGCTCCGGGCTGACCATCTCGGCCCAAGTCGTCGGAGCTACAAGCGCCGATCCGCGGGTCAGTCAGGGTCCGAGGGTAATCGCTGGATTTGCGCCGGAGCGACTCGCCATGAATCTGGGACGGGTCCTGCCCGTCCAATCCAGAGGCATACGACCGGTTCCGGCTCTGCGGTCCGGCTGCTGCCCAAGTCGTCGAAGCCAAGCTCGGAGAAGTCGCTCTCCGATCTTGCGAGTTGCGCCGGGCCGGCGGGGACAGAGCAGGCGGCGAGAGGCTCTTGTGTACCGAGTCGACCGAGAGGAACCCGTTCCTAGTCGAGGTCGGACTGCGCCCGTTCAAGTCGCGCAAGGCTCGGACGTCTTTACTGTCGAGTAGCGTCGTCGTTGTTGAGGCTCCTTTCGTGCTGGGGACGCTCAGGCCCGTTCCACATGTGGAACCGTCCAGTCGCGACAATTCGCGTCCTGTTCCCTCTGCCTGACGCCGGTCCGCCTGAGAGACCGCCTCGCCCGTATCGATCCCGACTGCGAAACCGAGTCCATGCAGCGGCCCCTCCGTCTCAGTCTGCGTCGTCGCTGTCGTCAGAGTCGACTTCGGTAAAGTCGCGTTCGATCCGTTCGTCGAGAGCAGTCCGGACGGCGCCGGCGAGGGCTTGCGCGAGCTGTCGGGCGCTTTACCGTTGCTCTTTCTCGAGCGCCAGAACTTGAGCATCGGGAAGAGCGCATCGAGTCGCAGTCAGAAGACGTCAAACCGCTCATCAAACATCGACTCCAGACGTGGCGTCAAGCGATTCTCAATCTATAGACCGTGCCGGCTCTAGGTAGTGAACCGAACGGCTAAACTGGATTGAAGACACGCTTTTCGGGACGTGATAGATCTCTCTCGGGGCAAAAGCCTTTCGTGAAGTGGGAGGGAGAGCCGGAACGTCGGGAGATCGCTACTCGAGCCGCAACAAAGGTTGCAGACAGGGCATTCCTCTCTCTATGATATGCGCCAAGACGGGTACGCGGGGCCGTGGACCCGCCTACGCTGTCGAACGCCTGCCTGTCCACCCTCCGCGCGCGTGCGTGGGAGCCTTTCGAACGGTACAAAGTCGGTCGCCTGTCCCGCGTCGTCGGTTTAGTCGGTGACGCTGTACAAGTTCAATCCGAGCAACGACCGCTCGTCAAAGTTGCGGTGCTGGAACCCGAGCTTGTGGAGGGCGCCCGTGTCGGCGACAAAGATCCGACCCTGCGAGATCTCGAGTTGACACCACCGGGTACTGTGTTTCCCGCTCTTTCGAAAATCAGCCGCAAAAGTCGAGAGGCAGTGGGAAGAGGAGAGAGGGAGGAGGGGAGGGGAGGAGGCCTTGTTGACGCACATGAAGCAGCGGCTAAAGTGGCCGTGCGAGACAATGACAATGTCGCCGTGGTGACCCTCCGTGTCCTCCTTACCGTGATGGGCGCTACGCGGGGGTCCACAAAGAGTGTCAGTCACCATCGACATCAATCACGTCCCACTGAGGAGCCCCTCTCGGTTGAGCGGGAGGGAAAAGAGAGGGCGAAAAGGAAAGGAATTCGCGAGCATACCCGGCCAAGTCGACAATCTTTTTGATCATGCGGTCGCACCGGTCACGCATCTCGTCGGGCGATTCCCCTTGCGGGCACCCCATCGTCCAGATGTCCCAATCCTGACCGAGTTCGGACCGGATCGTTTTAGAGGATTTGCCTGCGCGCTCGACGGACGACAGGCACGGCGTCCAGGTCAGCATCTCTTTCGTACGAGAGAGGAAAGGGAAAGCAGCTCCCGAGCAGCGCACCTTCGCAAACGCCATACTCCCACTCGCGGATCTCGTCCTCCTTTGACCAACTCGGCTTTTCTTCGACCCCCTCGAACAGCAGATCGAACGTCTTGACGGCGCGTTGCCTCGGCGAGACAAACACGTGTTGGATGTGCGCCGGGTCGAGGATCTTGTTCGCGCCGACGATTCGGGTTCCGAGGTCCCGGACGATCGATTCTCCGTGTTCGGTCAAGGGGATATCGGTCAAGCCGGTCTGTACGCCGCAGTGGGTCAGTTCCACTGATTTCAGAAGGAGAGAGAGAGTTCGGGAGTTGCCCAGCATGGGGGGGCAGGTAAAAGACGGACGTGCTGTCCCGAGAGACTCCATTCCGTTTCGCCGTGGCGGATGACAAACACGCGCGGCAGGCGAGGCTTTTTCGCTGCGATCGTTGATTCGGGCGGGGCGGCCATCGCTTCTTTTATTGCTCGGGAGAGAGGGAGAGAGACGGCGGGGTAGGGGCTGTGTGTATGCCGGGGCCTGTCGAGGTCTCGGAAGGAGCAGGCTAGCGGAGGAACTAGGCCGAGTGGTAGCTCGAGTGTGAGCTGCACGGGGTCAGGAGAGCGTGCCAGCTAACGAGCAACTTTGCCAAACGGTGACGAAGGTCGGTCAGCAGCGGCGGCCGGACTTGAAGCGAATCAAACTGTGGGAGTTTGAGCTCGGATGGTGACTGGTAAATCGAGGGGCGTGATGATGTCCCGGTTGCAAATACTCTCGATTCCTACAGCAGTGATGTATGAGGTGACGAGTTGGACTTGGGCCGGGGCGCAGGGCGAGCGAGGAGCGGCCGGGCGAACGAGAGACGAGGCGAGTCCAAGTCGAGGCGGGACCAGCTTTCTCTGTTTCCGGCTGTCCTCGTCGTCCCCTACCAGGTCCACCCCTCCATCGTAAGCGGACTGCCATATAGGCTAGACTCTTACACACACTAACCGTGCTCTCCTGCCCTTTCCAACCCTTCCCTCTACCGTGCTGGCGTCGTGGTTTCCGCTCGACCCCGATTTGATGCTCGACCGAACCGCCCCCCTCTCGACTCTCGTCGCCCGGCTTGTTCTGTACCGCCTGGACGACCCTATGCCCGCCTTAAACCGAACTTATACCCTGTCTGTCATGCGGCCCATGCGTTGAATCGCGATCGCGTGTACGCCTCGGTGGCCGACCACTCGCCGGGAACACTCTCGACTTTTTGCCGCGCCCTCCGACTTTCGCACTTTCGCTGTCCCCTCTTCCATCGCGCGCTCGCACTCACGTCCCGCGGCCTCTCCTCCTTTGACGCTCCTCACGGCTGTACCGACACGACAGATGACGAAGCGCACCAGAAAGGCCGGCGTTACGGGCAAGTACGGTGTCGTAAGTCCCTCGTCGTGCACTTCCCTGGCAGACCGAGTGGGTAACTGAACAGTGAGGGTGCTATCGCGGGACAACAGCGTTACGGTGCGACTCTGAGGAAGTCGATCAAGAAGATGGAGATCACCCAGCACGCTACCTACACGTGAGTCTCCTCGCGCTCTTTTGCACCCGCCCGCCCGCCCTCTCTGGATAGAGCAGTCTGACTGACCTAGCGTCTCTTCGCAACCCTAACAGGTGCACCTTCTGCGGCAAGGTCCGTTGACTCCCCGCCCTTTCGCGCGCGCGCCTTTCGACTTGTGTCAAGAGCGCGTGAAGCTGATCTCCCCTCCTCCCTTCCTCTTTTCGTTGATTCTTTTGAACAACAGGACGCCGTCAAGCGCACCGCTGTTGGCATCTGGCACTGCAAGGCCTGCAAGAAGACCACCGCCGGTGGCGCCTGGACCGTCTCGACCACCGCCGCCGCGACCGTCCGGAGGTGCGTGTTTCCCACCGCTCTCGAGGGCGGGCTTGATTGATTGATGCGGCCGTGAGAGCTGACTCGGAGCGCGCGCCTGCCTGCCTGCAGTACCGTTCGTCGTCTCCGCGAGCTCGCCGAGGTCTAAACGACTCTCGTTCTCTCGCGTTTGCAGGTCGAGGAGAAGGCGGGGAGGAACGGGAAGGACCTCGAGCGAAGTGTCCCACTCGCCTGGTACTTTCTTCTTTCTCCCTGGGAATGAGGATTTTCAAAACAAACCGAGTTGGTTGGGAGTCGCGGCGTGTGGTTGAGGACGTTGCCTGACTCTGGGGGGAAGAGGGACTGTTCGGGGAAGGAGAGAGGAGACAGATGACCAGGCTGTGCAGCCGTGCCGAACCTCGTCCAGATTCGAGGACGACCCGCATCCGAGAGAATGAACGAACGCTGGTGCGTGTGTGATTGCTGCTGGGCTGGGCAGAGAACCCGCTCGTCTCTGTCATTCGGCGCACACTCCCCGGTGCGAGCCTCGAATCGCGCCGAGACTTGGAGCTGGCCGTTTTGCTCGGCTCCTCTTGAAAGTCGGGACACAAAGCAGAGGCGGCAGAGACGGCGGTATAGCGCCCCGCGGTGAGACGGTCCGCGAGACCAGGAAATGGGTTTCCTTCAACCGCCTGTTTGGTTCTCGCTCGGACGCACGTTGGGCGGCTCCATGCGGGAGTAGGACCTCGTCCCCTGCGCGCTGTCGGCGGTCGGGGACGAACCACCGACGACGACGACGAGCGGGTCGTGTTCGTCTTGGTCCTCGTCTTGGTCTCGTTCGAACCAACCTTGTTGCCCGGCTTCACAGTCGCAACAGGAGCGAGGGTACGTGCAGCAGCAATGGAAAGGAGTGCCTTGATCCGAGAGTGGGCAGTGTCAGCTTGAGTGTGAGTGTGGGGGGGACGGCGAGGGCGAGTCGGGAGACTGACGATCCGTTGCGCACGAGGTCAACAGTCCGTCGAGCAAGGTTCCGACGAGGTGGAAGCAAAGGTCAGCCATTTGGCACGTGAACCGGTGGGCAGCGGGGGAATCAGACGGAGGGGGACGGCAAGAGACTGGGGAGCAAAGTCACAAGAGTCTCTCTCATCTCATCTCATCTCTCTCCCTCGCCATTTGCTTGGACCGGAACTCGCTCGCAGAAACACCAGGAACCAGGGTCATGTCGACTAGCCGCAGCGGCGATCATGCTCGAGACCGCCACTCCTCGAAACCGAGTCGGTCCGACCGAGACCACACCCGCGACCGCGACGACGATAGCCACCGCTTGAAGGACTACCGCGACAGCGAGAGGGACCACGGTGCAGTATCATCATCGAGGAGGAGGAGGAGTCGATCGCCGGAAACGAGTAGCTACAGCAGCAGGAGCAGGAGGGATGAAGATAGGCGTGCGGACCGGGGGGATCGCGGCGATCACAAGAGGAGTCGCAGGGACCGGGATGACGACGACGAAAGACGCAGCGGACGGGACAAGGACCGCGGCGACAGGTCAGTCCCCACTCACCACGAGACGGCTCACTGTCAAAGACGGGTGCCTCCCTTGGGGAACGCGCAAAACTGACACGATCCCTCCCTTCCGCCCTCTCGCATTAACGCACGCACGGGACAGGCACAAACACCGCGAAACGTCCGAAGAGCGCCGGCAACGCAAAGCCGCCCGGAAAGCCGAAAAGCTCGCCGACGCCGCCCTGTTGCTCCCCGAAGAAGCGCGCCAGGCCGCCGCCGAAGTCGCGTTCTACTCGGCGCAGGACAACCCGTTCCACGATGCCAACTTGGGAGACAAGTTTGTCTGGGGCAAGAAGCGCGAAAAGGAGAGAAAGATGGGGTTGACGCCCGAAGAGGCGGCGAAACGCGATCGCGAACGCGCGTGGGAGTCGCAGGTGAGCAACCTTCTTTGCTGCTGGCCGGACGCAAACACGCATGCCGCTCTTATTGACTCGCCCTCTGTCTCTCCGGTTCCCCCGACCGCACAGCAAGAGATCGAGCGCCTGAACCAGCGCCGCGCCGAACGCGAAAAGGAAGCGGCCCTCCGCGAGCAAGAACAGATGCAGCAGATGCGGTTCGCCGAGTCGGCCCAGATGGCCGCGTGGATCGACAAGGAAGACGACTTCCACCTCGAGCAGGCCAAGAAGCGCGCCGAGATCCGCGTCCGCGAACGGCGCGCGAAACCGATCGACTACCTCGCTTTGAACTTGAAGTGGAGCGTGCCGCCGCTCGGACCGGGAGACGAAGGCTATGACGAGAAGAAGGCGCTCGAGGAGGAAGAGGAGGACGACGGCGCCGGACTCGAGGTCGACCTTGAGGAGCCGTACGCCATCTTTGACGTGCGTTGCCATCCTCGCCCTTCAAACCCTGGTCCTTTTGTGTGTGCTGATCCCGTCATGCGCCGGCGCTCGCAGCACTTGGCGCTCGAAGACGCCGAAGAGCTCCACGACGACATCAAGATGTATCTCTCGCTCGAAAAAGTCGAAGCGCACCAAGACTTTTGGCGCGCCCTCTTGATCGTCTCGTCTGCCGCACTCGAGGCGCTCCGCGAAGAACGGTCGATCGGGATCTCGGCGTACCAGGCTCAGACGCGCGCCAACGCCGCCGTCAAGGCCGAGATCACCCGGTTACTCTCGGGCAAGACGCACGACCAACTCGTCCAGCTCCAGGGTCAAGTCCAGGCGAAACTCGCGAGCGGCGAAGTGATCGACGTCGATTACTGGGAAGGGCTCCTCAAAGAGTTGGTCGTCCAAAAGGCCAAGGCCAAGCTGCGCGACATGCACGAGGTCGTCCTGAATAACCGCCTCGAGCAACTTCGGAAGAAGCAGCGCGACGAGGCGCTCAGGTACGCCCAAGAAGTCAAGAATGCGATCCACGTGCCGATCACGAGGGACGAAGACGACGACGACGACGACAACGAACAGGGCGACGAAGACATGGAGGTCGAGGACGAGGACGCCGAGGCGGACGCGCGTCCAGGCGTGGTCTCCGAAGCGTGGGACGACAAGTGGGAACCGACGCTGCACAAGAAGATCCCCGAAGAGTGCCGGCAGTGCCAGGTTGTCGACTTTGCCGAAGATCGCAAGAAGCTGGTGGGTGTTCGCTCTCTCCCGCCGTCGGGACTCGACTCGTTTAGTGTGACGAGGCAGCTGACGCTGATTGTGGTCTGCTTCGGATCCCGCAGTACGCCGCTCGCCGCGCCGTCGCCCAGGCTCGGTTCGTCGTCAAGCCGCGGGCCGCGCCGACCGCCGGCGCCGGCGAGGGTGGCGCAGCCGGAGCGAGCAACAAGGACGAGGAGATCTACCAAGCCGCCGTCGGGCAAGGGTTCGACGACGAGGAAGAGTTCTTCAACATGGAGGCCGAGATGTCGCGGCAGAGTTACACGTGGGAGGACAAGTACCGCCCGCGGAAGCCGAGGTACTTCAACAAGGTCCACACCGGTTACGAATGGAACAAGTACAACCAAACGCACTACGAGTACGTCTTTGTTCGCCTGAGCACCGGACCCGAGAGCGGGAAACCGACTGATGTGACTCTCGGGCCCGCAGCTCCGACAACCCCCCGCCCAAGGTCGTCCAGGGTTACAAGTTCAACATTTTCTATCCCGACCTCATCGACAAGACCAAGGCGCCTCGTACGTGCTCCCGTAGGCTCGGCTGTCGCGCAGCCTGAACTGACCTCCCCGGCTCGCGCGCGTCCCCGCCGCAGAATTCAAGATTGTCAAGAACAAGGAGAACCCCGACATTTGCACGATCGTGTTCACTGCCGGCCCGCCGTACGAGGACATCGCGTTCACGATCGTCAATCGGCCGTGGGAGCATTCGCACAAGCGCGGGTTCCGCAGCTCGTTCGACCGCGGAGTGCTGCAACTCCACTTTTCGTTCCGCCGCAACTTTTACCGGAGTGAGTCTCGGAGCCTTTTCTCGCAGCAAGTGCTGGACTTGGTACTGATTTCGTTGTCGCGCCCTCCAGAGTAATGCGCGTGTCTGGGTCCTACTCGTACGCCATCGGAAGTGTCCTATCTGCAAGAGCATTTCCTCTGCGGTTTCATGCCCTGGTCCGCTCGCCGGGACTGCGGCCAGAGTTTGGTCTTCCGCGTCACGTTCATGTCACATTGCGAAGGAAGAGAGCGAGAGGCCATACTTGTCTGGCTCCCCGAACGAAGCTGCCACGAGATGATGACGGGTAGCCTCCCACCCTCTCCCTCACTAAGCTCTTGCGGCGGCTCGATGCGATCCAGATGTGGGCCAAGGTAGCCAAGCTCGCCTCTCCAGCTCCTCGCAAGCCAAGTGCGGCCAGCGAACCGCCCAGCGCCGACCGCTTGTTCAGTCAACTGCGTCGGGTCCTCGCAGACGACAACGCGAACGCCGCCCGAGATGCTGCAGACGAAGTGGCCCGTCTCTTACACGACTTGCACGACGCGCTGGGACAGGAGCAGCAGAGCGGGGCGCCGCTAGGACCGGTCCTCGAGTTTATCCTCGAGAACGACGCCCTCGACCAGTTCGCCTGCCTCGTCTTGCAGCCGGAACGGGGCCCTTTCAGGTCGAGACTCTTGGAATGGTATGCGGACGCGATCGACGGGCTGGAAGGCAGCTGGCTCGAGCACGCTGCCGTCAACAAGCCGCTGTACGTGCTGTCCTCGAAGGGACCCTTTTTAAACCGAACCACCAGCCTTGCTGACAATGGTTGCTCCCACAGGATCAAACTCATCAAGGGCTGCCTGTCTACTGGCGTCACGTCGGAAGAGGAGTATCACTTTGTCGTCTTGCTGTGCACGGCAGCGGAACGAATCCGATCGGTACGCACCCGCAATGCTGTCCTGTTGCGCAGCCAGGCAGGGGAAGCTGACCAGTGATTCTGTATAGAGTACGGAGCTACTGCCGATCTTCTTCCGAAAGAAGGTGATCCGGCAGAGGCTCGCCGAGCCAGGCTCCGCCGCCTTTCCGGTCGCCCTCAATCCGCCCGCCTCGCCCACCCTATCTCAGGTTTCGACGAGCGACACTTCCTTCTCCTTTTCCGCCTCTCTCGCCACGGGAGCTAGCTCGTATGCAGTCGAATACGACTGCCTACTGTTCACCGCCCTCGTGCGATACGTGCACCGCGAAGGCGACATTGGCGATGCAGCACGGGCCGGCGTCTTGGCGCTCGTCAGTCTTGCTCGGGCCTCGCCAGTGTTTGCGACATCGCCGGTTCAGGCGGCGGCGGCTCCGACGCACGCCGCGTCTTCGCCAGCTGCTTCGACTCCAGCCGGCGAACGCGACCTGCTGCTCGTCTTCGCCGAATGGATCCTCGAGTCCGACCTGGCCGAAGTCGTCAGTGCGAGTATCGGCGCGCTGTACGGCGCACTGCCGACGAAGCTCGCTGGCAGAAGCGAAGCGGTGGCACCCGGTGCAGACCGGGACGCGGCTCTCGCCGGTAGCGGGATGGTCCTCGGTGGTATGGGCGCTCTCCAGGACGAGGGCGACGCTGAAGCAGCAGCGCGAAAGCGTGAAGAGGAGGAGGACTCGCTGCGCGCGCAGGGCTTCGGAATCGCAGGGTCGCCTGAAGTCACCGGCGCGCTCGTCGTCTTCTCGCGGGTGGTCGACTTCGTCCAGCAGGTCGTCTTGGCGTGTTCAGGTCCGCGCATCTCGCTTGAGGCAGGGCGCCTGAAAGGCGGCTTGACGAGCGACCCGACTCAGCGCGAGCTGGACCTCGTCCTTGGCGCCGTCGCCTCGAACCTCGTCGCGACTATCCGGACGTCCTTCTTGCAAGGCGTCTTGTACCCTTCAATACTCGAGTGCTCGGAGGCGGACGGGTCGGCTGTCGCCGTATTAAGCTATCTCGACGCGATGTTCGACGTGCTCAAGGACGGCGATGAGCTCGAAGCGGCCATTTTTGCGTTCCTGCTGGCAGAAGAGACGGCGCCGACGCAGCAGGCGGCAGTGTCAACACCTTTGCGGCAGCGCTTGAACGACCTTCACTCCCATGGTCATCGTCGGAAACGGTCTCACGGGCTCGTCCTCCTTGACAAGCCCGCCCTGCGTACGTCCACCTCGGACGACTACTTCACAGCCGGCGGCCGCTTCTCTCTGCGCGACTTGCTCCAGTCCAACATCGAATCGGTCGACTCTGCGACTGTTGCCGCCGCGCTGCGCTTGCTCAAGACGATCCTGACCAAGCACGATCGGTGGAGCCTCGCGCTGCTGGATGTCGAAGTCGATGACCTTGCAACGGCATTCCCTGGCGTCACTTTCGCCGCTCTGCCGCCGGTCGCGCACAGCGGCGAGCACGGAGTCGAGGCTACCTTGGGCGCCGACGAAGAGGAGCCCTTCGTGTACGCCTCGCAGGAGCCGAGAACGCCCCGTGCCCGGACCAAAGGCACAACGTTCCCTTCCACGCCCGCCTCGGTTCTTCGGCCATTGCTCGAACGCGGCAACGGTCAAGCGGGGTCACAGGCAGCCGGAACCGATCCGCTCGAAGCCCTCCTCTCGCTCGTCGGCGAGATCGATCCTTCCTACCGCCGGATGCGAAACGCCGGTGGAGGTTCCGAGATCTCGACGACTGGCTTCGCAAACTATTTGCGCGACGCCGAGACCGAACTCGGACGAGATCCAGGGTTCCGACGTGGGCTCGCATCGTTGGTGCACCTCGAGGATGAAGCGCTCGGCGAGGTCCTCGACGATGACGAGCCACGGAGATCAGCGATCTCGCGCGCAGTTGTCAGCAAGAGGCTGTCCGGTCTCGACCTCGCGAGTACGGAGACTGGCAGGCGACATCACCTCGATCCGGCTTCGACCTTCCTCTCCACCCTCCTGGGCGCCTTCTCCGCCCTCTTCGAGCACCCACCCGAGGTCAATCTTGCATTGACCGAAGCGATCGCGACTCTCGCGCTGTCACCGTATCGCTCGCTCGAGGGCTGGTGCCTCCCTGTCGACTTGGTTGAGCCTCGGGATCACGGTCGGGACAACGGTGGCCGGCTCTTCATTCCAGCAATGGGTTCAGCTGCAGAGGCGCAGAACGACTCACTCTTGTCGATCTTGCGAGCCCTCGCGTCCTCGATTGAAGCGTACCGCCGGCGGATACCCAAGTTCGACGAGTACCTTGGCGAGCGGCGGAAGGGGCTCTTCTTCGCCGACAACCTCGCAGATGCGCTCGGTGGTCTGTCGCTCGCGTCGGATCTCGCAGAAGGCACTCCGTCGTCTCGGCCTCTTGCACCGCCAATCGCGTTGCCGATCGACCCTTCTCCGGCACCGAAACCTTCCGTCACGTCCGGCCTCGTCTCCCTCTTCTCGCCTCGACGACAGCCTCACAAACGCTCGCCGTCAACGCCGAACGCCTTCATGACGCCGACACGGCCAGGAGGGCTCGGCTTGCAGCGGCCAAGCCAGCTGCGTCGTTCCGCCTCGGACGAGTCTCTTGCTGCGCCGCTTTCGCCGACAGCCCCCTCGTCCGGCAGAGATCTTACCAACAGGTCTCTGTCATATGCGACGGCGCTTGTGGCCGAGGAGCGCAGGGCAGCTGGGCCGGCGTCGCCGTTCGCCGCTCACTACCGCGAGACTGGGTCCGTCCAGGTCCAGCCACTCGTCGTCTCGACGCCGTCACGGAGGGCGCGGGAGCAGACGCGAGCGCGCTCCGGACTCGGTCTTGAGGAGACCGCCGAAGCGGACGAGACTGACGGGACGAGCCAGCTCGGCGAGCCGGATTCTCCATCGCGGCGACTGTCGAACCTGCCCGTCGAAGCCGGCGCGCCCGGACCTGGCACAGCATCACTGCCGTCGTCATCGCCACTTCCGACTAGTACGGCAAAAGTCTCGCTCTCCATGATTCTCGACAACGTGATAGTCCTCGAGGAGTTTGTCAAGGAGCTGGCGGCGATCGTCTACGTCCGCAGAGTCATGGGCATCGACCCGATTCGCGTCGCCGCCGCAGCTTCTTAACAGGTTGCGGCAAGCTTTCACGGCGACATAGCCGGAATTAGATCGGACAACACCCGTAAACACGCAGATTTCACCGCTGGCCGGCGACTTTTTTCTCTGATGGAGTGTCAGTGAGACGTCGCGCGAGCGGGGCAGCCGAGTAAACTAGATTTGCTGCGATGGCTTGTATCGGCGGCTGTCACGATGCGTAGGAGAGAAACCAAAGTCGCGTCCGCCGTGTCGCAAGGTGGGGCTTCTCGCTGCCGCCTCTCCGTCTCGCTCATCAGACGCGTTCGACAGACTATCGGAGCTCGCGGAACGCTTTCTGGACCATCTCGATACGATAGAGCGTCACTGCAGTCCCTCTGGCGGCGTGTCGAGGCCGGGGACCCTTCGTCTCGCGAGTTTGGGCGAGTCGACAAACCCGCGCCTCTAGCGCCTTGTACACGCGACAGACGGCCGGCGAACGACGTTCGTGACGTGTCGATACCGGATATGGATGGCTCAGACGAGCTGAGAGGCCCTCTGAGTGCCAGCCTCGAGCAGATTTCTCGTGGTGAGTCGATTCGGCTTTGGATCTGAAGCGGGACCTGCTGCCAGGCGACTCTGGAGAGGCTCGCTGTGACCTGGCAAAGGCCCGACTCGCTCGAGCCTCACCCAGAGCGTCGCCGTGTTCGGCGGACTTAGGTCCAACCGCCGCGAGGTATCGAATGCTGACCTGAGGTCTCCCTCGTCTCCTAGAACATGCCGCTGCACACCCTCGAGTCGCTTCCCCGGTGGCAGTTTCTGAGCAAGAAACAGCTTCAGATCCGAATGTTTCAGGCGGGGATGCAGGAGTAGTCGCAACGACCTCGAAGGCAGCCGCCACAGACGTACCAGCCGAGACCGCAAATGTTGACGCTGACGGCGACGCCGCCGACGACGCTGATGCCGACGCCTCGATGACCAGTCCAGAAACTGCCGCTCAAGGTGCCGCGGAGAGTTCGACGAGCGCGACCGACTCCGGGTCGACCTCGCCGTCGTCTGCCAATACCTCAACGCCGTACCTCCCACTTCCGCCACTGCCGCTCGAGGTCTTCTTGCGCACAATGCACTTCCTTCCCATCAGGCAGGTGACACGCTTGCGGGCAGTCTCGTCGACCTGGCGCAAGGTTATCGACGGCGACTACCGCCTGTGGTCCCACTTTTCCTGCTCGCTCGAAGACACCCGTCTTGCGTCGCAGCTCGAGTTGTACACCCGGAACGCGACGCCGAAGCAGGTTGGGCAGCACGGTGGCATACGGCACCTGACGATCAAGCTCGGTTCGGCGCCGCTGCGCGAGCTCGCCGAAGCCGACCTCATCACTTTCGAAGAAGCCGAGGAATCTTTCGAGGGGATCGTCGAAACACTCTCGACCGCCTCGTGCTGGGCCTGCAGAACTGCGAACGGAGTCCAGCTGCGGTCGACGTTGCGGTCATTCGAGCTCGAACTACGGCCGAATACGTATGTGACGGCCAGGATGATCCACTGCTTCGACGAGATGCGGTCGGCCAACCTTTTCTGCGAGCTGAACTCGTGAGTCTCTGATCCTCATCGCTGGTATGCGCTTGCATTGACTCGAAGTCGAGTGGCTTGCAGGCTCGACATCCTCATCAACTGGTTCTGGATGCCGCTCGGCTCCGACTTTCTCAACATCTTCCCGCACCTGTCTCGACTCTCGATCCGATCACTCAAGCAGCGAGACTTGCGACTCAAGTACAAGTTCGGAGACTCGGACACGCCTTACGAGAACCACCTCAGATTGCCGAAGCTCCGCAGTCTCGTCCTCGAAAACGTGCGGATCACCGCGGACGCCGATATACCCATCTTGTCGGGCTTGCAGACTCTTCGCCTGTGCAACGTCGCATGGGAGAGTCGGTCGTACTATCTGCTGCTGCGCGGAGCCCGGCGTTCGCTGCGAAGCATCGAGATGGACGACTTTCTCTACGAACCGGCGGGCGACCTGTGGGAGGACTATCAGGACTTTCTCGACATCCGCGACCCCGACTTCCTCGACGGGTCCCCGTCTCCAAGCCTGCCGCCGCCTGCGATCGAGTGGGAGCCGGACGTTCCGCTGCCGGACCCGATCCCGATCATCTTTCCCGAGCTGCGGTACATGCGCCTCACAGGCATCACGCCGCCCATCTTTGCGCCGTCTCGCAACTTTGACGAGGACTACGACGCGATCGAACCTCCGACGCCCTTGCTCGTCATGCCGGTTCTGCAAGAGTGTGTGCTGCGCAACACCCAGCTCGACACCGCGGAAGACGTCCCGGCGGATCAGGAACAGCTCACCGCGCTCGGTGAACTCGCCCCGAATCTTCGCTCGCTCACGCTCAGCGTCGTCATGCACGAGGACAGTGGCCTGCACGCGTGCTTGGACGCCATGCACCGATCTCTCGTGCGCCTCGACCTGTCCGGCTCGACCTTCACCGACTGGATCATTTGCCGACTGCCCTACCTCACGCCGCACCTGCGAGAACTCGACGTGCGCGGCTGCACCGACATCGGTTCGCAGAGCGTGGCCCGCGCCGTCGAGATGATCCGCGACCAATGGGAGGAGGGCGAGTCGAGGCTTGAGCGGGTCTGGCTCGACGAGACTGAGATGGTCGACCCGCGCGATCAATGGGCGGAACACCGCGCGTACGAATGGCTCGCGTTCGTCGGCGTCCTTCAACTAGACGACCGGGACCTGGAAGGTCTCGGACCGTCGGATCCGCGCCAACGGCGCATGTGGATCAAGATCGGCAAGCGTGACGTGCAGCACGACCAGAAGGTCAAGTACCTCGAATGGGAAAAGAGGCAGCTGGCCCAACGACTGCTCGCGGTCGCCACGGCTGCCTCGACCGGCACTTCCTCGGCGAGTGGCGCCGCGGCGGTCTCGCCGCTCCTTGCCAAGGTGGCTCCTCTGCTCTCGGCGAGTGGCGTGGCCGCCGCATCATCGTTGATCGCCCGGGTGCCGCTCTCACTGATGGGAGCAGAGGCTTTCGCCGCCGCGGCTCAGGCCGCGATGGCACCGCAGAGTGGCAAGGTGACGCCTGCTGCGGCCCCTGCGACGACTGTCGCGGGGCAACAGGCGCCCTCGGCGTTGCCGGCGATGTCGCAAGCCGCGACCCTGGGCCAGCCGGCGCCGGCAAGTGCGACACCCGTCTCGGTCCCCTTTGGTCCGCAACCCTCAGCGACGCCCGCCCTTCCAGGAGCTCCGGCTCAAGGGTACGGTCCGATATCGTGTCCGCACCCACCCGTCACTCCGGCGCGTCCGCCGCTCTCGTCGAGACCTCCGCCGACTGTTCCGAAGGCGCGCCTGCCTCCTACGCCACCGACGCCTGCGCCCGCGACCGCCCCTTCGACCGATTTCGACGTGAGCGACGTCAATCCGCAGTTCCTCGCGGCGCAGATTAAGGAGATGGAGCGGATCGAGGCGGCACAGGCTCAGCGCGTCCAGGCGCAGATCGACGCGGCCGAGCAGGCGGCCGCGCAGGTTCAGCAAGTCAGACGTCGCGCGGCCACGACTGCAACCGATGTCGAAGACGAGCCGATGCTCGTGTACGATGAAGCGGTGCCGGCAATCAACCCGGAAGGCGCGACGATCGATGACGAACCCGTCGTTGACATCCTCGCGTCCGATGACGATTCGCAACGGTCTACCAGTCGCGAAGCAGAGTACGCGAAGCGGACTGGGTTCGCTGCGAACACCGACGACGAAGCCGAAGACCCTCCCACAGATGGCGACCGCGACGAGGCGGCGATGTCCACGGGAGCCAACACTCCGGCCGCCATCGACTCGCCCGCCGATCTCTTTGTCCCTCTCCTCTAGGACTATCGTGTCTCTCGGCCGCAGCGGACGCAGCTTGACCCCTCTGAGCCTCTCATGTTTCCTCTCCGGGCTTTTTTGCACTCTCTACAGCTTGTACAGCTTCTCTCGCTACATACGCAACTCGCACAGGTTCCTTCAACTGTCTTGCTTTGATTCTGTGAGCCGTCCGAGGCTTTCCGAGGCTTCTGCGCGAGAATGCAGTCGTGAACGCTTGGCTGAGAAGGCTGATCGTGAGTCGCCGCAACTTTCTTCGCTCGAAAAACCGGGCTTCGGGTCGGTACACCATGTAAACGTCTGAGAGTATGCTGCAGTACCTGCGCAGCTGAAAGGGAGAGGAAGCTGCGGATTGGGCAGGCGGCGAAGGGCCGAGAATTGGCTCGCCGCGTTCGTCAAGCCGACCACTCGTCTCCCACCGCTAAGCCGCGCCACACTCTACTAAGCCACTCGACGTACCTGCACAGGCTATTGTTTGCTGACCGAGGCCGCTAGCGTCGCTAGTGAAGCGTCTCGCCGTTGGAGAAGCGAGGGGTTGCTTCGCGTTCGCTTTCCCGTCTGACTGGCAACCTCACCCTCGCGCATGCAACGGTGATGGACGACCTCAAGTGCAACAGTCTCAGGTGTCGCAAGTCGCTGGGCCTCGAAGTGAGTGTCACCAGCTTGTCGAGGGTGTGCGCCAAACACCGGCGTGCCTCGCACTCGGCGAGCATGCTTGGGATGGAAAGGCTGACCTCGCTTCCACGATTCACAGGGCTCGTAAGTTCCGAACTGTAGACTCGTACCTCGAACTGCTGACTAGTGATCGCGAGCGTAGCGCCGTCGTGACGACTTGGTGCGCTCTCGCTCGGACCCTCTCGCGCTCAGGCCAGCTTCGCCGCACAAGCTCACTCCACTGCCATGACAGCTCGCACATCTTCTGCATCGACTGCGCAAACGCGCTCTTTTCCCTCCCACAGATTTGCCCTGCGTGCGAGACTGCACTGCCGGATCCGTGAGACCCCTGCCATTCAAGAAGGTCTAGGAGAGCACGAACGACTCGCCGCTGACCTGAACTCGCCCGCGTCCAGAGACGACGTCGTTCAGACAAGCTTAAACCCGCACGACTCGTACAAGACGTCGATCCTCGCGGGCCTGTCGCCGACCATCATCCTCGACGTTGCCGGCCGAGCGCTGAATTTCTACGCATACCAGGTAGGAGCCTGTCTGCTCGTCGAGACGGACGACATGGGCTCATTGCGACGGCGTTCAGGTACAGCAAGAAGCAGCTTTCCAGGCTCTGATCACGAAGAATGCGCAAGAGGTACGCCCGGTGGTGCCGGCTCTTTCCTTCCGACTGCGCCTTGACTCCTTCCGACCCGCAGCGCATTGCCATCCTCGAAGCGCAATGCAACACCATCAAGCGCGAGGCACACGCCGAAGTCAACCGCGAGTCTCTCTGATACCGGAGCGGATCAGAACGTCTCGACTGCTTGGACTGATGTTACTGCTCTTGCAGTGCTGAAGGAGCGACTGGCCCGTACGGTTTGACAGGCTACTCTGACGCCACTCGACAGCAGCGACTGACAGCACGAGAGACCCAGGTACGGAGCAAGACCTCGAGATGCAGAAGCGCAGGAACCACGACCTGCAAGAGACGCACAAGTTGAATGCGAAAGCGTACCAGAAACTCCGGGTGAGCTCGCCGGGCCGCGCACTCGTTCGCGTCGCAATCGCTGACGATCGTCGAATGACCTGCAGACTCAGTACGACAAGGCAAAGCAGCGCGCCCTCTATGACGGCGCAGACTCCGCTCAAGGAGGCGCTGGGCATTTGCGCCAGCAACAAAACGGCGTTCCAGGCACTCCGGCCTTCCAACAGGGCTTCATCTCCGGCGCTACGCCTCGCACAGGTCAGGGCGCAACGACTCACGCGCCGTTCAACTCGATCGTGCGCCCGCATGGCGGCACGGGCGGAGGTCGCGAGTCGGTCAGCTCGTGGAAGTCGATTCAGCCTGTCGGCGCCGGAGCGAATGGCGGTGGCGCCGCTCCCTTCGGCGGCGCGCAGAGCATGTCGATGCTCGGCAAGCAATTCGGCGCTGGTCCAGCCACCACTGGACTCAACCGCTCGAGTCGCGCCCGGCACGACATCCGTCAGCCGCAGGGTAATCTCCCACAGCAGTATCAGCCGGTGCAGCGCGTCACGAGCAACAGCAGCGCCGGCTCTTCTGTGCGCTCCGGCGATTCCAGGACCGTCAGCGCGACGGATCAGACGCGCGGAGGTCAGCACGGCGTGATGTCGTTCCTCGGCCAGCAACCTCAGCCGCAGCACCCGGGTCCGAACCGCCAGAACGGCTTCGCGGGGCAGCAGCAGCCGCAGGTTTGGACGAACGGCGGCTTTGTGACGGGTCAGCAAGGTCGTGAGTCCCTCGCTCTCTGCGCGAGCTCGGGCGAAGGGCGGCGTTCTCCTGCATTCAGGGCTGACTCGGTCGTGCTCGCACTTGCCCGCGTCCCAATGCGGGCCGCCTCGAGCAGGTACAGGCAGCGGTGGCTTCCGTCCGGCCGGGACAGCGAACGGTGGCGGCGGTGGCGCCGGCTTGCAGCAGTGAGAGCTTGAGCAGGTTCGCGAATCATCTGGCATGTGATTCCGTCGCTGTTGGCAGTTTCCTTAAGTTGCCGAAACTGACCGAAGGTCTTTCGCGCAGGGGCAGAAGGTAGTCAATACGACTCGTCGAGCGAAACCTAGCCTGCAGGGCGACGGGCGGCGCTCGGCGGTCCTCAAGTTGACGACGAACCGACAGGCTGTATCTTTCGCATCGTGCAGTATACACAAGATCTTCACAAGTGCGGAGAGCAGGAGCGACGTGCACTCGGTGGCGCGTGCAAAAGGGTTACCGACGGTTGCGCGCAGCAAGCTGTCTCCGGTTTCGCCGCCTCGCCTGGACCCGTTCCCAGTGTTGGCTATGTAGCGGCGGCACGCAGATATGCTGATCCGAGCACGAGAGCACAATCGGCCTCTTTTCGGAATCAGCTCGGACTCTGAATGAGCGTTTACGATGCGAAAGACCTGGACTCTCCATCTGGGTTAATTCCTTCGTAGTTAGTGCCCCACGTCTGGCTGTTTCTGGATGAGCCTAGAACACGCGCGAGTTCGCGCAAGTCGATGACGCTCCCGAGGGAACTTTGCGCTCCAAGTCCCTCCGCTGTCTTCCTTCACCCTACACACCTTTCTCGGACCAAAAGACTCTCAGTATGTCAGACATTGCCGGCAAGCTCACGGAAGCCGCCGCCAGCAGCCTGCAAGCTGCTGTCGAACTCGCCAAAGACAACTCGCAAGGCGTCGTCGCACCTGCGCACCTCTTCTCTGCGCTGTTGAATCCGACTCAGACGGCGACGGGACAGACGCAGCAGACTCTGCTGCACTCGATTCTCAACAAAGGTGCGTACTCATGTCATTGCTTCGCTCCGTGGGTGTTCGAATTCCGAGCGATGAAGCCCCACTTGGAACACCTTCGAACACCTGCGGTGGCGGGCCCTGCGCAGCGCAGTCGTTCTAATCAATAGAGAGCGTGAGCTGACACTGCCTATACTTCTGCAGCCGGAGCACAACCCGAAATCGTCCAGCGCGGCCTGGCGAAATTCATCGTTCGCCTTCCGTCGCAAGATCCGCCACCCGACGATGTCAGCCTTTCGCCGGCACTCAGCAAGGTTCTCCGCGAGGCGGAGAAGATCATGAAGGAGAAGGTGCGTAGCTGGAGCGACGTGAACGAGCGGAAGCGGCGGGAGAGGGAGCCGCCAGGTGTGAACCTCCTGGATTGACCCTCGGACTTGTTGCAGAACGACTCTTTCATCGCCCAAGACCACCTCATCCTCGCATGCATTCAAGACGCGTCCATCGCGCCGATCCTCAAGGAGGCCGGCGTCACCCCGGACGCGCTCAAGAACGCAGCTCAGCAGGTCCGAGGTGGGAAGCGCGTCGACTCCCGGACCGCCGAGGAGGGCTTCGAAGCGCTCAAGAAGTACGCCAAGGATCTCACTTCCGAAGCGGAAGAAGGGCGACTTGACCCGGTCATCGGCCGTGACGCCGAAATTCGTCGTTGCATCCGCATTCTCTCTCGGAGGACCAAGAGTGAGCTTCTGCTTTCGCGGCTTTTGCGACACGCGCATTGACCACAGTATATTCTATAGACAACCCCGTCCTGATCGGCGAGCCCGGTACCGGAAAGACGGCCGTCGTTGAAGGTCTCGCCCAGCGGATCGTCAACCGCGACGTCCCGCCCAACCTGCTCGGTCGGCTCTGGTCCCTCGACATGGGAGCGGTTATGGCTGGTGCAAAGTACAAGGGTACGCTCGCTGGCAGGACTGGGGAGGTCGGAGTGATGGAACCTGACAATTTTCTTCCCTTTTCTTCGCAGGCGAGTACGAGGAGCGTGTGAAGGCTATTATCGAGGAATGCGAGCGTGCCGGAGAATCTGGCTCTCCTATCACCTTGTTCATCGACGAAGTACATCTCATCATGTCAGGACAAGGCTCGTCCGGCGGAGGAATGGACGCGGCGAACCTCCTGAAGCCGGCGATGGCGCGCGGCAAAATCCGGATCATTGCCGCCACCACCCTCAACGAGTACCGCCAGTACATTGAGAAGGACGCTGCGTTCGAGCGTCGCTTCCAGCAGGTCCTCGTCAACGAACCGTCGGTCGTCGAAACGATCTCGATCCTCCGCGGAATCAAGGAGAAGTACGAAGTCCACCACGGCGTCACGATCCTCGACTCGGCGCTGGTGGCGGCAGCTACCCTCGCACACCGCTACCTGACTGCGCGCAAACTCCCGGACGCGGCGATCGACTGCGTGGACGAAGCGTGTTCGGCGGTTCGCATCGCCCGCGAGTCGCAGCCGGAGGAGATCGACCAGCTCGAACGCCAGAAGCTCCAGTTCGAGATTGAGCTGCATGCTCTCCAGGGCGAACTGAAGCGCGACAAGAACGACGAGGTTGCCAAGCAGAAGATCGAGGAAGCGAAACAGGCGATTTCGAGGATCGACGACCAACTCGCCCCAATCAAGGCGCGTTTCGAGGCGGAGAAGGCCAAGAGCGACGAGCTCAACCATGTGCGCAAGCGCATCGACGAGCTCACGGCCAAGGCGGCGGACGCAGAGCGTCGATACGAGTAAGTTCGAGCAGGTTTCGGCTTCCCTCGGATGTTTCCGCTTACTGACACGCTGTCCCTATTTGCAGCCTTGCCACTGCTGCCGACTTGCGTCACTATGCGATTCCCGAGCTGCACAGCCGCCTGCAGCAGCTGGAGCAGCAGAAGAAGGACGAGGAGCGTCAGCTTCGCGCCGAAGGTGGCGAGGCGCTCGCCGGCGACACCGTCACGGCCGAGGCGATCCAGGTCGTCGTCGCTCAATGGAGTGGTATCCCAGTATCTAACATGAAGGTACATGCGCGCGGACCGGTGCGGAAAAACGATCGGGATTGACCCGCACCTTCTTCCCGCAGTTGACCGAAAAGCAAAAGCTCCTCAAGATGGAGAAGACTCTCCGCAAGGAGGTCGTCGGACAAGAAAAGGCCGTCACTGCTGTTGCGAACGCGATCCGCCTGAACCGGTCGGGCCTGTCGAACCAGGACCGCCCGATCGCGAGCTTCCTCTTTGTCGGCCCGTCCGGTACCGGCAAGACTCAACTCGCCAAGGCACTTGCCAAATTCCTCTTCGACACGCCGGACGCTATGCTCCGTATCGATGCGTCGGAATACGTGAGTCTCCATATGGTTGTTCCCGGCGATCGGATCCGCTGACTCCCTCTCCTCCACCTGTCCGCAGAGCGAGAAGCACGCCATCTCTCGCCTCATTGGATCTCCTCCCGGTTACATCGGCTCACAGGACGGAGGCCAGCTCACCGAGTACATCCGCCGGAAGCCGTACTCGGTCGTCCTGATCGACGAGTGAGTCCTCCGACGCACGTCCGCCGATTCTCCGGGTACTGACGCGCCTCCTTCCCCACCTGCAGGATTGAGAAGGCTGCTCGCGAGTTCCATCAGCTGTTCTTGCAAGTCCTCGACGACGGCCGCCTGACCGACTCGCAAGGCCGCGTTGTCAACTTCAAAAACACGGTCATCATCATGACGTCGAACATTGGCGCCGCTTACCTCAACGAGCTGCCGGACGACGTCGAGGACATTCCACAAGCGACGCGTGACCTCGTCGACGGAGCGTTGCGCGCGACGCTGCCGATCGAGTTCCTGAACCGGATCGACGGCATCATCCACTACAACCGCCTCCGCCGCAAGGACATCCGCGGCATCGTCGACATCCGCCTGTCCGAGGTCCAGCGTCGCCTCAAGGCGAACGGCCGCGACATCACGCTGTCCGTCTCGGACGGAGCGCTCGACTTCCTCGCCTCGATCGGGTACTCGCCGTCGTTCGGTGCGCGCCCGTTGTCGCGCGCGATCCAGGACAACTTGCTCAACCCGCTGTCCAAGATGATCTTCGACGAGTCGATTCGCGACGGCGAGACTGCCCGCGTCGAGTTTGACGCGCCGGCGAACCGGATCGTCGTCATCGCGAACCACGAGCCGAGTATGCGCATGGACGACGACGACATGAGCGACGACGACGAGCTCGACAGCGATGGTGATGTCGAGATCGAAGAGGTCGACGAGTAAGGCGACCCGACGACCACTCCGAGGCGAAGGTGACACGATCCCGGCCGGGTGGCGGCTGTCGCTTCCCGACCTCCTCGACCTTCCGCCCTTCGCTTGATGCATACCCGTACATAACCTTTTTCATTCCATTCCTCGCCTGTTCATCGATTCCCCGCATAGCTTTCGTCGTTCTGCTTTGAGTAGTCCTGCAACTTCTGTTCGTATCAGAGCTCGCGGTTGAGTTCGAGGCGTTTCTGCAGCCCGCGCTTCGTTTCATTTCGTAGTTGCCGATGTGTCAAGAGACACTCTTTGCCGTCCTGGACCTCGCCTGGCAAACCGTGGTCCCAAAAGCGGAGAGTACATCCTTGCAGTCTGCCGCTCTGCCGCTGCGCAGAGAGCGAGCGGGGTCCCACCTTTCGGCTTCCAACCCTGCACCGTACAGCTTTCTACAGAGCTCAGCAGATGCGCAGCTATGTAGGCTTGCCACGACAGAGCTGCAGCTCGCTTGCGTGTCGCTCGCCATCGTCGCTCAAGCCGCTGCCGCCTGCTCTGTTCTCGTCCGGCTCGACGCTTCTACAGCGCTGTGAGCGACATCGAGGCCATACTGGACCGTTTCACCTCCAGCGACACCTCTTGCACGGGCAATGGGAGCATTCGGCATACCACAGCAGAGCCTTCAGCACGACTCAGTCTTCGAAGACTTCGACGCTCGCCGCTGCTCTGAGCGGACGCACCGACTCGCGCCCAAGAATCCGGGCCAACCTCTTCAAGCTTCGGCCTTATCAAGAGCAATGCGTCGGAGCCGTCCTCGCCGAGCTCGATCGGGGAGCATACACTCGACTGGGCGTCTCGGCCCCGACAGGGAGCGGCAAGACGGCCATGTTTACGAGTCTCATCGCGAGCGTACCGCCGAGGCGGCATCCGACGACAGGGCAAGAAGCGAGGCAGGTCCTCGTCGTCGTCAACTCGATCCAGCTCGCGACGCAGACGGCGGAAGCGATCCAGAGAGCATATCCAGACCTAGTCAGTCCTGCCTAGAGTCTCTCTTGCATGCGCACGTGCACCACAGGCATTCCGCGCTCGCATCGTTGTGTCGGTTCCTGTGGGAGCTGACGATCAACCTCATCCCCAGCTCGTCGAGATCGAGCAGGGCAAGAGCAGCGCAACCGGAACTGCCGACGTCACCGTCGCCACCTTTCAGGTCCGCTCCTGCCGCGCGCTCCGTTCAAGCGATATGAGCCTACTCACGCGCACACGAATGCAGACTCTCGCCTACAACGACTTTTCGCGGCTCGAAAAATTCGTGCCCGAGTCGCATAAAGCCGTCATCATCGACGAAGCGCACCACGCCGCCGCGCCGACCTATATCGAAATCCTGTCGCGGTTCGACCCAGAAGTCGAGACCGCCCTCGTTTCGACACGTGCGGAGAGTGAAGGAGAGACGCTCGAGGCGATGCCGATCGAGCGGCGAGAAGAGGTCGAGGGCGGTCGGACTGTCGAGGCGGAGGCGCCGACGCAGGAGGACGAGCAAGAGGTGGTCGAAAACCCGGACGCCGTCGACGACTTCCTGCCGCAGGAGGATGCCTCTTCCAAGGCGTCATCCAGCACCGATATCGGGTCCGGCTACGTGAACGAACCTCTACCGCTTTCGATGCTGCTCGACTCGCTCGGTCGTGCGCGTGTACCCTTGCTAGCTTTCACAGCAACGTGGGGTCGAGCAGACGGCCTCGCGCTCGGCAAGGTATTTGAAAAGATTGTCTGGCACGCCGACTGGCTCGACATGGTGCGCGGGAAATGGTGCGTTCGAGCAGCATCACCAAAGTCGGTACAGGCACCGTTTGCCGAGACCTGTACTGATTTTGTCGGCGCCTGCTTCTTTCGCACAGGCTCTCCGATATCCAATTCACCACCGTCAAAGTCGACCCTTCGGCGCTCGACCTCGACAAGGTCGAAATCTCTGCGACGACTGGCGACTTCAACCTGGCGAGCTTGGCGCGGCAGATCGATACCGACCAGTTTGCGGCAGTTGCCGTCGATGCATGGTTCGAGAAGGCTCAGGGTGAGTCGGCAGGGCCAGCCGGCGTTGGGCCCTTTCGCGAGAACTGCTCAAGACTGACTTCCGCCCTTGCCGTTCTCACAGACCGCCGCTCGACTTTGGTCTTTGCGCTCTCGATCCCACATGTCATGACTTTGAGCAACACGTTCCGCGCACGCGGTATCGATGCCCGCTTTGTGTACGAGGGGACGAAGCAAGCGGACCGCGTCGAGACGTACCGCGCGTTCCGCGCTGGCGAGTTCCCGGTGCTCGTCAACTGCGGAATCCTGACAGAAGGAGGTGCGTTGAGCTGTCTTTGGCGCACTCTGAAGGGAACGCTGCTGATCCGACCTGTGTTCGGGCAGCCGACTTTCCCGAAATCGACTGCGTCCTCCTCGCACGACCGACTCGCTCGCAGAACCTCTTTCTGCAGATGCTCGGTCGTGGATTGCGCTTGTCACCAAAGACGGGCAAGCAGGATTGCCTCGTCATCGACCTCGTCGGGTCGACGAGGCGAGTCGGCTTGGTCAACGTCCCGACGCTTTTCGGCCTCGACCCGCTCATGGAGATTGACGGCGAGTGGCTCGCGAGCCCGCCCCTTCGTCGCCTTTGAAGCTGACCCGAAGTGTCGCCACAGGCAAATCGGTCGACGAGCTCCGAAGTGCTCAGGAGGAGCAAGCCGTTCCCACAGAGGCGCCTCTCGCCGACGCCATCTCGACAAACCACCCGTTCAACATGTCGTACAAGCACTATGCGACCGCTTTCGACCTCGTTGAAGGTAGCAACAGCGGGTCCGAAGCGAACGCGCCGATCTCGAGGCTGTCGAGGAACGCGTGGGTCGGCTGCGGGAACGATGTTTGGGTGCTCGAACTTATGGGGAGGGGCTACATCAAGGTCACGCCGTTCCCAGAAGCGCCTGGTACGGGATTCAGACTGTCAATAAGCCCGCCATTCGAGCTCACGAACGCTCACGCCCGCTCGCAGAGAACTACCAAGCGCAGCTGTACCAACGACTCCCGGCTTTCATCGCCGGCGCGGGGGTCGTCCGTTACCGAGCGCCGAAAGAGATTGCCCTGCACCCGGACCTCGCCATCCTGCTCCGCACCGTCGACGCGTTCGTCAAAACGCACCCCGACCTGTCTGACCTCGCGCTCGGTCGCTACGCCCGGTGGCGGCTCGGTCCACCTTCCGATGCGCAGCGCAAACTCATCCTGACCAAGACGCTCGCGGCTGAAGATCGCGCTGCCGGTCGGACCACGATCGACGGGGTCTGGGTCGGCCGACCGTGGCGGCAGCAAGTCGACGTGATGGACTCGGAGGCGTTCACGAAGGGCCAAGCGTGCGACATCCTGACTCGGTTGATGTATGGCGGGCTCGGTCATTGGAAGAAGCGGAAGAAGGAGCTCGTCCGGGAGGCCAAAGTGGCTGAAAAGAGTGGCGCGGCGGCCGAGAAGGACCGGGTCAAGAAGGAAAGAGCGGAGGAGAAGAAGGCGCAGCGCGCGGCCGAGCGCGAGCGGAAACGCGTCGACAAGATGGTGCAGAAGATGCAGAAGCGCAGGAAGGCGGCAGCTGCTCCTAGGTGCGACGGCGACGACCGATAGATCCCCAGACCGACTCTCTCACTTCTTCCCTTTCCGTTGTTGTTGTCTTCTCGTCCCTGCAATCGCACCCGGCCTCATAGGTCTTTACAACATAGAAGAAGGAAGAGAGGCACCATGGGAGGAGAATAGCAAACTGTGGACCAGTCGTGGAGGTCACCGACCGCCGACGGTCCAGCCGGGAGGTTTCGCGTCGTTGACCGTCTCGCCAATGTACGCGTCCATGAGCTTGACAAAGACGGCCAACGTCGCCCAGGCGTCGTTCCCCGAATTGTGATACGCGAGCGAGTCCCCGCCTGGCAATGCGACGCCGAGCGACTTGCACGCGTCCTCGAGGCGGACTTGGCGTTTCCGCCTCGAGAAGCCCGAGTACAACCGCTGCGTATCGAGGAGGAACGAACCGCCTTCGGCGTAATCGGGCGCGGTCTCCGGATCGGGCAAGAGCGGGTTCCGCTCAAAGACGTTCAGGTTGAGCCCGAGCGCGGTCAGACTCGCAATGTCGCCCCGGTGGTCGTGCAAGAGCAGGACGGCCGGACCGGTCGTCTGTGCGGGCGTCAGGAGGTCGCTGAGCTCTTTCGCGATTTGAGCTCGCGGGAGGACGGTGCTCTGGCCGAATTGGAAGTGGTCCCGCGCGTCGGGGCAGAAGCGGCCGTTGCGACGATCGGCGTTTTCGGCGACCACTAGCGGATGAAAATTGCGTGTCAGCTCTCCGCTCCTAGCCTTCAACCTTGCACGCGCGGATGATGCGAGCTCACCGTAGTGCCTCGTTGTGAATTGGGACCCGCCGTTCTTCGTGAACCGCAAACACGCCAGCCCGACTTCGGTGATCAAGTCGTGGTCGTGCTCCCACGTTTCGACGTCGATCGCGACGTAGTGCGGTTCTCCGGGGAGCGTGCCGGTTGCGACGCCCTCGCGGCAGTGCTTCCAAGCGAGTTGGGCGCGCCGGAGTTCTTGCCAGTGAGTCGTGGTCGATCGCCAATCGTCGCCGTCTTTGAGTTGGCCAAACCTCCGTTCGAGTTCCTCCTGCGTCTTGAACTCGTGCGTTTGGATCGGCGGCGCCTCGGGTGACGAGAGTCCCGCCACCGCCGCCGCCGCTGCAGCGCCGCTCTTGGCGCCCTTGACGAGTTCTGCCCGGTGGTGATATGCCGTCTCGCGGAAACTGGCCTTTGCCCTCGACGGTCCCATCAAGTTGGACAAGTCGTTGATCATCCTGTCGACCTGGTGTTGCGCGAGAAACAGTTCGGGGACGAGGCCGGGCAAGGTCGCCTCGTAAACGGTGACAGGGAACCCGCCGAGCGTTTCGACAAAGGTGGCCATGGTCGACCTCGTTTTGAACCAGTTCCGGGCGAGGCCGTCGCGCTTCAGCAAAGGGGTGTTGGGCCAGCTGAACAGGACTGGCAGGCGGTGGAGGGTGTCAGTCGACAGACAGTTTGGCTCGATTTCCGAGTGGGGGCGGGCGGGCCCCTCGACCGAGTCGAGCGAAAGAGAGCGGGCCGGAGGACTGACCGTATTTGAGTTGGACAAAAACCTCTGGCAAGCCTTCGCTAGATCCATTCGCCTGCGCCATCGCCTGCAGCGGCCGAGGCCTCACTCGCCGTGACAAAGAGTCGGAAAAAGGGTCGACCCCCTCTCGAGTTCCAGCTCGCCTCGTGTCGATTGAGTCGAGTCGTTGGGCGAGTTGGGACGCGCGAATAGAATCTCTCCGAGCTTCCGCAGGTCGCGCGGGGGTACAGGTTCCCGGACGGAGAGACAAAGTGGAGCCGACCACCTCAATCCTCCAGGCTGTCGCTCCCCGGCATATATGGGCGACTGAACCCTCTCACTATGCATGGATACGTGCGCTCTCTCTCTACATATCAGGCTCGGCTCTGCAGAGGCCAAAGCGGCGTGAACGTGCATCGACGGGGGAGGAAGATCTCGCCCCCCCCGTTTCTCTGCTGTTCGCGGTGCTTGATGTGTTCTGCCCGTTCCGCTCTAGCTCAGTAATTGCGCAGACGCTACTGTAGGACTGTGCCGCTGTATCAAGGGACTGCAAAAGGGCGGGGGGTGATGAAGAAACGAGGCGGTGCAAACGCGAGAGCAAACGAGCTTTCGAGGTGGTTCAAGTTCAGCTCTGGTCTGCCCCCTCTACAGCTCTTAACAGGTCCCAACTGCCTGTACAGATACAAACACGGGTAGCTCCAGTCGCTGCGCCCCTCAGCTCGATCACAGCCCCCGTCCCGGCTAGCCTCAAACGATGCCGCTCAAGGCCGCCGACATCTCGCGCGTCCGGAACAAGGTCGTCCGAGGCGAACTCAACCAGAAACGGAAAAAGGAACTCAAACAACTGAAACTCAAGAAGCGGATCGCCAGGAAAGAAGCCGAGGCGAGGGGAGAAACCGTCGAGCGAGGTACGGCGGTTCCCATGTTTTTGGCACGGGAGAGGTGCACGCTTGGCTGACACTCCCCCGAATTCGTTGACTGGCTGATGTAGGCATCCCGCGGACGATCGAGAACACGCGCGAATGGCTCGGAGACGAGGACGGCGAGTATGCCGACCCGCGGACTCGACCGGCACCCGTCTCGGTCAACGAAGAGACCGGAGACGTCACCGTCGACATGGGCACCCTCTCGAACCTTTTCCCGACCAACGCACCGCCCGCCGTCCACCACCAAGACGCCGAGGCGGGGGGCCCCGAAGCGTCGACTTCGAGTTTGCCGCCGCCGCCCGAACCGAAAGTCCTGATCACGACCAGCCCGGGCAAACCTCCCACCCCGCACACCCGAGGGTTCCTCGAAGATCTGCAAGCATTACTGGGAGGCAAGACGAGGGCCGACGTCGTCCCGCGAAGGAGTCCCAAGTTTGAACTCGGCCGCGTCGCGAGGTGGGCTCGGAAACGAGGGTACGGCGCCATCATGGTCGTCGGGGAGGACCACGCTCATCCGAGTAAGTGCCTTAGGAGCCATTTCTAACTGCTCAGGGAAGTAGCTGACTTTTCCGACTCTCGCCGTCCCCAGCTTCATTGACGGTCTCGCTGCTTCCGTACGGCCCGACCGCTGCGTTCCGCCTGACTGGCATCACACTTTGCAAGGACATCCCCGTACGCTCTCGCTCGCTTTACGAGTCCATAAAGTGAGAAACGCCCCCCCTTCTGACTCAGTGTTCTGCGTCGCGCGCAGGGGCACGCCAAGCCGACGTCGCACCCTCCCGAACTCGTCCTGAACCACTTTGCGACCCCGCTCGGTCTCTCGCTCGCGACCCTCCTCTCGCAATTGTTCCTCCCTCCCGCCCAAGCCGCGAAACTGCAACGGCAAGGCTTCCAAGGCCGCCAAGTCGTCCTCGCGCAAAACTCGCGCGATTTCGTCTTTGTCCGGCGGTACCGGTACATGTTTGCGCTCAAGTCTCACCGGCTCGGCAAGACCAAGAAACAGTCAGACGTCGCGCGAATCACGGAACAGAACCCGGACGACGAGATTGACGACACGATCAAGGCGCGGTTCCAAGAGATCGGACCCAAGTTTACGCTCAAGATGCGGTGGATCAGGAGGGGTCCGCTCGGCGAGACCGGACACGAGCGTGAGGCGAGGGAACGGCACGAGGAGGCGACTGGAGAGCAGGCGACCGAGTATGGCGAGCGAGCGGGTGCTGGCGCCGATGGTGACGACGACGACGAGGGGGAGACTTTCGGAGCCAGTTCGGATGACGAGGAGATGCCGACAGACGGCGAGACCGGTGCGGACGATGGCGAGGTCGACAATGCAGTTGGCGAAGGTGATGAGGACGACGCCGAGGCGGAAGCCGCAGCGCGCAAGGCGATCGGACTCGACGAGACGGACGCCGCGGGCCAACCCAACTTTACCGGCATGCAAGACCCGACCGCACCCACTCCCGCTGCGGCACCCGAAAACTCGAAGAAGCGCCCTCGGACGACGCCTCGGGTCCGCAAGAAGCCGTACCACGCTTTGCTGAACCCGCCGCCCGACTCGGACTCGGACTCGCCCGAACCCGAAGCGGTGCCTCTCCCGATGGCGGGTAAGAAGAAGAACCCCGAGTTGACGAGCGCGATCGCGACGGTCGGGCATACTTGGCATGCCGGCAAGGGCGAGGGAGGCGTGCGCGAGTCGGCTAAGCGGAGAGAGTGGAACTGGGAGGTGAGCCTACTCTGGGTCGTCCTTCGCCCTTTGCCTTACTCAGCGACTGACACTTCTGTCTACGATAGGCTCGCATGCAAGTCTCGAGGCGCAAGTTCTTCCTCTGACGAGTGTCCGAAAACCTGCGCAACGTCTATCCTTTCCGTTCTCTCGCACCCTCATTCTTCCTTCCGATTCTCGACCTTGTTGCACGCATTTCCCCTTGTATTGCCTGTCCTCACTTTCCGAGCCGGCGTCGGCAGCCACACCCCGAGGGCTCCTTCAAGGCGCGAACGGCAGCGAGGCCCGCATGCACGGCAGCTGTGGACACAAGCTCGTTCGCGCGTAAACTGTCCTTCCGACGCACGACTGCGCTTGTCCTCCGCTTGCCTCATCAGTCGACCATGCTGTTGCAAGAGCATCTCGACTGCCTATTTCGAGGACGGCAACGACGGGCCGCTGCGCGCCGTCGTCCTCATCTTCGCAGCGCACGTCGATCACTTTGCGCCCCACCTTCTGATCGACACCTCGGCGCCGCTGTTTCTCCCACCGCGCGTAAACCGCTTTTCCAATATCCAAGAACAGCTCTCGGCCGCGTGTCTCTCCTGGGCAGGCTGATTGTGAAACACCCCGTGTGGGGCAATTGCTCAGATTTGGTGCGAGCAGGAGGGGCGCCTTTGCTCACTCGACACTCTCTCTCGGCTGCTTCATCTCGCCTCGACTACAAGAACACGAAGGATGAGGTTCACGATCGTCTCCCTCGCTGCATTGTCGCTAGCCAGCTCTTCACTGGCGGCGGTCGTCCCCCGCTGGCACTATGCGCTTTCTTGCTCCGACCTCTGGCAGGCAGCGCCCAAGATGCTGCCCAACCTCGAAGTCTACATTGCCGAGGATGTCGCTGGTACGTCCCGTCGTTCCTCATCGCCGAGTGCGGTCGCTCACCATTTGGGCACGGTCTGACAGCGGGAAGCACGCTGCCGGCCAACTCGCCGTTCTCGACTCCGGCGTACAACCAGGCTGTGCCGGATTTGCCGGCGTTCTGTCGTTTCGGCGCGTACATCCACACGAGCAACATGAGCAAAGTTCAGTTCGAGGTCTGGCTGCCGGACGTCTGGTCGGGACGGTATGCGATGGTCGGGAACGGCGGTCGGTCTTCCTTCACTGGCCGTGACGAGCATACTGTACCACTCAGTTCGAATGCTCACATAACGTTCACGCAGGGGATGCTGGCGGAGTCAACTTCCCCGACATGTGGGCTCCTTTGACCAAGTACAACATGGTCGTCGCGAGTACCGACACTGGACGTGAGTCGACGGCATTTCTCCGCTTGCTATCAGCGCGCCAAGTCTGACCCGCTTCCCATGTTTGCGCAGACAACGGCACTGCGTTCGACCCGACTTTCGCGATAAACAATCCCGAGTCGCAGATCGACTTTGGCTACCGAGCAGTCCACCTCACCACCGAGTATAGCAAGACGATCCTCGCCGTAAGCTCTCGCCTAGTGCCTGTGGTTGTCGATGTCTCGACTGACATGCGCATTGCATCCCCGCAGGCCTACTACGGAAAGAAGCAGGATTACTCGTACTGGCTCGGGTGCTCTTCCGGCGGCAAACAAGGACTGAAGGAGGTCCAGATGTTCCCGCACGACTATGACGGCGTTGTTGCTGGTGCTGCTGCGCAGTGGTACGTCTTCCCGTCTCCAAAGCCGGCTGTACCGATTCCACCGGCAGCAAAGAGTCGTTCGCGCGAAGCCTCGTCGACTAAACCCCTTCTTACTCGACAGGTGGCCGCACTTGAACGGCTACACCTACGCCGTCAACGCGATCGTCAACCCCATCGGCTCGGCAGGCCACCTGAACGCGACCGATTATGCTACAATCGCTGCCGAAGTGATGAAGCAGTGCGACACACTCGATGGCGTTCAGGACGGCATCCTCACGAACGCGCAGCTCTGCCACCCGGACCTCTCGCCTCTGCTGTGCTCGGCCCCGAACGCGAATGCGACGTCATGCCTCAGTCAGGCCAAGATCGACACGATGAAGAACATCTGGGGCAACTGGACGGCGCAGACCGACGCAGGTACGTCGGAATCCGCGCTTTCGCCATCTCTCTTGTCAGGTGACCCAGGCTCACGATTCATCGCGTCATCCGCAGGCTATCCGAAGGGCACCTTCCTGTTCCCGGGTTTCGCCGTCGGCGCCGAGAGCAATCCGTTCTTCTCTGTTACTGGTCAGGCCTTCCCGCCTGGACCCGGATACTTCCAGTACCAGGTCAGTTCTCGCTTCCCCATTCAAAGCGCATCCTGGCTCAGGCTCAGGCTCAGGCTCAGCGGGGTCCGAGTAGGCGAATGCTGACCCGTCAGAATTCGCGCAGATCCTCAACTACACCAACCCGGCTGTCACGTACTCCGGAAACGAGTCGCAAACCGAGTACCTCGTCAAGCTCGCCGACGAGATCGACCCGGGCATGACGAACGCTGAGGACCCGAACATTGGCGAGTTCCTCAAGCACGGAAAGCTTCTTACCTACGTCGGTGGCGCCGACGTCCTGATTCCGACCTACTCGACAACGTACTACCGCAAGCTTGTCGCCGACGCGCTCGGAAACGACAACCTCGACGACACGTACCGCACCTTTATCGGTGAGGACTCCCGTGCCTTTCCAGCTCAGGCCTCCAGCTGGGCTGACGGCTCGCTCTCTCCCGCAGCTCCCGGTGTCAGCCACTGCTCTGGCGGCCGCGGTGCCGACGGATTCGGAGGTCCTGGCCAGCGTCAGGACAGCCTCGGCGGACAGTCGCAGCCGCTCGTGTACGATGCCCACCACGACATGACTCTCGCCATGTTCGACTGGGTCGAGAAGGGCAAGGCTCCCGACTACATTATCGCCGCCAAGTACAACAACAACAACAAGACTCAGGGCGTCGCATTCACGCGCCCGTTGTGCCCGTGAGTCCGGCTGACGGCTGCTCGATCCCTGGAAGGGTTAAAGCTGACTCAGTCCTTTCGCGACAGGTACCCTCAATTTGCCAAGTACATCGGCGGCAACACGACCGAGGCTTCCAGCTTCGAGTGCGCCTACGACTGGTGATTCACGTCGGTCCGGCTCCGAGACGGACCCAGGATCAGAATCGAAGGCTAGGTGGCAAATCTGTACAAGGAACGCGGAGTGACTGAATGGGCAACCGGGAACACCTGATCCCCGGCCGGTGCAAGAAATGCGGCGCAAATCTGTAATGCAATCCTCAGCAGAACCTTATCTAGTCCGTAGCTCGCGCCGTTGAGCTCCAAAGGCAGCGCGAAGCCGCGGTACGATCTCTTCCCGCGCCAACGGGCATCTCCGGCCAGCACACGGACTAGCGGGCGCAAGTTTGGATCGGATAAGACGCCTCTGGGCAAGCTGATCAACAGACGAAGAGACCAGTTCCCGTAGGTGGAAAGCCCCTTCGGCTGGTCAGCGAGGAAACGCTCGCTCATGCGACTAGTGCGCGTGGATCGCCTCGTTCGTCCGACGGCTGTACGACGCAAAAGCTCTGCGCGCACCGGCGTCCACACCGCACGGAAACATGAGAATGCCGGAAGCGATAAGCGATAAAGATCTGGGGAGACAGTGGAGAGACTGGCCGTCACCGCCGCTCGCCACCGAGCCGATCGAAAAGATCGTCGCGGCGTTGCCAGCTGCCTCGAGTCGAGGGGCTTCAAGGGCTGTCGGGATTCAATCCGAATCCACCTGTGCTCCCCCTACACCTTGCTCTACAGTGCCGGGCTTCACCGACCTTGATCTGACGATATGACGCGCTTCTGGCCGTGCCTCCAAGATCCGCTCGCGATCTCGCGCGCCGCAGCCGTCGGAACTCGCATTCATCTCGAATCCGGCACCGCACAACCGCTTTCTGCTTGGTCGGGCCGCTGTTAGCTCATTCTGAGATTGCTGTTTGATCCTTGCCCTACTGTTCTGTTGGCGCGTCTTCCCGCGCGGTCGTACTGGAGCGAAGAAACCCTCGCCCCATCTCGCTTTCTTCGTCATCTCACCCACTGTCCGCCCCGTCTTTCGGCAACGACCTACTCGACCTGCCCTTGTTCTTCTAGTATCGTCCTCATGGTGTTCGCGCCATACTTCAGTGCCGCTCCCGCCGACCTTCCAACGGTCGCACCGGCGTACCTCCTCCGGAGCGAAGAACCGCCGACAAGTCGACGCCACTCGTCTTTGTCCGATTACCATCAGCGGGTTCCAATCGACTACGACGGACCTCCAAGCCACGATATGGCTCTGTCGGGGGCAGTCGAGAGCTCGAGGTGGATGTCAAATTACGCACCGACGCCACCGCCCACATCGTTCCCCGCGACCAACTTTACCTTGGCACTGGCTCAAACTCCGTCAACCTCGAATTCGCACTTTTCCCTGTCCCCACTCGAGACCCTGGTCAAGACTGCGCCGCATGTTATTGGCTTGCCTTCGTCGTCGGAGGGTCTGACCGTCGGCCAGTACTTGACGACGTTCCCCACCGAACCGCTCAGTCCGTCCGATTCGCTCCACTCGCGCCGCGACTCGACCGACAGCCAGAACTTCGAGACCGAGGTGGGCCGTGTTCGTCTCTTCTGAGTGGAGAGCGTCGAGTAGGCCGTCGCTGACCCTGTCGCCTCGGTCGTTCAGAGCGTCGTCGACGGTCCCATCGGTCTCACCCCGCGCGTCAAGCCATTCATCGCCAAACTCGTGCATCTGTTGTCTCGTCCAGAGACTTATCAAGACTGCATCGTCTGGGACTCGACCGGCGAATCGTTCATCCTCAGTGCGAATAAACGATTGACGGGCGAGGTGTTCCCACGCCTCTTTGGCCACAGCACCCTGCCAAGCTTCACTCGTGCGTGTGCTCTGTTATCATCGAGAGCTCCGAACTGAATCGCTGACTCTGCATCCTACATTTGTAGGCCAGCTCAACGTATGCTCGCTACGTCAGACGAACGTTCCGCCGAAATTCGAGGCTGACTGCCATCTACCTTAAACAGGTCTATGGGTTTCGTCGGCTTACCAGCTCCGAGCTCGCAAGCCGTATCGACGTCGCCGACCAGACGGGATACAGCGGATGGGAGCACGAATCGTTCAAGCGCGGCGACAAGTCTTCCCTCCACCTGTTGAACCCGCGCCCTTCCCGCGCGCGTCAGATGAAGAAGGCGCAAAAGAAGGAGAAGGCTGTCAAGGAGACCCAGGAGCGCGAGAAGAAGGCGCGCGCGACGGCGGCCGCGGCGGTTCAGTCGATGCAACGACCTGCGCCACTGTCGTTAGACTTTGCGCCGGGACCCACGCCGCTGCCGCAAGGGCAGCCATGGTGGGGAGAGCAGCAGCTTCAGATGTACGACATCTCGCCAGTGATGAGTCGCGATTCGGGCATTGTCATGTCGCTCGACTCGTCGGCGTCGGCGTACGATTCGAGTTCGAGCGCCACGACTGCGACTACCGCTGCGTCCCCTTCGACGCCGGATCACCCAACAGACGCCTTTCCGCCATCTTACAGCACCTCTGCCTGCGCCGGGTTCGGCTCATATCCTGTCGATCCCTGGAACGTTGCCGCGCATGGCTGATGCGTCAATCGCTTGCTTTTTCCGACGAGTACATAAGTAGCGGACGCGCTCCCCTGTTTCTGTTGTACTTCCTATGTCAATAATTGTGCCGATGCACTTCACGCTTCGCAGTCTTCTCCAGTCAGCGAGATCGGCTGCGGCAGAAGCAGAAACGAGACCAGCGGAATAGAGGGTGGCGTTCGAGCTTGATGCGAGGCGATGAAATCGGTGAGAACGCCGACTTGCAGTCGCTTACGCAGCGCTTGTTCAGCCGGCTGTCGGTCTTTTAGTGCAAAGCCGGTCCACCAAGGGTAACTCGGCCTGAGGCCGTGGGTAGGCAGCGCGCAGGTCACTCTCGCGAAGGGTCGCCTGCTCGCCGAAAGCGAGAAGGATCGACAACCTTCATGTAGATCCCTCGACGGAACTACCAAATACAGCAGGAACCAAGAATTTGCAATGAGGTTTTTTCTAAATATACTCCAGCGATCTACCGTGCTTAACTGCGCACGAGCTGCGCGAGCTTTTGCGCCGGATCAGCGGGACAGAGACCGTCTGCGAGAGACAGCTGGGCGGGCCACGGCATGAAGCGTCGTGACCCACCGGTACAGACTAGGGAAAGGTACGCGAGTTCAGGTACAGGTTCCGAAGCGGACGAGACGGAAGCAAAGCCGGGAGAAGCTTCATGCATTCACTCTGGCTCTCGGCAGGTCTTCTCCGAAAATTGCGCAAAGTGGAGGCAAAGGCAAAGAAAAACCCGGGGTCTTGCTTGCCGGCCGTACGGCTGCAGCAGTTCCTCTCCCTCCGATCCCACAGGCGTGTCTGTGTTGCCACCATTCCACTCTTCCCCATCCTCTCTGCGGCGGGCCCAATGCACCGAGGTGGCAGCGGGCACAGCTCGTACGCGTCGAGCCAGGAACGGCGGCCGTCGACGACGGCTTCGAGCCAGGCTCCGCCGACCATGACGGCAGGAGGATCGACTTTGTCGTTCGAGTCGGTCGAGCAGTACGACTACGGCACAAACAGCTGGACTGCGTATTCGACGCCGCACGAGCCGGTGGCTGCGCTGGCAGGGACGTCGCTCAGCGGCTACGCCGGCTGCCCGCCTCCACCGCCGCCACACGGAGGACAGGCTCCGCTCTCTTTTTCGTACCCCCCTCACCAGCCTTCCCACCATGCATACGGCATGTACGACCATTCGTATGACTACAACAACGACGTCGTCCTCGCCGCGGTCGAGTCGGCGCGATGGGAATATCAAACTGCCGCCGGACTCGACCAGCAGCAAGGTTCGCATATAGATCCCTCTTTCCAGCTTCCGCCAGCCGTCCAGCCGCCACCGGAACCGGCGCTGCATGTCGAGCCAGTCAAGACGCGGCAACCGCGCACGCATCGGCGCCACAGGTCCGACGAGGCGCCGTCAATTACCTCGAGCGGCCTCGCTCTCCCAGCTGCGACCGTGAGTTGCCGCCACTGTCTCGTTCCCGACCGGCATACGCTGACCGTTCATCTCATACTCCTGTAGGACGACAGCACGCACGTCGAAGTCAAGCCGTTTGTGTACAAGATCTTTTCGATGCTTGCCGACCCCGACCGGTACCAAGACGTGATTCTCTGGGAGTGAGTTTCTCGTCTCGTTCCGCCGTTGTGGGCGCACGAATCTGGTGGCTGACCCGTGTGCAACTCGATAGTCACGCCGGCGAGGCTTTCTTTGTAGCCCATAACGACCGATTCGTCAACGAGGTCTTGCGCGAGCAGTTTCAGCACACTAATATCCACTCTTTCACTCGTGAGTTCGCCTGTCCCCGCATCTGTTCTCGAGTCCGCCTCTGACCAGAACCTTCTTCCCTCTCTTGCAGGCCAGCTGAACGTAAGCGACATTTGGCAAGGATCTACGGTAGACCCCGTTCCGAAAGCTGACCTCCGCTCTTTTCGCGCCGGCAGGTCTACCAATTCCAGCGCTATACCGTCGCGCAACTTCGTTCGTCCCTCGACTTGAGCGGTGCGATCGCGAGCACCTACTCCGGCTGGACCCACCCTCAATTCAAGCGCGGCCGACCGGACCTCCTTCCGATGCTCACGCCCCGCCCGAGTCGCGCGCGCCTTATTCGCAAGCTCGAGAAGCAGTACAGCAAGGACGGGAGCCTCTCGCCGGGCAAGAATACCATCAAACTGCCGAACTCAGGGCGTCGAGGGAGTTCTGCCGGGACGTCGACGTCCTCCTCGAAGGCGGGTTCGGACACTTCGCCCCCCGTGCCCAACGCCTACGCCCCGCTTCCGATCGACATCAGTTCGACCTTTACGCCTTACACGCAAGACATCACATATCCGCAGATCCTGCAGCACCAGCAGCAGCAGAATCTCGCCATCGCCGCCGCCTCTCAAGGTCAACCGATGCAGCCGGTGTTCTCGCTCGGCTTTTCCTTTCCTCACGCGCAAAACGCTCAATTCAAGTCTGAATCGCCCCCGTCCTAGACACCCGCCTGATCGGCCACTGTATCCCTTCTCACGCCAGCACCTTGTCTCCTCGCCGTCTTCCCTCTCTCCCAGGTGTACTTGCTACCCTATACGCATCACTCCCCACGCATGGCCACGCTTTCGCACCACCGCATCCCGAGCTTTCCGCTGTTGTATCCTCAGTCACACTTGGTCCCGGGGTCTCTGCAGGACATTCCCTTTCGTTGCCTCGTTTGTTTTCCCGTCGTTGCCGTCTGTTACAGACACTTTGGTCATTTCGCATTTCGTTGGCTCCCTTTGTACTTGTTTACATCCTCGGTTCGCCTCCGAAGCCGCCTTGTTTCCATGTGAAGCGGATCGAAGGCTTCGGAAGGGGCTTATCGCCGCCGTCCTCCGCACTAGGAGAGCTCGTTGGGATGAACGTCGTCGAGGGAACGTTGCCGAATGCCGCTGCGAGCAGCGCAGCTGCAGATGCTGACTCGCTAGAGGTTGCCGCGACACGTCCGGTCGACAAGAACGCCGTCGGGACTGAGGGTACTGGTGGCGGTGGCGGCGGCGGCGGCGGCAGGACCCCGTCGACAGGCGTCTCGTCCTTCGCCGGCCGTAATCGCGACGCCGAAGCTGATCGACGCACGGCAGTCGGTCCGCGTGCAGGCGACGGGATCGGCGAAACGTCGGCGAGTTGGGCATAGTTGACCGCGCGAGGTTTCCGATCGCGGAGTTGGCGCGGCGTGTTGGGGTCCGACTCGACTCCGGATCGGGTCGCAGCGAGCGAGTTGCCAGCAGGTGGTGGAGCGACTGCGGTGTCTTCAAGGTGCGCAAAGACCTCGACTGCTCGAGCGAGCCACGGATCGGCCGAGGGATCCGCTCCTGCGAGGAGCGTCGCCGGCGACCCGACAGTCGCGACCGCCCTCCGACCTTTCGCAACCGCACACGCCTTTTCAAGCTTCTTGAGCTGCGCCTCGGTCCACCAGCCGTCTCGCTCATGCCGCGCCTCCTCCTCGAAGCTCGACGAGTCCGGTTCCGTGAACCCGGCGAGGAACGCCGCGCTCGCGCTCGCGAGGGCCCGATCCGAGTAGCCGCCTTCGAGGACAGTCAGACACTTGCCCTTGGCGTGTTGACGAGCGAAAGCGACGGCGTCGAGGGCGAAACGGCGGTAGAACGAAGTCGGGACGTTCCGGCCGTGGCGGGACATGCCGGTCGATTCGTGCTCGGATGCGTCGCAGCCTGGACGATCGAATGTCTGAGCACCGGAGAGAAAGAGCGGAGTCAAGAGCAGAGTGCAAAGCTCACCGAGGGAGACGATGACCAGCGTTTGCGCCGCCGCCTCCTCCGTCGTCTCATTCGCACCTCGAGTCGATCTGGCAAAGTCCGCCGCACGATCGATGAGGCCATCTCGATACCGCGGGTACAAGCGGTCGTGGAAATTTCTCTCGCTCGTCCAAGCTTCGAGGTGGACGTTCGAGATGAACTGGCCGTGTCCGCCGTTCAGGTTCAAAGATGCGGCCGAGACCAAACTCGGGTCGCCGTCTTCGCAGGCTGTGCAGTGTCGGTTGAGTCAGTACCAACCTGGGGCTGAGGGGGGATCACGCGAAAATGGCGACACACGATATGACCAGATGTCATGCAGCGAAGCGTACATGACCCTCAACGGGTTCCGCTCCGACGGCGCCACCGCCGTCCCCTCCTCTTCCTCCTTCTTGATCAAAGTCGATCCGCCACTCTTTCTCGGCGAGCTCTTTCTCGGCAAAGTCCTCGATGCTGAAGCAGCTGCAGTGTCGAGTCGAGCCCGTTCGCGGCTCTCGAGGATCTCGTGCGCATTGGCGTTGATCCGCCAGGCGATCTCTTGCGTGCCGTTCCCGTGGTGCTGTCAACCCCAAGCACGTCAAAGTCGATCCATCAGCGGGTCTCTCCTACCAAAAGGTCGAGCATGCGGGCTTACGAGGTCAATGTCGAAGATGACGACGCGGTCGATCCCGTGCTCCAGGTGGGCTGTTTCCGCAAGCGGCCGGAGAAAAAGCGTCAAGTTAGTCGAGGTGATACACGCGACTGACGTGGCGCGCAAGAACGCACCGTGAGCGGCAGCCACCGCGACATTGTTGACGAAACAAAAGCCTTGCGGGTTCGCTTCTCCGCAGTGCTGAGGGGGACGGACTCGCAGCCGAGGTCAGGCATTCCTTCTGCCTCGACGCGGATCGGATCGCGGGGTCCACGACTTACATGTCCCGGTGGTCGGATCGCGACGAACGCTCGGTCGTACAGCCCGACGCTCGAATCTGAACCTTGCGCACTGGCGTGGCCCGCCCCCGATTCCCGACTCCCTCGGACGATCCGATCGACACCTTCGCAGCAGGCGCCGAGGGCGCCAAAGATGGCTTCTTCGCTGCCGGGGCAGAGGTACAGGTCGCCCTGCGGCAAATGGGACGGGATCTCGGAGGCGCGGGACGACGAAGAAGGAGCGAGGGAGGGTTGGGAGGAGAGGAGGGACGAAGAGGCGCGGCAGAGTGATTGGAGTTGCTCAGGCCAGGGAACGGGTCGCGTGCTTGCTCGAGGCGGTTTCGAGTCGACGGCGGACGCGGACGGGCCGGCGCTCGTGGAAGGGATCGCGGCAGACGACGAAGACGAAGCTGATTCCCAGCCTTGGTCTTCTTGGGCGGCGGCAGCATCGACGTCCTGCGGTGCCCGGTTCGGTTTCGAGTGGATGTACTGGAGTGCAGGATCGTGGACCGACATGACGGCGCCCGAATCGAGAATGTCGAACGGCCCGCGCGGGTCGACGAGTTCCCTTGCGCGTCGTTTCCCCTTCAAGTCGCGGTTCGCATCGAGCGACAATCCGGACAAGAGCGCGTCGAGGTCGTCGTCGTCGTCGTCTCGAGCAGCAGGCAGGGCGGTTTCGAGTCGAGCGTACGCGGCTGCGACTCCTGTTTTGACGGCGCGGATCCGTTCCGGCCTCTCTACGATGGTCGAAGTGTCTCTGGTTCGGATGTAGCGGTGTTTTGTACAAGCTGGTTGGAACAGGACTGCGGTGCGTGCTGGTGTACGAGGTGTGGAGCGTGCCACAGCCTTCGTCGTCGTGTTGAGCGACAGCGAGACGAGCGATTCGGCGAGGAGCAGGTCATCCGAGGCAGTCACCGTTGCGGGCGGGCTACCAGTCGTCGTGGTCATCCCTCGTGACCTTGTGCGTGGCCGGCAAGGCCGAGTCGTCGCGCGACAGCCAGACTGAACGCCGTCATCTTCGTCGTCGTCTTTCTCGGCCGGGACTCTCTCTCTACACCATATGGCTCCCTCATCGGCTAGACTCGATCCAGCAACAGCTCGATCACTGTACCGTTCCTTCAGGAGAGCCCTCGCTCGCGTCTCGAGGAACGACGGCGCGAAACGAGTCAACTTGACGAGACTGTACTCGCCGCAACTGCGGACCGCACTCGTCGACTCGGACTCGGATCCACCCACCCTCAAAGCACTCCGTGAGGCTGCTTCCCCTTCCCTCTTTCTGCGGCCCCATCGATCGCGCTGACCCCGCCCTCTTCCGCTGTAGTCGACCGGACCGTCTCGCTCCTCTCGTCTTCTCCTGCCCTGACAAGAAATCTCGCCTCTCTGTCATACCACCACACGCCGTACCCACTCGCACGAACCAACACCTCCTCGCGCCTGTACTCGCACGCGCCGAAACCGATCCAGTGGAACCCGCAAGACCCCGAAGCGGCGCGGAGAGCGGCCCTGAAACGGCACAGGGACGACGAGCGCGACCCGACTGCGAGGATCGCGCGCGCGGTCGAGAAGGGGTTGGAGAGGGTCGTGAAGGAAGCGGAGCGGAGGGCGGGAGGAGGACCAGTCTGGCTCGGGAGGTGGACTACTGCGGATCGGATCGGATGAACGGCAACGTTTGAAAGAGAAGACGAGTTCAGCCAACGCCGGTCTGGATCTGTGCGTCCGGCGTGGCTACTCCTCAGCACCTGACTCCCGGCTGACACCGTCGCTGGCAGGTCCGGCGCCTCGACAGCTCGCCGCGCATTCCATCTTCCATTCGAGACGATTGGAGGATGGCGCGCCCTTTCGCACGCTCGGAGACCGGAATCGTACGGTCTACATGCACTGCAGTCATCAAAGGGCGCGCTCTTCCGGTGGCCGGTCGGTAACCTAGCGCTGCCCAGTCCGCTTCGACACATGCAGGTACATTAAAGAGGAGGTCGCATCGGGCAATTCTTTCGGGGACTCTTCTCCATGTCGACAAGACGCGTACAGACCTGTAATCTTACCGCGCTACATGAGTCCTACACTGCCGTGATTGTGTGCGTTGCGCGAAAAACGAAAAGTGATCGAGCGCCGCGCGCGCGTGCGTTTGCCTCGAGCTGAAGGAGCGATCCCTCGGGCTTCTGGCCACAGCTACCGCTACACCGGGGAACAGCTGAGCTCCCGTTTCTCTACGAGCAACTACCGGCTCTCGCCTCCCTTGGGCGCGCTCAGTCCTCAATACACCTCAAGATACGGAGCCGGGAACTTTGTCGCCCGTCCATTCGAACCGTTGCCCGGGTTGTCGCTCTCGCCCTCTGGTGCTCACCTCGCTTCGCCAACGACATAGAGAGAGAGAGAGAGAGCGCGCGCGTGCAAAGGCGAAGCGGAGGCTAGCGAATGCCCTCGGCGCCGCCCGCCGCGCTCGACCCAGTTCCGAGGACGGATTCGCTCGAGCTCCAACGGCACTATGTTCAGCAGTCTGCGGCGGCGACCTTGAACGGCCAACAACCTCGATCGGCTGAACCGCAGTACCTGGGAGGCGACGGCGGCAACAGTGGGGCAGGAGGGAGGAGGAGGTCCAGCGAGAACGCACAGCAGCAGCAGGAACCGCACTCGACTCAACTCCGTCGACTCTCTTCGGGCGACCCGGACCCGATCAGACATCCGTTCGTGGCTTACGATCCGACGCGGCTGAAGCAGCCACGAGGGCAGAGAAAGGCATCGACGCCCGACTCGAGCGGTCGCCTCAAAGTCGGTTCAAACTCGTCGGCGGGCATGCCGGCAAACTCTGCTGCCCCTCCTCTGGCTTCGGCTGTGCCACTCGCGCAGGCATCGTCGGACCAGTACGGAAGCCGGCCTGGATCGCGACCCTCATCCAGTAGCGGAGGGGGGCAACCGTCGCCCCAGCTTCTGCACTCGTCGACTTCGTCGTCCGGGATGGTGCAGCCCGCCTCGACGAGCGAAGGCACCTACCAGATCGCCCGCATTCACCCCGTCAGCTCGAACGCCCCGACTTCGAGCAACGGGACCGGCCAATCCGCGTACCACATGGCCGTCTCCGGGACCGCCGTGCCAAACTCGCAGTCAACTCTACGCCAATCCACCTGGTCTACAGCGGTCCCGCCGTCGACCAATGCCACCGTCGCGACGACCACCACTACTGTACCGAATACCCCGGCGGCGGTTCAGGATCCGAAGGATTTCACGCTCGAGCAGATGTGCGAGTCGAGGACGTACATTGTCGCAAAGGCGCAGGCGCTCGGTCAGCAAGGCGGTTTCCGTGAGTTTCACACTCGAGTGGACGCGCTTCGAAAGTACTCTCAAGGAGCTGACCGAGTGCGGCCGCACCTCCGGGCAGTCCTCGTCACGGCGCTGTTTGACTCGTTGCTCCGCCGCTTCGAGACCGACAAGCTCCCGACGAGCGACGAGGCGCTCCTCCGCTTCGCACCCGACATGATGCCCGTCGCCGGTACTCGCCCGAAGGACTTTCTCATGATCTGGCGGATGTGGGTCGACTGGACCGAGCACGAACTCGGGATCCCGACGATCCCGCTCGTCGCGCCGTTGATCGCCTTGTTCCTCCTCGACAAGATTGTCAGCATGGACGACCGGACCCGCCTCGTCCAGATCTTGGACTTGTACCGTCAGGCGGCGTTCGATGTCATGGTCACGCTCGGGGGCAAACCGCCGAACGGCTTGTTGCCGCAGTGGAAGTCGGACCAGTGGCACGAGTGGTACGCGATGTTGCAGACGGGACAGACGTCGCTGTTTGATTGGAGGAGCATCCGAGAGGCGTGCGGGATGGGACTGACGGCGAGGGCGACTCCGGCCGCGCCGCCGCAATCGTGGGTCTTGCCTCCTCCATTCCACGACCATCCAATCTCGGAAGGTCTGACTACTCACGTTGTGTTTCCCTCAATGCAGCTCGCTCATGAGCGTACCAGCACCACCGACTGTCCCGATGATCGCTGGACCAGGCTTCGCGCCCACGATCGCGGCGCCTCCCTTGTCGGCACCACCCTCCGGCGCGCCTTACGTCCCGCATTACTCGCCGCCTCCTCCTATGGCTGCACCTCCCCTGGCCCCGCCCCCGCCTGGAGCGCAGTACGTTCCCCCGCCAATCCAAGCCTCCTTCTCGGTACCTGCGCCTCCTCCTCCGTCTCCCGCCGACGCATGGCCCTATCACGTCCCGCCGCAACCACCGACGTATACGCCTTACCACCCAGGGATCGCACCAACGCTGGCTAGTTTCCACCATCCGATGCACGAGGTGCGACCTCCTTCGGCGCATGTCCCGCAACGGTCGGCTTCGTTCAGCCAGGGTCAACAGACAATGTTCCCGACTACGTACGGAGAAGCGACTGCATTCTGGCAGAGCGGGCCCGTGAGCGCGACAGCATCGGGCCCGGCAATCCCGCTCAGACAGCCGGGCCACCCTGTCGGCGTAAAGTCGCTGCCGGTTTCGCCGCAGGTTTCGCCACAAGCGCAGTTTGCTCGACCGCTTAGCAGTGGCAGCGGACTCGGTCGGGGCTCGTCGTCGCCGACAAACGAACAGCAGCCGCCGCAGCGACCACCGAGTCCGCCGGCGACGAGCACGATGCTGAGCGGTTTCCAAGCCAAGCCGAGCTCGTCTGCGACGCAGCAGCGAGTCGGGTCGGTGTCGCCGGCTCAAATGGCGTTGGGGACGGAACGGCCGAGGGTTCCGTTTGCGACCGGGTTTCGTGGATCGGTAAGCGCGGCGGCCGCGGCGCCGCGGTCTGCGCCGCCTTCGACCGGATCATTTGCCGAGGCGTTGCACGCCGAAGCCTTAGCTGCTGCCGGAGGTGCGCCGGCTGGATCTTTATCGTCATCGACGACCGAGCACACCTCCGTCAGCGCTTCCCGACAGCCGGCTGCAGCACAGTCGAGCGCCGCGCCGCTCCCCGCGCCCCGCTTTGCACCGATCACGCACGATCCGCCGGCTTCGGGCTCGACCGCCGCGATGGACCCGCCGCAAACGCTCGGCAAGCGGAAGCGGACTGTTCAGGAGACGGTCCAAGCGTGGAAGCGGCTTGCGCACGAAATCCCGCTCAACAACGTCGCGACGCCGGCAGCAACGACGACGACACCGGCTGTTCGGAGTCCGGGTAGCCTGGCGACGCAGAGCGGCCAAGAGAGTCGCGCGCCTGTTCAGCAGACGGTGGCCGCGACCCACCGACGCGATTCGGCGCCGCCCGTGAGTTCGAGCGGCCTCGTCGCTTCGCAGACGAAGCCGACTGTACTCGATGTCCGCGAGCGACGAGTCTCTGGGTCGCAACCGCCAGCCTCGGAGACCTCGCAGCCGCGACGCCGCAAGACTTCGAGCCTGAAGCCGCCTGCGCCGGAACTCAAAGGCATCTCACTGCCCGGCGACGAGAACATGACGGACGAAGGGTACGACAAGGTGCTCGATGAGACGCTCGAGGCGATTCGCGGCTTCGAGCAGGCTCGAGCGCAATTTTCGGTCGCCTGGGAGGCTACACCGGCGCGGGCGGGCGAACCGATGCCGGGGATCGCACAGATCCGGCACCGCGCGCCTCGCGACGTTGTCTCTGCTTCCCCTTGGCGCGATGGCAAGAAGCAAGTCTGCCCAAGCAAGTCGGCTTCGCTGGACCTCGAAGCCACATTTGGCGACTTCCTGCCGTTGCCGGCTTGCTCGTCCACCTCGCCAGCTCCGAACGTTGTCCAACCAATCGTCAGGTTCGGCGACCCGATCTACGCCTGGCGTCCATTCCCGACGGTCGGAGCGAACAACCAGCCGCCGGCGATCGATTTGACCTACACGGCAAAGCCCTGTCCTGCGACGGGTCCTCTGCAAGACATCATCTTCCTGACGCCGCGGCTGTTCCTGCCATGGCCCGAACCGCTCGCCCCGATTACGCCGGCGGTTGCGACGTCCAGCCATTCGCATCTTAAGAGCCTCGAAGCCATCTCGCGGAAACGGATCGACGCGGAGATCCTCGAGGGGCGACTACCCGCAGACGACGGCGAAGCTTACGCCGAGGCTGTCCGGCGGCACCTTTTCCATCTGGTCTACGGCGCCATCAAGGACGGCAAGATGAACGGCCTCGGCAATCTTAAAGCGCCTCGGCTTGCGAAAGCCACTCGGAAGAAGGTCGCGCAAGTCATGGCAGAAGGAGGTGTGTCGGCGCCGACGCCAGCGGAGCGAATCGATGCCGAAGCGAAAGCGGCGTCTGCTGCCGCTCAGACCCCTGGGGCATCCACGCTGGCGCAGAGTACGAGCGAAGAAGTGAGCCTTTTCGTACTCAACCTACTCAAAAGTATGAGCGCTGACCGGTGCACCTTTTGCAGAAGTCGGAAGGCGATGCAAAGTTTCACCCGACTCGAGGCAGCCCGAAGACGTTGTCTGCGAAGCTCCCTCTCGAGTCTTCAGCCGCGTCCAACGACAAGGAAAAGGTGCGCTGTCTCAGCGCTGTCCGGACGGTTACGACCCATGCTGACCCGACCGCTCTTTGGCAGACGGCCCAGATGACTGCGATCGCGTCGCTTCCCAACTCGCCCGCTGTCGACAAGCTCGCAAATTTCAAGGCAGACCTCAATTCGGTTTCTGGTACGCCAATTCGCGCTGTATCTCACACTGCGACTTCGTCCGCTCCTCCAACGACGGCGCCGTCCTCTGCGGCCGCAACGCCCGACGGCTCTCCGGCGCCTTCAAAAGCCCGCCGACCTTCTCTGGCGGGCGTTGGCTCTTCGGCGTCGAGTCCTGCGGTACCCGGCGTCGCTTCCGGCTCGCGCCCGCGTGCCAAGTCGATCGGAGGTCGGCGCGTCTCGACGGGACCGGGCGTCCACCCTCTCGCTCAGATCTACGCGGTCGCGCCGAACGGTCTCCGGCAGCAACTCCGCGAGCTCAGCGCGGATGTGCGCGGCGTCCCGAGCGACTCGGCTGCTGCGGTCCTTGCGGCAGCGGCGAAGAAGATCCAGCCGGCGGCGCGGCGTGCGCTGAGCATGACGGCTTCGCCTCGACTCGCTTCTAGCAAGGAACTCGCGCACCCTTCTCCGCCTCTCGTGCCGATCCCTCTCGCCGGCGAAGCAGGAAGTGGCGAAGTGGTGCCTGGCCAAGTCGACAAGGGCAAGGGCAAACAGAAGCAAGGCTCGGTCGAGCCGCCCGTGCCGAAAAAGGGTTCGGCGTTGGGCGTCCTCCTCGACGAGGAAGTCGTGCCCGATTCGGCTGCTTGCGGGTCTCCGGTCGGAGGCGTGTCGCAGGTGTCTGATGCGACGGGGAAGCTTGTGCCGGCCGCGCCATCGAGACCTGGAAACGCTCGAGACGCAATCGTCGTGCCGGACTCGGCGGCACCAGGGTCGCCTGTAGGCTCGGCCGCCAAGTCGGCACTTTCGACCGCCGCGCCGTCTCGGCTCGCTGGAAAGGACGGCATGGTCACCACCGAGGTCGACTCGCCCGACATCCCGCTCGCGTCCCTTGCCAAAGGGAAACGTTTCGCGCCCGTACCTCATCGGTCGCTCCTCGCCACCGGAGCGCAATCCGCCGTCGCCGACGAGGTCGACTCTCCAGACGTCCCGCTCGCGAGCCTCGCCAAGGAGAAGCAGCGCGTTGTCGAATCTGCCAAAGACACCGAGATGGCCGATGCCGCGCCAGTCCCGGCACCTTCGCCCGCCCCGTCTGCCAGTTCTTCGTTCGCTTCGGCGTTCTCATCGGTTGCGCGCGCAGCTGGCGGGGCGTTGGCTTCCGCTGCGAGGGCGTTCTTGCCCGGATCGACTGCTCCTGCTGCGATCGAACTCGAGGCGGAGGACGAGGAGGAGCCCTCGTCTCCTGTTCGAACCAAAGCGACCATTCCCCCAACGGTGCCGATCTCGATTGGGTCACCTGAAGCCGCGCAGCCCCCACCGACTGCCGAGGAAACTCAGGTTGCAGTCCCGAACGTCGTCAAGGCGCTAACGAGTCCGATCGCCGGAACCTCAAAGACCGCCGTCCCAGCTCACCCTCTCGACACCTCAGCTCTGCCGCCTCTATACCTGCCGGTCGAACCGCTCCGGCCGTGCGCCGTGCGCGAGATCGCCCGCAGCAAGGCGCACTGGCTCAAGGCTTCCGAGCCGTACCGACCCTTCGGACCTTTCCTGTCATGACGCGATTGCTCTCCTCCTCCCGTCTCCACTGCATCTCTTCTGTGTGTCGTATTTGTTCCCTCCATTGCATTACAATCGTTTGTAGAGGTGCGCGCGCGGACATCGTACTCCTGCAGCACCGCCACTGGAAACAGGAGGAACCTTCGCGTCAGTCGAAGTTCCACGTGAGTAGTCTGCCACTCTTTCCGCCGCGTCCAAAGTTCCACGTCGACCTCGGTCTCTCGTCCGCCCCCAACCAGACTCGGACTAGCTGAGCCCATTTGCGGGCACCACAGTCACTATCCTTAACCGACCCACACGCTCGCATGTACGCCGACTCGGGATTCCCCTCGCCCGCTCCGTCTTCGTCGTCTCTAATGAGTGGCACGAGTGACTCGGCCACGTCGTCGTCTCACACCGGACGGACTAAGCGCCACGCGACTGAAGTCGACTATGCTGCTCTCGAGGGGCAAGCCGGTGCCGAGCACGGGCTGACGGGCGGCGAACGGCCGAGTAAGCGACGCGCGCCGCGGTCGACTGCGGCCGAGAAGCAGGCGAGAAAAGTCGCCCGAATGGAGCGCAACAGGAGTGAGCACGGTCTCTCTCTCTCTTGGTTCACTGCATGAATGCGCGCTGACGCGAGTCTCTCGGTAGTCGCCGCCCAAGTCTCGCGCGACAAGAAGAAGCAGCAGCAAGAGTTGCTCGAAGCGAGGATTCACCAACTCGAAGACGAGCTCGCGCACCGCGACGGCACGCCGGCGCCCAGAGCGCCAATAGAGCTCGCTCCGGTACCCGTCCCACCGCCGACACAGGATCCGCACGAGGTCGACCAGCTCAAGGAGGAGAACGAGACGCTCAAGACGCAACTCGCCCTCGAGAAGCTGCACTCGCAGTCGCTTCAGATCCGCCTCGCCGCGCTCGAGACCAAGTTCTCGCGCCTGGAACAGCTGCTCGACAAGTCGACGTTGTTGGCGCACAGGCCGTCGGTCGCCGGAGGAGTCGCCACGCACCCAGAGAGACAGCCAGAAACGAAGACGCACCAGGACACGGAAGAGGACCAGGACAGCTCTCGCCTCGTAGCACGCGAGGTTGATTCATCCCTGCAGCGGAAGCTGTCCTGCCCCCTGCCGTCGACTCGTGCCCTTCCTTCTCGCCTCCTCTCTGCGCCGACTTCGCTGCCGCCGGTGGTGCCGTCGCCCTCACTCCGCCCGCGAGCGACTTCTCTCCCTTCAGCCTCGACTTGGACTACGGACTCGCGCTCGATAACGGCGCCGGCGCTGGCGGACTCGAGCTCGATCTCGGAGGCGGCGTCGGCGGCGTCGGCGGCTTCTCGACCGAGCCTGCACCAAGTGCTGGCCTCGATTCGAGTCCCCTCTTCGGCGTTGACGATTCCGCGACCGGCTTCGTCGCCCCGCTCTTCTCCGAGTCCGACGTCAATCAAGCTTGGCTTGACTGGTCTCTCAACGTCGAGCCGACGTCAGTTCCGGCTCCGACTTTGGGCGCGATCGAGCCACCCGCGACCGATTTCGACCTCGTCGCGTTCTTGCGAGACCAACAGCAGGATGCGCTTCCGGTCTCGTTCGCGGCGAGCACGCTCGCGTGCTGAGCCGTAGCCATGCGGCTCCTTCGCTTTCCCTCCGGTTAAACGTCGGCACCGCGTTCATTCGGTCAGTCCAACCAGTCTTTTCGAGCTCGCGCAGTCCCGTACTTACCCTCGCTTGCCACAACAGCCTTCCAGAGTTTTCGTGTCGGACTCCGGGATCATCTCGACGTCTGCACTCCTCCCATTCCCGACTGCGGCAGAATCGCACCACGTGTGATCGTGTCGTTCCGCTCGTCGCCCCTGTCTTCCGCCTACACTGTCTCTCCTGATTCGTCACTTGCGGTCCTCTGCGACTCGTGTGATCGTCTCGGTCCGATGAGCTCTGTAGGCGTGGCGTGGGAGGGCTTGCGGAGCGCGCGCGTTCAGGGTGGCTCGGTCTCGCCAAAGTCGCAGGATGGGTGGAGCGCGAACGACGCTTTGATTCGGCTTCCGCACGAGTGCTTCAGAAAACGGTGCGAACGCGGCAGAGTCAGACCTGACGTTGGCGAGACTCTTGTACCACTTGCCGCTGTCACCCCTAATCCCCTCATCGTGGTAGCCGCTACCAATGTAAGATCACTTCTCGAGACGATCTTTCGTGTCAAGCATGCGAGCGTTTGCAAGTGGCTCGCGACTACATTGCAATGATATCGCGGGAAGCACATCGGAAACGCCGAGACGGAGGGAGAGAGGTTTGCGCCTTCCTCGCAGCCGTGAGATCCTTTTGCCTCCTCCTTTTCGCGTCCCTTTTCTCGTCTCCCCCGACTCCCTCTCCTCCGCTACACTTGTGCGCACGCGTGCGCTCCAGCGCGGGCTCAGCGCCAACCGACTTGGTCGCGGTTCTGCGTACAGTGTGCTTCGACATCTGGCCCGCCTTGCTTCTCCCCCGCAGACGACGTCGCATCGCTCGCCGTGCTGTCCGTGGCGATCTTCTCGTCGCTGGCGTCTGCTTCTGTCGGCCTGGGCGCTTTCTCCTCAAGGGCGATGTCGCGCGCGCGAATCGTGTCGGCACCTCCTTGCGACCGCTCATCTTGGAACCAGCTCGTGCGCGAAGCCGTCCTTTCGAGTGCGTGCAACCTCGGTTCGTCCTGCATCGACCGAGCAACGGAGGCCATGCTGCCGCGTCTCGCTCGCGCCCGTGCTTCCATCGTCTCGAGGGAGGAACGAGTCGTGATGTCGTCGTTGTGCCTCTCGAGCTCGGCGGGGAGCAGGACGGCACGGTCGATTGCGACGGGCAGACCGCGATGACGGCCTCGGATCATGACGGCAATGACGACGAGCTTCGCCAACGTCCTGAAAGTGTAAGACAAGGAGGCGGCGTTCTATCAGAGCTCGACGACGTCAGCTCTCGCTTCTTTGCCCGCACTTTAGCTCAGCTCACGACTTACGGTGTTGTTGCCGAGGGAGAGACCGACGTTCCCATAGGCCGAAACGACTTCGAAGATGACGGAGAACACGTTGACCTCGCTATTGACATGCGCCGAGGTGCGTCATTGTCAGCTGGCGCCGAATGACTGCGGAGGGCTCAGAGATACGAGCGCGGAACTCACGGCAAGTCGCCACTATTGATGGCGCCACGCTCGATGATGCAGATGAGCCATACAGCTAGCGCCAACCACCAGAGGTCGAACGCGAGCTGCTTTCGTGCGTGATAGCCAATGTAACCCGTCGCAGACGGCGACTTTCGGAAGCGCGACTCGACTTCGTCGTCGTCCTCGTCAAAGTCTTCGTCGTATACGCCTGAGACAAGGCCTCGTGAGGAGCGTGCTTCGATGGCCCGGAGGTAGATCGGTCGACTCACCCATCGACTTTTCCTCGTAGACATTCGTGCTCCGAATCGAGACAGCGATCGGGTAGACCGCCTGACAGCAGACGTGTCAACGGACCTGCATACGTCCAGCTGGAATGTAGCGCTTCCACTCACGATGTACATCATGATGACGTAGAGAAGCTGCAAGGCCGGCGCAACGGCGCCAATGTTCACGATCGCGAATCCTGCAGAACGGACAGCCACCGCCTGGAAGAGACCGTCGAAAATGCGCTGTGGAAAGAGAGAGTTCAGATGCTTCCTTCGGAATCGCCCGCACTGAACGCACGGTGCCGACCGGGATAGCCTCAATCTGTGGCGTGCCAATGTCGAGTACCTCGAATGCCACCCAGTCGATCGAGCTGCACTCTACCTGTCAGTGCACAGCGCAAGAGTAGCGTCTCGAGCTAGCGACGCACTTGAGAACGATGAGGAGGAAGACGAGGAACCAGGTTTGACTGCACGCAGGAAAGAAGTCAGTCTCGCAAAGTCTTTTTGGCAGGCAAGCGGAGCACGCGAAGCACTCACTGGGAGGGGAAGAGATAGATGAAGCAGCGCCGCGGGTGGTCGAGCAAAAACTGCAAAGTCTCGCGCGACTGCGACCGTTTTGGCGCAAGCTTGGACATTGTCCAGCTGTACGAGGTGAGCGCGTCAGTCCAGACTCCCGAATGGAGAGGGCCTCGGGTTGCCTGACATGGTGAAGCGGAGGCTGCGCAGAGAATGGCTCCGTCAGTGTCCATCTCGCTGAGTAGTGGCAAGGTCAGTGAAGCAGAGAAGAACATACAGGACGGGATAAGCCGTGTTGCCGGCCAATATGAGCATGCCTTGGAAGAAGACGAGGAAGTAGCACTGCTGGAACGGGACGAGCGAGGCGTCGACCAAGCTCAAGCCCGTGTTCGAGTACGACGAGATGTACTGGAAGAAGGTGAACCAGGTCGGATTCGCGTCAACGTCGCGGATGACGGTCGACCATCGGTTGACGTATGTGAGGTAAGGCGCGAGCATGGTGATAGCGAACAGCTGCAAGCCGGCCCAGTAGCAGATGACAATCTTGATGAGCAGAGTGAGCGCGCGATACTCGATGCCGCCGAGCTCTTCTTGCTGCGCCTTGGTCAAAGCGTGAAAGCGCGAGTTGCGCCCGACGAGCGCGTCGAACGAGATGTACGAGACGGGCTTGACCGCGCCGGAGCGGTCATACTGCGTTCCGGCCACAGTCGTTTCCCCCCGCGAATGCGTTGAAATCATGGTCGTCGTCCGCGGCATCGATGCGTCTCGCCCGAAGGTGTTCCGCACGAGCGGAATCTTCTCCTTGGCCAGGGCAGCAGCAGCTCGGAGCGGGTTCGGGAAGCCACCAAAGCCGCTCTCCATCGCGGTCTGGTCGATCGTGGCCGTCCTCGTCAAAGTGCGAGCGCCGAGCTCATGGTCCTGTATGGACGAGCGAGAAGGTCGGCGCCGAGCCGGGGCGAATTGCATCTCGTGCGCCGGCTGGCTCCGATTTGCGCGACGACGAACGTCTGGTTCGTTCGTTTCTCGGAACTCGATCGTACGGGTCCGATCGACGGCGAGTTCCTGCCGTCCAGTCGCGTGGCGCACGATTTGAGGTTGTTCCCCGATCTGCACGACGCCGTGCGACCTTGCCTCGCCACCACTTTGCAGAATACCGGCTGGCATATCGTCCTCGGCGTCAGAAAGAGCCGACTCCTGGGGCGCTACGTCGCCGCCTGCCTCGACTGAGCCAGCCGAGGCTTCGCGCGGTCGGCGCGACATGACTGCAGCCTCTGGTTCGGCAGAGATTGGTCGGCCGCCGAGCCAGCCGGCGTTCGACATCTCGTTCACGCGGACCGGATCGTCCACACGGCGGATCATGTCGGGACGAAGTCGTCCATCGCGTTTCCGTTCGTAACGTCTGTTTTGACCCGCAGTCAAAGTTCGATCCCCGTCGACTGTGCCGCTTTCAGTACGGCGAGTCGATTCTGTCGGCGCCGCTCCGGACTTGCGGGAATGATGGTGCGAGCCAAAGTAGGGAAACCGCTTCGGACCGTGCGCGGAATCGAATGCCTTGTACTCGCGCCCTTCACGGGCGGCCTAGGGTAATGAGGAGCGCACAGTCAGTAACTTCATCCAGTAAGCACTCAAGCAGCTCGACTCACTTCAGCCGCACCGACCTCGTTGACGCGCTCGCGAGCTTCGGCGTCGTGACGGACGAGGTAGTCAAACTTGTTCTTGAAGAATTGCCTATCAGGGCATGGGTAGCTGAGTCAGAGGGTGGACCGCCTAGCAGAGCGAAGGCGTACGCACCTTCGGATGCCAAGGACAATGATCGAGACGAACGAGATTCCGCCGATGAGCATTAGGAACTGTGCCAATAGCGATCGTGAACTGACGTCCTCGCCGGACCAGAGCAAAATACACAAGAGACTCACACCGAGGATGACCTCTTGCCAGACAGTGAGGTTGACGAACAGGACGGTCGAGAGTCCGGTGACGCAGATCGCCGAGACGCACATGTAAAGGCAGTCGATGTAGGCGATCTTGTTTTCGGGCGACGGTCCGTTCGAGGCGTAGAAGATGGCCGAGGCGATCAGAGGCACGAATGTGAACCAGAGGAGATGGATCCGGTAAAAGTTGAGGTGTCTCCCTGAAGGGACGGAACGCGTGCGGATGGCTAAGGTCAGCAAGTCGCGATTCCGCCTGTAGCCGAGAGGTGCGCAAGGCACACGGACGCACCGCAGAAGGCCGAGAAGCGTCGCCACAGGCTCGACTTTGACAGGAACCGCGGTACTTGGACCGCCGTCGACGGATGTCGTTGCATCGCTAGGTGCTGCCTCGCCATGTCCGCTGACTTTGTGGCCGATTCCGCAGACTCAACAGGTCTCGATGGGGAAGGGCTCGCACGCCTTTGCTATGGCGCCGGCCTCGAGGTGTTTCGAAGGTCGTGTCCGTTCGATGATGACGACGGAAGTCGCGGATTCCTTGCCTCTCGCACGCTGTTCACCGAGCGGGCGACGGCGTCGTGTTATTCGCCTGACGCGAGCGAGAACGACAGCTTGAGTGCTTGCGAGGATGTAATGATGGCGGTGGTCGTGGCCGCTGCAGCCGGGACCAGGTCGGGCTTCGTTGACGAGCAAGCGACGCGATGGAGTCTCCTCGCCGGTGGTCTGCAGCGTTCCTTCTACGAACACCCGGGAGCTTCTGCTGGGCCGCTCGTCTGCCGTACGGTGGACTTGAGCGCAGGTGCTGGTCGACTGTTGGCTCTTTGGCCTCGAGCGAGGTGTCTTGAATTCCTGGGCTTGGCGCTGACGTAGCACACAGGTAGCGGACTCCGGCTTGCTCGAGCGTCGGGCCGAGTGCTGCGTGCAGCGACGTCGGTCAAGTTGGCGCGACACGAGGAAGAAAAGCCGCAAAAGGTCTCGATCACTTTTTCCGCTCAATTTTAGCCCTTGTTGCGCACATTTCGCCCTAAACGTCCACCGCCGCCGTGCTGCCAGTTCCCACATTCGGATCAGCACCTCCCGGGCAAGCGGCCGCTGGCAGGAGCACACCGATCAATCAGGCGATAAGAAACCCGCAAGGGCTTGCTCGCCCTGCGCGCGTGCCCAGTTTCACGTGCCAAAAGCCGACGAGAACTGGGAGAACGACATGCGATGCAATGCAGATAGTAACAACACGTTTGAGGTTCATACATATGATATGCAAAGCTGCGAGACCGGCAAAGAGCGGCGAAAGCGGCTTGAGGACAACTCATCGCCAACCGGGCGTGTTTCGGTCGTGAATCTCGCCGTCGTCCTCAGTTTTGACAGCGCTTTCGTCCTCCTCGAGCTTCTTGTCGGAGTCGAGACTGGTCGTCGCGTCACCGCTTGAACCACTCGCGAGCCCGACGTCCTTGTCGTCGCTCATGTCGGAAGATCGAGGCGCTTCACCGCCATGAAAGTGGTCAAACCCACGAACGCTGCCGAGATCGCCGTCCAAGCTGTCCCGTTCGCCACCGCGAGGCGCCCGATCGCGGCCGCTGAAGATCGAACTCGCGCCCTGCGACCCGCGCCGGACGTGGTAGATGTTGTCCTCCGTCATCGATCCTGCGCCGGCGGCGTCGCGTCGAGTTCCAACGGCGGTCATACTGCTCATGCTCGTCCGCGACTGCCGCAGCTTGAGGTCGCCAGTGTCAACAGAGGTCCGGGTCGCCGTGTCGTCGCCGTGCTTTTGCAGATCAGAGGGCAACAAGACGGCGCGGTCGATGGCGATCGGCAAGCCGCGGTGACGGCCACGGATCATGACGGCGCAGATGATCAGCTTCGACAGCGTGGACAGGACGCCCGATAAAGACGTGTTGTTCTGTGAGCGAGTGGTGCGCAGTCAGCACAGGAACGCTTCCTGTTCTCCGCGGCTGAAATGCTCACGCGGTTGTTGCCGAGGCTGAGTCCGACGGTACCGTACGCCGAGACCACCTCGAATAGGAGAGTAAAGATGGTAACCTCACTGTATGCGGACACGGTTAGCGGTCTGATAGCGCGAGGTGTAAAGCGGCGGGACAGCGATCACGCACGGCCAGTCCGCGCTGCCGATCCGGTGGCGCTCGACGATGCAAATCAGCCACACCGCCAGGACGAGCCACCACATATCGAATGCGAGCTGTTTGCGAGCATGGTAGCCGATGTACGCGGTCGCCGAATGACTCTTGTCGAACCGAGCTTCGACGTCGTCCGGGTCTTCGTCAAAGTCCTCATCGTAGACACCTGGACTCGTGCATCGTTAGCCGAAAGCCTCATACACGCACAGAGTGAGTCTCTGCGGCGCACCCATCGACTTTTCCTCATAGACGTTTGTGCTCCGGATCGAGACGGCGATCGGGTAGACCGCCTGATCGGGGATGCAAGTCATAGCCGTCAGCTGACGGCCTTTGAAGTCGCACTTCACGAGAACCACTCACAATATACATCATGATGACGTAGAGCAGCTGATCCGGTGGAAGTCAGCCGGTGCCCCATGGCCAGAGGGAAGGCGGAACTAACCTGCAGCGCCGGTGCCGTCTGAGCGATCGCAACGATACTGAACCCTGCCGCGCGGACCGCGAAGGCCTGGAAGAGCCCGTCGATGATGCGCTGTCGACGAGAGAAGCGGGCGTCAGAGCGACAGGACTGGAAGCGAAATCGATCAAGGAGAGCTTACGGTGCCGACCGGCAGCGCCTCGACGAGTTGGTTTCCGATGTCGAGGATACAGAAAGCTGCCCAGTCGATACCGCTGCACACGATCGGAAGAGTCCTGGTCAGCTCTAGACACGGGAGATGAGGAAGCAGAGCAGAAACATACTTGAGCAGGACGAGCATGAAGACCAGCAACCAGGTTTGACTGCGAATGGATGAGGGGAAGACGTCAGCGTACTAAGGGACCATCCCGGAAAGGGACAGAGAGCGCACTGAGACGGGAACAGGTAGATGAAGCACCGTCGAGGGTGGTCGAGGAGGAACTGCAGAGTCTCGTGCAGTTGCGACTGCCGCGGGACCAGCTTCGAGATGACCCAGCTGCACGTGCCTGTCCACGTCAGTCCTCTCTCCTTTTGTCCCACGAATGCACACTCGGGAATACGTACATCAAGAGGCGTAGGCTGGACGGAGTCCAAGTTCGCGCGTCAGTCTCATGTGATCTGAAGTCTTGAGCGGGGGTGCTTACAAGACGGGGAAGGCGGTGTTGCCGCCCAGGATGAGGATGCCCTGAAAGACGATGAGGTAATAGCATTGCTGGAAGGGGACCATCGAGGCGTCGACCAGACTAGGGAGGGGAGAGACGTTAACAACCTACGGGACGGCGACGGTAGCGCAATCAGACTCACCTCATGCCGAGGTTACTGTACGCCGACCAGAATTGGAAGAAAGTGAACCAAGTGGGGTCGACACCGGCTTCGTCGATGATGGCTCGCCACCGAGCGACGTAGGTGAGATACGGCGCGATGAGCGCGACACAGATCAGCTGGATGCCGAGCCAGTACCCGATGACAATCTTGAACAGCACGCTCAGCGCGCGGTACTCGACGCCACCGAGCTCTTCTTGCTGGGCCGTCGTCAATCCGTGGAAGCGGGAGTTGCGGCCGACTGTCGCGTCGAACGTGATGTACGAGACGGGCTTGATGTGACCGGTCCCTTCATGACGGACGCCGCCCGACATTGTGTTGTGCGAATGAGTCGACAGCATCGTCGTGGTTCGCGGCATGGTAAGGTTCCGCTCAACGGTCTGCAGGACGCCAATCTTGGACCTGGCGTATCGCGCCGCCGCCCGAAGCGGATTCGGGAACCCGCCGAACCCAGTCTGCATCGCCGCCTGATCGACCGTTGTCGTGCGGGTCAACGTGCGCGCGCCGACGTCTCGACCCTGCAAGTTTGAATGGGACGGCCGCCGCTGAGCCGCCGGCGCGTCCGGGTCGCGAGGGACCAGAGTCCGGTTCCGTCTCATGCGGAGGTCCTGCTGCGACGGGTCCCGGAACTCGATCGTCCGACTCCTCCCAAAGTCGAGGTTCTGCCTCGGCACGTTTGGCGACAGCGGCGAGTCGAGCGGTGAAGGCGATTCGGTGATGTCGCGGAGGTGGCTGTGGTCTGAGGGGACAAGGTGGGCCTATCAATTCGGACTCGCAGAGAGTCGAGGTCGCTCTACTCACCTAATGTCCGTGTCCGCGAGAAAGCGAGGTTATTGGCTCTCCGGTGAGGCGACGCGGCCGAGTCGCTGTTCCGGCGGTACCGGGGATGCGGTGGCCGTTCCGGCTCGTCGATATGAATACTGCGGGCGATCGGTATTTGCGTCAGTCGATGGACGAGCCCGGGCCGAGAGTGATCGTTGCACTCACGCTCGAGTGTGACCGGCAGCGTCCGCGTGACCAGCTGGCGAAGCCTCCCGTTCCGACGGTGGCGTCGCCAGTCCTCGTCCGCCGTCTCGCGACTGCAGCGTAAAGGACCTCCCTCGAGGCTGCCTCCTCTCCTCAGACTCGCTTGCTTCCTCGTCACCGTGCGCCTCCGCCTCACCCTCCGGTTCGGAGCGAGAACTATCCGAAAATCGCCGCCGTGCGTGAGCGGACGGCTCCGAGAACATGACGCCCGGCGTTGGCGTCCCTCCGGTCGGATTTGTTGTCGTATCAAACCCGTGCCCATCCATCGACCCGGGCGAATGGATAGGCTGTTGCAAGATCGAGACCTGATCGGGTTTGTCGGCGTTTTCGTCCACGTCGTCGTCGCGGACGTCGAGTTTCCGAAGATCCGCTGCCGCCTTTGCACCAGGTCGGTCCCCCAGTTTCGTCACGGGAAAATCGCTCATCTCGACTCCGCTCCTCGCCTCGTCGCCGCTGCTCGAATCACCCCGGTGCTCTTCCCCCTCCGAACCTCTTGCCGCCGCGGCCGCCCTCCGCTCCTTCAACCAGCCACTGACGCTCATCTCGTTGATCCGGACGGGGACATCCACCCGCTTAATCATGTCGGCCCTCAGCCGCCCGAGCTTCTTGTTCTTCTTCCGGTTCGCTTTCATCGCGGCCGACGCCCCACCTCCAGCTGTCAAAGTTCGATCTTCGTCGATAGTCGGAGCTTGAGAGACGGCCGGCGACGGACGGGGCGTGACGGGCGTCGAGGCGGCGGGCATCTTGCCGCCTCCGAGGAGGTTGGCGATCCACGGCGCATGCACCGGAGGGTGGTCGGCGTCGAACGCGCGGTACTGCCGACCGGCGCGAGCGGCCTGTTGCAAGAAGATGCCCCGTTGTCAATGCGCCTTGTCATCGGCCGGAAAAGAGACACGGTGATTCGCACCTCTTCAGCCCCGATCTGGTTGACTCGCTTCCGAGCCTCTTCGTCATGCTGGACCATGTAGTCAAACTTGTTCCGGAAGAATTGCCTGCATGTGCGCTCTCGAGTCGGTACTAGGCTCTCGGCTTTGTTCGACAGTGGCGACAGAGAAGAAGTGCGCGCACCTGCGGATACCGATGACGATGATCGAGACGAATGACGTTGAGCCAATAGAGGTGAGGAACTGTGCGACCGTGTGCTCGACAGGTATGTCAGCATCCCCTTCCTCCGCGGAAGAGCGGCCCTCAGTGTACGAGCAGAGATGTACGCACAAAGATGATGAACTGCTGCCAGGTGGTCAAATCGGCGAGGAGGACCGAGTTCAGCCCGGTGACGGCCATGCCAGACGTGCACATGAACAACGCATCGACGTAGGCGATCTGGTTCTGGGCCGACGGTCCGTTCGAAGCGTAAAAGATGCCAGAGAAGACGAGCGGCGTAAAGATGAAGACGAGCAAATGGACGCGGTAAAAGTTGAGGTGTTCGGCTGCGCATTCGATGGGTACTACCATCAGCGGACTGCTGCGGATCACACCGAGAGGACATCGCGCAGCAGACTTACAACAAAAGGCGGCGATGCGACCCCAGACGGTCGACTGCCGGAGAAAGTCTGGCAGTCGAGGAGCGGTCGACGGGTGCCGCGTCAGCGACAATTGCCGCTTGACCATCCTTTTGCCAGTCTTGCTTCAGCCACCGTCTTGATCGCGGTAGGCCTTCGAGCGAATTGATCGTGGCTTCGGCCAACGACGTCGCCAGTAGTAGTCGGCTCCGCGAATCGACTATCGACCTCTCTGGCCGAGGCGTGCTGCGCTCGTCGACGAGTAGGTTGCTCGGCTCGGTGAAATTGTCGCCTCCTATTCGCTGATCGGTTGAGTCGAGTGAGCCAAAGTCCGAGACGGACTGCGGCAGCAATACAGTAGCGTCGTGAGAAGAGAAGACGGTGTCCGGTTCGTCTCTCTGCCGACTCGTCGTCCGATCTCTTCGAGTTTGGGTGGAGAGTCTGTTCTACGGAGCCGTGTGGATTGGCCGGGTGCTTGGAAGCTGGCAGCTATAACTGTTCAGCCGCACGTACGCGCAAGGCGGTCCAGGCCTTTTTCTTTCGACGGAGGTTGCGGCTCTCCGCAGGTTTCCGTCTGTGAAACCTCCCCTCTACAGAGGTGTCGCACGCAGGGGAGGCAACAGGTCGGGACCTGCGCGGGAAAAAAAATGCTCGCACTCGAGAAAGAGGAGTCCGGAGCACTGCGAGGCGATAGACACCGAGACCATAGGGCTAGACGTCGAGCTCCTCACACCGAAGCCACTGCACGAGATCGCGAATCAGCGGCGCCTGCGTGACGACGAACCTCCTCCCCAACTCGCTCCTCGCACGACTTGTGTCCCTCCGTTTACACTCGAACGCATTCCCGGGCTCCGCAGCGATGCAGCGAGCAGTCCGGTCTCTGCTCCTCGCGATACCCAACGCCTGCCGAACGGGCGCGACGCGCTCGGCCGCACCTCGAGTGACCGCCGCCGTCGCTTCGTCGTCACGGTCACTCGCGACTCAGGTCGTCGACACGCCGTTCGATCCACCGACGACCGTCACGGGAGCACAAGGAGGGCGAACAGCGGTCGACCTGGCGTTCCCGCTCGCCGACAGCAAGACGGTTCACTTGCCCCGGTCAACTCCTTCCGCTCCGTCGAGCAGTGGAACCGGAGCGAAAGCGCCGCGGTACTCCCGGCACTCGTCGCGCGTCAAGGGGCGGACGCCCGCCAAACCTCCGAAAGCCGTCGCGCCGGGGATCGAAGGCGCGACGCACGGCGACGTCAAGGTGTACCTCCCGAGCGTGTTTATGCGCCTCGTCCGGAACACGGCCGAGTACAAGGACGACCCGTACACGGCGACCTTCCGGACCGCGTTGCAGTTGACGAAACCCGACATTGCCAACTACCTCAAGAACGTGTACGGACTCGAGATCACGTCGATCCGGACGATGAACTACCTCTCGGCGCTCAAGCGGAACCCGATCGGCGGCGGCAAGTCACGCTCGGGCGGGACCAAGAACTACAAAAAGGTCCTCGTCACGATGAAGGAACCGTTCTGGTTCCCCGAGGAAAAGTCGCGCGCGTGGCTGAACGAGCACTTTGAGCGCGACCGGACCGAAGAGATGCGCGACCGCAAAATGCTCAAGATTGGCGACGGCAACAAGTACAAGGTCGGCTCGTTCCGGTACCGCGGCGCCCGGTTCGCGAGCCGCCGCGCCGAACTGAAACTCGCCGCGACGTCGAGCGAAAAAGTCGACTTTGATGCGCGCGCCCCGGGTGACGAGGCGGCGCAGAAGCGCGCGACGGGTCTCAAGCGGAAGCGGAACGTGATGCGCAGCCGCGAGGAGCAGGTTGTCGAGCAGAGGTCGTTGCTCCAGCGCGAGATGGACCGGTTGCGCGAGGCAGGGTGGTGAGCAGTCGGGTCGTGCGTCGCTGGAACCGGCGTCTCCAGTTGCAAATCTTCGTTACGCAATCATATCGCACGCTTCCCTCTGCACGGGGAATTCTTCTTGTTGTGGGAAAGCCGACGGTTCGAGATGTCAACGGGATCGGCTTGTCGTGATGTTGACTTTTTTTTCTTGCCTCTGCTGCCATCCTCTCGCTACTGCAATCGCCCCGGACACCCAGCTATCAGTCCCGCTAAGCTGTGGACGCTTGTACGGACGCTGTCCCGCGCTGCGCCGCGTCCTCGACGTTTGCGTCCGTCCGGCCAGCTCCACTTCGGTCAACCAACACGAGCACCGCTCGCCCGAAGAGGCGCGCACTGGGTGAAGCAGGATGGTCAGTCGGCTCGCTGCAGCTACTCCTCGCGTTGTGGGCGCTCACTGACGCCCCTTACGCCGGTTGATGCAGTCGGACGGACTGTTGTCGACGCCTCGTTCAACCGTGAGTTCGGCAGACGCCCAGTACTCGCTTCAGCTACGATAGCACCCGAGTTCGACCGTTAGCTGATACGAGTATACTCCGAACCCGCAGGCCGCAAGAGCAGCTGCGACGACTCCGGTAGGTAATCGTGACCTTGAAACTCTCGACTCGCTCAGGCCTCGTCCGTCCTGCGACTCATGTCTTTCGAGCCGATCCTTGTACCTACAGCACCGCCGATCGCAACTCGAGCTCCTCCACCAGCTCAACTCGCTGTTCGATGAGCTCGAGACAGGCACTTCCCCTTCCGCTCGTCCGACTTCGCCCCTACTCGCCGATGAACCCTCCGCACCGGACTCGGCTGCAGACAGTCTCGCGCCTCGGACCGCGCCGCTGCGACTTGTCCCGAATCTGCTGGACGGGTTCGAGCGTGAGCGGGGAGTCCAGCTCATGACGGACGAGGAGAGGGAGCAGTTGAGAGGGATGGTCGAGCGTCTGCCACCAGGAATGGAGAACCAGCCCGTCGGAGTCGAAGACTTGTTGCGTCTCCTCGTTGGACTTGGTGTTACGGGCACCGGGAACGAGTCCGTGGATGCGGCCGTGAGCGTGACGCCGCCTCGACCGGTCGACCCCGTCCTTGCAGGCGTTCCCGGATTGCCTGAACGGGCGATCACGACCACTCCAAGCAGTGCTCCCCTCGCGAGTACGAGCACGGCGATGCTCCGCCCCGCATCGTCCACCTACACGACTCGTGACGGGTCCCCCGTCTCTCGCCACCGCCGGACCGGTTCCTCCTCGTCTGCCTCGGCTCGGACTTCGATGACCGCTTCGCCCATCCCCGGCTCAAGCGCATCCTCTTCTTCTCTGTCGTCATCCCGAGTTCCGGTGCCGATCTCGAGGAGGCGGACGATCCCAAAGTCATCGGTGCCAGCGTTGATGGCGGGAGCCGCGACGGGGCAGAGACGGACCAGTATCGGAGGCGTCAGGACGCTCAAGAGTCGGAGGACGCAAGACGACCTGGCACGCTTGGCGGCGAGCCAGTCGGAACGGACGTACCTCGGCGTGTCGCTGGATCAGTCGACTGGACCAGAAGGCGACGAGCAGGCCCTGCACATTGCGAAACAGGCTCGCGCGATCATGAACAGCAAGAGCCCTGTACGCACTACCTCCTCGCGTTCTTCTTCGTCTGAGCGAGGTTTGACCCGTCTCTGTTGGACTGCATAGACGCGAGAGCGCGCCTTGCTCGCCCTCTTGGCGCCGCTACCGCCAGCACAGCTCGAGGCGCTGAATCGAGCGTATGCTACTGCGTCCGACGACTCGAAGCAGCGCGGCAAGACTTTGCGCGATGCCATCACAGCGGACCGAGCCATCAAGGGAACGGGTGCGTCCGGCGCTCCGAGGTCACCCTAGCCTAGGAAGCCGGTCCCGCTGACGACGGATTCTCCTGCAGCCGAGCTCACTTTGTTGGGATTGCTGAAGGGACCGCTTGCCTTGGACGCTGATCTCGTGCAGAAGGCACTCGATGCCCCGACTGTCAACGATGTGAGTTCGCGTTGGGAAAGACGGACAGCTACAGAGACGCTCATGCCGGCTACATGGGCAGGACCTCCTCATTGAGCTCGTTGTAGGCCGAAATCCGGCAGAGCTCACATTGCTCCGCGCAGCCTTTGCCGAGCGAGCGACAAATGAGTCTACGGCGAGCTCGACTCGGATCCCGTCTCTCCATTCGAGCACGTCTTCTGCAGCTGCTTCTCCGTCCGGCCGGTCCTCAACTCGTTCGCTAGACGTCGCGATCCTTTCGGCCTACTCGTCGAACACGCGCCTGAGGAAAGCGTGGGAGATCGCGCTGAAGGGGCGCTGGGAGGACGTGCCTGCGTTGAGCGGATCCATCGAACAGCAAGAGGAGGAGGAGGCGCAGCCGGAAGGGACGCCTTTAGGTGACGAGCAGGCGCGGAGGGAGAAACTGCTCCTCGAAGACCTGGACCAGCTCACGGTCGCGTTGCGGAGGGGCGGCAGTACCGAGATCGTGTGCGTGCTCATTTCGGTGGCACGTCGCGCAGGATCTGACCCTCACCGAGCTGACGTGCAACCTTGTGACACTCGCAGCGCCAAGATCCTCCTGGCTCGGTCGCCTGTGCACCTTCGCAAACTCTGCGACGAGTTCGCCTCGTCCACCGGCGGCCACTCGACCCTCATACGATCGATCAAGCAGTCCGTTCCCGCCGGCCCGTTGCAGCGCCTCTTCCTTCACGCCGTCTCGAGCGTCAAGCGCGTTTCAAGTACCATCGACTATGGCGTCTGGAGGGATGCCAAGACCCTCGCGCACCTGCTCGAGTCGGAGAAAGGCCCGAAGCGAGACGAACTCGTCACGCGCCTACTCCGCTACCGCTGGGACCAGCTGCGGTTTCAACAGATCGAGTCGGCTTTCGCCGAGAAGTACACGGCGAGCCTCGTGGAGCGCGCCATGGCGGGTTTGCCGGCTACCGGCCTGGCCGAGACCGTCCAGCTCTTGCTCGACTCCACTTCGCCACACTCGTCGTCGGCGCCAGCATACAAGCTCACGACAAACGTACCCGCCGACGAGGACGCCGGAGCTGAAGCTGCAGTTCGTGATGCGGTCCCGGCTTCCGAGCACGATTCGGCTGAGCTCGAGGCGGACGGCGAGCTGTCGGATCCGCCTTCTCCGAGGTCGCCTCCTCTCGCCGACCACTCCACGAGTAGCGCTGAAGACTATCTACTCGAAGAAGAGGAAGCGAACGCTTCCGTCGCGGACTTGCGACGCTCAACTTCTTCAATGAGCAGTCGGAGCGATCTCGAGCGTCCCGGTTCCGCTATGTCCTCTCATAGTTGCACGAGCGGGAACGGAGGGCACAGACCGCCGTCGTCGGCCGGCGGCAGTGCTGACACGAGTCGGTTGTCGTCCTCGCTCCGGCACTCGCGGCCGATGGCACCTTCGCGGGCGAAGCGCCGACAGAGCGAGGAGGCCGCTCGCAGTCAACGCAGCGCGAGCGAAGAGCCGCTCAGCCCGCGGCATGAGCTCGTCACCAGTCCGACCTTTTCCCACTCTTCGCGAGACGACCTCTCCCGCTCGACTTCGACGGCGATCAGCGACATGTCGCTTTCTGCTTCGCAGGGACCGTCAAGCGGGGCAGGCGACTCTGTGATCGATACTTCGTCCTTTTTTGCGACGCCTCTCTCGCCGATTCGCGACGAGAGCCGCCCGTCCTCGATGTTCTTCCCAGACGACCATTCGTCCACGCCTCCGCCGGCGACGATGCCGCCCTTCGATGCTACCTCGCTCGACGCAGTGGACCCCTTCACGCATCCTGCTCCGACGCCTGACTCGCCCGAGCGCTTCTTCTCGAGCCTGATGCGCCGCGACGCTTCGCAGACTTCCAGCGCAGGTGGCAGCAGCAGCCGGCCGTCCAGCCTGTTTGGCGACGGCATGCTCGACTCGTTCCTCGGTAGCCCGCCAAGTCACGCTCGCGAAGGATCTACAACCATCCGTGGCAACGAACAGTTCCAGCAATTGCTGCACCATGCTCAGGAGTACGTCGTCTCATCTGCTGACGACTACGTACCAACGATACTGACTCGACCTGCTTTCCGCAGTCTCGCCCGCAAGCTCAAAGACAGCGAAGCGCGGTTCCACGCTAATGCCTCGCAGTACGAATCCGAGGTGTCGGACCTCGAGGGACAGCTGGAAGAGGTGCGCGCCAAGGAGTTCAGCTGGCGCTTCCCACGCTGACGCTCACCTCGAACGCAGGCCCGCTCCGAGCTTCACGCGAAACGGCGCGAAGAAAAAGAAATGCGGAGCGCCGAGCAAGAGCACGTTCAGCAGATCAGCCTCCTCGAGGGAGAGGTTACAAAGCTCAACAAGGCGCTCGAGCGTTCTCGAGAGGCGTACGAGGCGATGAAGCGCAACTATACGTCGACTTGTGACGAAGCGGACCGCCTGCGCACACTCGTGGCCGATCTGCGACGTGTGAGTTTGAGGGCGTGCGCTCTGACTAGAAGACCGCTCTAATCCGTCTGAGATGCCTCGCAGGACAACCGCTCGTCCGAGGAGGCGATTCGCGGACATGCACTCCAGGTGCAGCAGTTTGAGCGCGACCGCGAGATGCTTCAACAGGCTGTCGACAAGCTCGAGACTGAGCTCGCCGCGGCTCGCTTGGCGCAGGACGCGCTCGACGATCAGAAGCAGGAGAATGCAAGTCGACGTTACTTGCAACGGACACGGCCTCAATTGACTGACGCCCCACGTTGCAGCTTCTTCTCAAGGAGACTATCGACAAACTCCGCTTCGAGATCGAAGAGACGCGGTCAGTCGGTCCGCGATCTGGCTTAGTCGACCACGCGTCCGGCAGCCTTTCGCCGTCAAAGTCTCTTGCTGAATCTATCAGCAAGAGTATCGGTCGCGAGATCGCAACACGTATGGCTGCGGGCGGAGCCGTCGAGAGTGACGAGGACGACGACGCGACTGAAGTGGAGGAGGACGCGAACGACGACCTTGACGATATTATCGTCACTACGCATCGCCGCATCGTGAGGGGTCTCGTCTTGTCTCTGCGGCGAACGCAATGCTAACCTCGGGCCTGCGCAGCGGAAACGTGGGCAGCGTTCAAGCCAGGTCTTGGAGCCGCAGGTCCGCCTGACGAGTACGGTCGAGATGTCGGACGCAGGCTGTCAGGCCGAGGCACCGGAGCGCGCGTCCACGAGTTCGCAGACAGCTTTGACTGCCGTACGATCCGACCTTGTCAGGCTGGAGGACGTCGCGCCGCCGCCTTATCCGCCCGCTCGTCCATCGGAAGAGATCCAGCGCGACCTCGCGGCCCAGCTCGGCGTGGACATCAGCCTTGTCAAACAGCTCTCCGAGGCTCAGCGAGCTGGTGTACAGCTCACAGTTGAGCCCAACCCGACCGAGCTGCTGTCTGCACCTGAGTCCGTGCCTGCCCAGCGTTCGGCCCGCTGGCGCCCTCGTCTCGCTCCTCTATCTACCGTGAAGGCCCCGGCTTACCTCATAAACGTGAGTGATGAGAGATGGTGCACTTCTGAGCATGCGCTGATTGCCTTCTCGCAGGTCTTCCCGAACTCGGCTCGTCCTTACGTCGCCCAGCTCTTCGACTCTGGCCTCAGCCTGGTCTTCTACACAGCCACGATTTATCTCGTCGGTGTCCTCGTAAGCCGAAAGATCTGCCAGTATTCGAGAATCGCCTACTGACGGTCGTGTCCCTTGTGCTGCCTGGCAGTCTGGCAGCCGGTTCCTGCCTTTGCAACACCGCCATTACTTTTCGCCCGTCGACCTCGGCTTCTCGCCTTATGACGGACCTCGGTGGGACGGTTTCGCTAGCGGCGCAGGCGCCGATGGTGGCTTCGCCCTCGAAGGCATCGCTCAGACCGTATACGAGTGCGTCCCAGTGTCAGCACGTCCGCTGATCCGGCATTTACTGACTCTGTCCGGCGTTGCAGAGCGCTCTCGAGTGGTATCCGAACTGCTCGGCGTGTTCCTACTTGATCACCTTGTATCTACCCTTCGCTTTCCCTTGCCGTTCGCAGCTTCCTCCATCGTAATCGAGCCTTGTCCATGCCATTTCTGCACGCCACTACAAAGGATCCTCATCGGCATCGCAAGCACCCGGTCTGAGAGCGCACCAATGTGGCTGAAGCGGAATAGCCTGAATCCCGCGGGCCACGGCCCGATACCGCCAATCGTGAAGCCGCGGCAGGGCTTCCTGCAGTCTCCGCCTCCCCTCCGCCAGAGACCCGCCAGTCCAGAACACTTCAGCAGCTGCTGCAGCCCGAGGCCTGCGCACTAGTCGATCAGCACTCCCACAGTCGAGGAAGAAGCGAGCGGCGCCAAAGGCTCACCAGGCGATCGAGTCTAGGTTCTCCGGTCCGGCTTGTTCGCTCCACAAGAGCGTTTCTCCGCCAAGGACAAGGCGATGCTGAGCTTTCGTCAAGTTGTGGTACGGGTCGAACGAGTAGGCCTGTCGGGTAGCCCATGAGCAAAGCTTGAACAGCTTAAGCGCGCGAACGGGTCGCGGACTGTACCTTCTGCCAGCTCTTGAACGGACTGTTCCCAGGGGTTCAATCATGTGCATCTCCGGCTCACAGATCGATCCACTCGAACTCACTCGCACCAAGACCGGCCGTTCGGAGTGTTGCCGAGCCAGGCGCCCGCTCCGCCTACAGCGCGCGATGCGGTCAGGGGTTCAGTGCCTTACTCGGATCGTACAGAGTTAGCTCACAGTCGAGGTAGAAGTAGTCGCTCCTGCAGAGGTCTCAGCGTCAGGGAGGGGAAGAACAGCAAGGGACGGCGTCGTGCTTGCTCACGCGGCATGAACAATCGTGTGGCCCTTGTCCGCTACGGCCCGAACGTTGGCCTGCGCCCCGCGTCAGTTTCGACTCGAGCTCATCATCAACAAACGGAGATGTCGGCCCACTGAACTGATCCATACCATCACGACGACGTCGGCGTCAAGGCCCAGCTCGTGATTGAGGACCATCTCTTCCCAAACAACCGGCGTCTTGCCCTGTTTGCGGATCGCACTATGGACGCCCTCGACGAACTCGCCGAGAAGATCGTCGAGCGAGACGTTTCGAGCTTCGAGAGCGGCGCTAGTATCGGGATCCTCGAGGTAGCATCGCTGGTTCTGTGCGTTCGATTCACTCAGTCGCCGCTTATTTGCCACCCACAGCCCGTACATCGGCTGACCACCTCGTCCCCTCCCGAGCTTAGAAGCGGAGACGAGCTCATGAGTGCTGCCTCGTGCATTAACCGCTTGGCAAACTCGCGCGCATCGGAGTGGCCGAGTTTGATCTGTCCGGCGGGAGGTTCGGCGGCGTAAGCGGACCACGGACGTTGGTTGTGGCAAGCAATGTAGTCTGAGAACGAGCTGGCGATCGAGGCGGTATGACCGGGCATGTCGAGCTGACGAGGACCGAGTATGTGTAGTTCAGCAGCATGTTTCGACCGGGACACGGGCGAAACCGCCACGCACCTCCAGCATGACCGATATCCCCAGCGATGCCGCGTAGCGCACGACGTGTCGTACATCGGAGGCCGAGTAGGTCTCGTCTTGCGAGTAGGCGCCATAGCGAGCCAAGTCGGGAAACGTTGCCGACTCGAGGGGCCAAGCTTGCGAGTCGACGACGTGCCAGTGAAACACGTTCAGCTTGGCGTACGACATGGCCTGCAAATTTCGGTCGATGGCGTCGACGGGGTAGAAGTTCCGCGCCGTATCGAGCATGAAGCCGCTGCGGCAGGATCGAAGCGAGTTGAGCAGGGCGGCCAGGGGCGCTTCCGGCAAAGAGTTGGGGAGGGCGCACCGATGAGGCAAGGCAGGCCAATCTTCAATGGACATGGGCACTTTTCTGAGGTAAAAGATGTGATCTCGGCGACCCTCTGCGGACTCCGGCAGCGTGAAGACGAGTTGGGAGAACGTTTCTAGCCCTCGAAGCAAGCCGAGTGTCGTGTTCGCGCGCAGTTCCGCAACGCCATCTTGCGACACTGTCAGCTTGTAAGCTTCGTTCTGTTGAGCGTAAGGTCGTGTCGTCTCGAAAGCAATCGAGTGGACCTCGGCCTCATCAACGAGGGAGATTTGCAGTGTTCCGAGGACCGGAGCCGCTTCGACCGAGAGGCTGATTCGTTCACGGCCGCAAAGTCAGGTAGCGCCTACAATCCCCAGGCACCTGAAGCGCACCGGTCTGGCTCTGCTCGACCGACCTGGAGGGGTTGGTGCCAATCGTGCTCGATTCGCTTGAGGGTCCTCTCGATCGCGTTCACAAGCTGCAGGCCTGCATTTCAGCTGCGAGCCACGAGTTCTAGGCAGCAGTAGCCGGGCCGTACATCGTCTGGCGGTTCCTGATTGAGCGAGGAAGTGATCCGGAACCCTTCGGCGAGGCGGACAAAGCCAGATCCCCTCTCCCAGCGCTGCGGTTTCGGCCAGAGTGCCGCGGCGCGCGCAGTCAGAAGACTTGTCGAAATCAGATGCACAGCCCAGCGCATGGCGCCAGGTCGACTATGGAGTGAGGACGATCGTCAGAACTCGACCAGCCGAGAATATTTTGAGCGTCTCAGGCTCTGGCTCTGATCCCCTCGCTCTCTTACCGATGAAGCTCTCTAGCTTTGTGACAGCTACAGCTACCCTCTTGAGCGCTGCGTGGCCTGCTTGTGCCCTACCCGCTGCGCCAGAGTCGATCCTTTCCTCGGCCCCACTTTCAAAAGCCGACGAACCTTTTTCTGCCCGTTCTAGGCCAGTCCCTATAGTGGTGCGCACTCGTTCCTTTTTTACTCGGTCATGTATCCTCTGGGCAGCAGCGCTTAGCATTTCAGGACGTTCGTACGCCCAGATCTGGCACGGCCTCGGCGATCGGTTCGACAATGACGGCTTGCAATCCCTCAAGACTGACTTGCAAGAACGCGAAGGCTTCGAAGGGGTCTTTGTGCATATCGTACAACTGGCGCAAGATGGGCCGGGCGACCAGTGCGGTGTCCTGTCTCCTCTCGAATCGCGGATCTTTCATAGCTGACCCGTCACATCGATGCACAGGCGCGCCACCTTCTTTGGCCTCGCCGACGATCAAGTCGAGACCGTCTGCGAGCAGCTCGCCGGTCTGCCCGAGCTGACCGACGAGGACCAGAACCCGTCGCGCCAATTCGACGCGATCGGGTTCTCGCAAGGCGGTCAGTTCCTCCGCGCCGTCGTCGAGAGGTGCAATGGCGCGCGGCTCGGAGGCGTCACAATGCGCAACTTGATCACGCTCGGCTCTCAGCATGTGCGCGGGCTTCGACTGCGAACCTCTGCGCGCGAGAAACAGTAAAATTAACGCCCTCTTGCCATGCGCTGCGTACAGCTCGGCATCTCGGCCCTCCCGCCGTGCCCGCCCGGCTCGTCTCCCTTCTCGCCTTGTCGGCTCATGCACCTCTCCCTCGTCCGCGAAGGGGTCTACTCGACCTGGGCGCAGCGAAACATTGTGCCGGCGCAGTACTTCCGCGACCCGGAACGGATCGACGAGTACTTTGAGCGGAACGAGTTCTTGCGCGACATCAACAATGAACGGGTCGGAGATCGGCAGCCGTACGGGCGCTCGCCGGCGGGCGAGTCTGCTTTCTCGCGCGCAGACGGGGATGACGAGCCGAGGAACGAGACTTACAAAGCCAACTTGAGCTCGCTGGACCGCTTCGTCATGTTCCGCTTCAGGTGCGTCATTCAGATAGTCCATACTGTCTCGTTGTCTATGTACCGCCGGCGCTGACTCCGAGTCTCATGTATGCGCGCATCAGCGACGATATGACCGTCATCCCGCCGCACTCCGCCCATTTCACCCTCCCGCTCGACCCGACCAACTCGACCTGCATCCCTCCCTGCTATTCGACCCCTCTCCCGTGGTCATCGCTGCCCCTGTACCACCAAGACTATGTCGGATTGCGGGCGCTCGACGAGAGCGCGCGGGTTCGGAAGGAAGTCTGCCAGGGTCAGCATATGCAGATCGGCGACGAGTGCTGGGAGGCGGTGGTGAAGCATCTCGGATCGTCTCGGGAGGGCAGAGGCGCGTCTTCGAGTGCGAACGCGCTGGAACCGGGCGTGCCGGCAGGACCGAACCTGGCAGAGGTGCCGTCCTCGCCGCCACCGAGCTTTGTCCTGCAGCAGGGGTGAGGCGCTTTTGTACTGCTTGTCTTCCCTCATGTATCCCTCTTATGCCCCCTTGCGTGCTGGAGCTCGGTTTGGCACGATCGCGAGCTTGCGGATGTTGAAAAGGTCGCCCTCGTGGGCAAATCCGAGTTACGCACCGAGCACGCTCTCCTACTTTGCCAGGTCTTCTTGGCAAATGGCATGAAAGCGATTGATAATGCAGGAGGCGAGCTCCGGATCAGAGATATGCAGAGACGGTCAGAGGAAGGCGCAGCGCCTGCTGAGGTATAGCCGGAGAAAGTCGAGGGGTAATGACGTCAAGGGTATAGATGCAGAGACGAGCGCGATAGAAAGTTGTAGAGAATGGTGGAAATGCGATAGGAAAGACGACAACCAGTGACGGAAGGGTAAAACAGGACGAGATGGACGAGGGGAAGCAGCATTTGAAGGGAAGCAAGCGTGCAGTAACGACAGTACCGAGACGGGTTGCAGTGAGCGTTCACTCTTCCTCCTCCTCGGGAGGCGTGCGCTTGATGCGAGGAGGCGGCGCGCGCATGTTGCCGACGTAGGCCGGAGCCATGCGACGACCTTTGCGCTGGAAACGCGGCGGCGGACGGACGTCCTCCTCGTCCTCCGACCAGAGCGCAGCAGCTTTGCTGTTCATACGCTCGAACGCCGCCAATTGGCGCGGATCGTCGAGACCGCGGAGAGGGGCACCTGTAAGGAGGATTGCGAGCTTCAGTGAGCGCGGCTGCCGGCTGCGGCGACCCTCACAAGGCAGCGCAATCTCCGCTTACCGTTCTCTCCGCGGACTTTGAGCGCCTGGAAGCGACCAGAGGTGTGCTTGACGATCGTGTACTCGACCTGCTCGCAGACAACCGAAAGGAAGCGTTTGAATTAGCTAGCTTCCGTAGGCCAGCGCCCGGTCAGGAACTCACACGTTCGTTCTGCGCGAGGCAGCGGAAGCCCTGAAGCTGTTCGATGCCAGTGTAGTGGACAAAGACTGCGAAGGGCAGGAGGGTGGGGGTCTGCAGGTCAATCACGCTGTAATAATGACCAGTCGAGCGCAATCTGGCTCACCATCGGCGCCCAGCTCCTCGGCGTGGTCATCAATGATGAACCCGAAGCCCTGTGTACCCGAGGCGAGCTCAGCAAAAGGCTCGGACATTGCTCAATGGGGTAAGAACCGAACTCACCTTTTCGACGTCAAAGAACTTGCACGCGCCTTTCGAGCTCAGGACGGCTCCGCCTTCGAGGCGTTCGCGCATCGTCGTCGCAGGGTCAGGCGTCGTGTACGTGTACGGGATAGGGTAGAAAAAGTGCCCGCTCGTATCGGCGACCGAACCGAAGGAAGTGTTGCGCGACCCGGGCATCGACCCGGTCGCGTTCGAAAAGAGCGACGGGACAGACGACATCGACAGCGACGAGTTGGCCGAAGGAGCGACGAGGAACGGGTGTCCGAGGCCGAGCGAGGGCGGGTACAGCGATCTCGGGACCGCCGAGGCCGCGGCGTCCTGGTCGTTTGGGAAGGTCCCGACCGTCGTCGTCGCCGGCGTTCCGGGCGGCGACGGGATCGCAAAGCCTTGCGGGTGCGGCAGGAACGGCGAGTCGGTATTCGGCATGTAGTAGTAGCCGCCGCCGAGGCCGACGAGGCCCGAAAGGCTCGAGAAGCCTTGGGTGAGGTTCGACGGGTTGTAGAACGTCGGTGAGGTCGGGACCGACAGGTAGCCGGCTTGCGGGTACGCGACGTTCTGCTGGGTCTCCTGCCTCACTTGCTGTTGCATCGCAGCCGGACCCGAGACCGAGCGAGCCTCGCCACCGCCGCTGATGCCGCCGACGCGGAGGCCGGCAAAGACCGTCGGCAACGCCGGCTCGTCAAAGTGCATCAACGGCGAGATGCTGCTCTGGAACGCCTTCTTGTTGGTCGACTTGCGCGCGAGCGGGCTCGCCGCGTTCTCGGCAGCGCGGGCCGAAGTCGACGTCTTGGACGCGACCGGAATGTCAACCGACTTGAGGACTTGCTTCTTCGGGTCGACTTTGATCGGTTCGGGCTTGGACGGCTTGGTCGCCGCGTCGGTGGACTTGGAAGCTTGGTTCTCCTTGTTGGCGAGCGGCGGGCGCGGACCGAAGAGCGAGTTGCGGCGCTGACCTTCGCCGCTCGACGAGGCAGTCGTGGCGGGCAAACGACCCGGCTGAGGGCGCGAACTCGTCTTACCAGTTCCGGACTGGCCCGTACCAGCTTTCGTCGACTCTTGTGGGTTACTGTAAGCCAAGCAGCGGCGGACAAGTCAGTGCCGCGTGCGATGAACGTCGACGCGCCGACAAGCGTTGACATCTCCGCGAACGAGCTACGACTCACGAAGCGGCGCGTGCGTGCATGCTGAGGCCTTTGTGCGCGATCAATAGAAGCAAGTACGATCTTCAGAGGCACGATACGAGCGAGAGGGAGCGACAGCGAGTGAAGGGGAGAAGTGAGAGAAGCGAGACGAGCACATCACCCCGACTGGAAAGCGGCGATCCGGCCCATCAACACGACGCGGAACCTCGCGAGGGTACCAGAGGCGTTAGTGAGGATCCGTACGACCTGCGCAGCGAAACTTCGCCGTCCGGAATGGCGTACTCGGCGCGAACGAGGACACCGGCTCAGAGTTCACCCAACCAAGCCGTCTCTCGTCAACGCGAGCAGAGAGAAGCCAAGGACCACGGCACGAATGTCACAGATGCACTATCTATGCCACTGCCGGTCCGACGAACGCCTCCATCCCTTCGACGATCCCGGCAAATTTGGCCCACGGGATGAGCATCAACTGGCCGCGCTGCTCGACGCCAAAGTCCTCGTTGTTGCCTTCCTGCCCTTGCCGCCGTGACCGCGTGTACTTGTAGACATGCGTGTGCGTCGCAGACTGTACGCAACGGGAGCGGACAGTCGATCAGCTGGGGTCGAGTGGGTGGCAAATCCGCAGCGAAACTCGTTCCTTGCTCCCGAGGACGCACCTTTGCAATGTACTCGTCTTCCGGGTGGTACATCCACACCTTTTCGTCTTCGCGCTCATCCTTGGTCACGCCCTTGCGCGGCTTCTTCTTCTTCGGCGGGACCTGCGACCGAAGTCCGGCCTCGGCCACGATCGCCTGTTCGAGAGCGGCATTCGGGTCGTCTTCGAGGGCGGCGGTCGACGAGAGAAAGACGCGAGAGAGGAAAAGAAGGTGCGAGAAGTGGTAGGGCTCTTTCTGTGCGAGCGAAGAAGCTGGATAGTCAGTACACGCGAAAGGGGTCCAAACAGCTTTCCCTTGGCCCGACAATCAGAAAGCTTCTTCGGACGCACGTCTTCTGTCGCCCATTGGAGCTCCTCTTGGAGCATGCGGTACATGGGCGGAACGATCTGCGTCGGCATGTTGACCATCCGTTCGCTCAGGACTAACCCGACGTGTTTCGGTGCGGCCGGAGTCGACGCGTCGACGGGGGCTTGCAAGAGTTGAGAGAGCTGAGAGTGGAAGGGAGAAGAGGGTTCGAGTTTCGAGAGGAGGTACTTGACGAGCGATGCGACGGCGGGCTTGTCCTGTGAGCAGCAAAGAGCGAGTCCCAACGGATCAGTCCGACGTATCGACTGGCGCGTCCGATCCGGTACCACGGAACACGCGACGCTCTCACCTTGTGCACGTTCAAGTTGAGCACCGTCAACACGGCGTACGGGTCGCCTTCGCTCGCCTTGTCATCGTCCTCGCCCGAATCCGTCTTGACCGTACTCCCGACCAACTTTTGCTCGAGGACCAAGTCGGTGACGCCGCCGAGGTCCATCTCGACCGCGTCGGTGTGACCGACGAGTTGGGACAGCAACAGTTTGATCGAGTGGTAGTCTTGCGGTTGAGGGTCAAAGAAACTGAAATTCACGTCGAGCATCTGCGGAATGGTCCTCGGTCAGCCGGACAAGAGCTCAGCGTGACCAGCGAACAGCGCACCTCGACGTCCTCGTCATTGAGCGGCGCCTGATCCTCGTCGTCGTCGCTGTCTCCGCCTCGTCGCTTTGAGCCTTTCGGCAGAGTCGCAGCAGACGGTTTGCTCGGCGGCGAGTCGACGTCCATACCCTGGCCCGCCGAAGCCGGCGCGCTCTTGTCCGCTCTCTTGCCCATCGTCGTTCGTTCCTTTGTACCGTAGCAAAGCTGATGAAGAGGCCAGAGGCGGTGCACTCGCTCCTCTGATCAAAGCGGCTGAAGAAAAATGCGCGCAGAGTTGCGTCTGGTCGGCAGAACTGTCCTAACGGTTTCGGACCAGCTTTCTGGGTTCCGCATACGACTCTGAAGGCACCGCGAACACGCTCGAGACCTTACGGACAACCCCACGAGCCAAGATAGCCTCGCCTGCAAACAGTGCCTTCTTCTCCCGCAAACCCCGATCCGCGGCATGACTTCCGGGTGGAAAGATGTTCGCGGTACAAAACAAGCAGGGTTGGTGGTGGTTGCAGCAAAACGGAGAGACGTAAGTTGTGGGGGGGAAACATTTACGCCTCCTCGACGCGGACCTTGGCCTGCGAGTTGGTCACCTTGATGCCAAGGACGCGAGCCTTCTCGAGGATAGTGACGCGCTTGCGGGCCGACACGGTCGAGGCGATCTCGGCGGCGAAGCTGCAGGCGGTTTCCAAGAGCAAAGGTCGTCTGAAGGTCAGCTTCGAGTTCTGAGATGTGTGGGTCTTTTCCGAAACACAAGGGCAAGGGCGGGCAGGACGCACGTCTTGGCGTTCATGAGGAGCGACTCGAGGTCACGCTCGTTGTGAACGAGGAACTTCTTGTAACCGCACGGGAGGACGTGGCGCGTCTTCTTGTTCGAGCCGTAACCAATCTTGGGCATCGGGAGCTGACCCTTGAACCGGCGACGAACGCGGTTGTCAATACCCTTGGGCTTGCGCCATGCCTCCTTGACACCGTGGTAACGGTCCGACTGGTGGCGCTTCTACTCGTGGCGAGGTTTCGAGTCGGGTCCGGGGAACGGGGCAAAGCGAGCGGGCGCAGATCAAGAGCGTCGAGAGAAGGGGCGAAAGGAGAAAGAAAGTAGTCAGCACTCTGCTACGCCGATCAGTCGCACGCACAGGCGCCGGCGGCGTGGACGCACGAAGGGCTTGGTCCGCTTCTTGACGATCTTGATCGACGTCGCGGCCATCTTGCTACCTGCAAGTTCCGAAACCGCCCTCGTCAGTCGTGTCCGTCCTGTTCCAGTCTGCGTTCTCAGATAACGCGGTGGTGGTTCGGGGCAAGCGGTGGTTCGGCGAGTCGGTGGATTCGACGTTCGTGCGAGTCGAATCGAGTCGTCTCGGTAGCCGGCCGACCTCGGCGCGCGCGCGTGCATCCCGTCCTCCAACATGGCTCAAGCAACACCTCTCGCGTCCCCGTACGATGCGGCCGACCGCCTGCAGGGTCGTGCGGACGCCTCGTCGTGGGCTGCACGCCTGCTGAGCACCGCCCATTTCCGTTCCGGGCCGGCCGACCTGACCCCCGAGGCCTCCTCGCTTGCTCCCGTCCCCCGGTCGCTACTCCCGTGGCGACATGCTTCGTGACCGTATGGCCGAGTCGGTCTAGTCGGGAGTCGGAGATTGCGGAGGTTGTCGCCAGCAGAACCACCGGCTGCCCGAACCACCCCCCAAGTCGCGAACCTGAAAAGAATACGGGCGTACCGAGCTGCAAATATGAAGGGCGTGACGGGACCAGGCGATCACGGAAGGAGAGAGCGTGCGAGAGTCAGCGCGATGTGCGAATGAGGGGGAGATTTGGCCGAGTTGCGAGTGCGCGCGAGCTCGAGGTGCGAATCATCAAAGTCGGTCGTCGCCGCCTCGTCACGCCTCTGGGGCCATCGTACGAGTGCCCAGTCGCCTGGTCGTGTCCCCTGTGTCCCTCCTGCCCTATTCAGAGGGCCCGTATGCGTGTAGTTGTGGTCGGATTGACGGGTGCCCGCGCTCCTCCCAGCGCATCGTTCCGATCTCTCGCCGCCCTCGCTCCATCGCGTTCGAGTCGGGCCGTAGCAGAGGAGGCGAGGGGAATAGACCAGACTGTGTGGAGGTCTAGGTACCGAGTCTGACGTACAAGAAGGGGTCTGGGAACGTCGAGTGAATCGAGGCCGGAGGGCAAACCCGACGTCGACCGCGCGCCGCTCGCCTCGTCCTCCGCCGGCCGCTCGACCGGCGCCTCACGGAGGAAAAACTACTCGGTTCACCCGACTTACAACTTGCCTCTCTTCTCTTCTGCCAGTCATGTACTCGTTCAAACTTCACTCTTTGCAAAAGCCTGTTGAACCCGCGCTGCTCGTGTATCCGAGCCACCTGAGCGAGGCTGGCATTCGATCGTCCAAAGAGAGCCTTTTCTCGAGACACGCACTGTAGACAAAGTAGACAGAGCGAGTCCCCCCGTTGTTAGGAGAGCAACATACACTCCTCTCTAGGCTCGAGCAGGTCAACTGACGCGTCGCCTGAACATCTCGACTCTGGAGCAAGTCGGATTCCCGTTCTCTACGGCCGTCTACCACTCGCGCTCCTCGCTGCCCGCTCAGCTTGCGTGACCTGACAAAATCCAGCTAAACTAGGCTGCGCAGCCGAGGCTGAACCCGACCACCTCTTGACGACGGGATGGACCCGCTCGCCAACTTGCAGTTTACCACTTCGGGCGCCCTCATCGAACTCGTAGACAGTGCGGCACCTGTCCCTCCCTCCTCCCCGGCGGAACCTTTGGGCTGACCAGGGCGGAATATACGAACCCGCGCCCCGCGCAGAAAAGGTGTTGGTCCACTTGCGAGACGACCGGAAACTGATCGGAGTCCTCAGGTCCTATGACCAGTACGGTGAGCAAGGGCAAGGTGGATCGCGCAGCTCTTTCTCCTTCACACGGCTGACCAGTCATGTGACCTCCTACCTCTGGTTCGCTTGTGACCGCTGCTCGCTTCGCCCCGCGACGTTTGCACCTTGTCGCCCTGCCCCCACTTGCCCTTTGATCCGGAACCTCTTGCCTCGCCCCGCCTCGACTCGCGCTATCGGCCTCGTTCCATTACACGTCCGACCACGCACGTACGCACGGACACCGGATCAGCCAATCTCGTCCTGACGCAAACGATCGAACGCCTGTTCCACCCGCCGAGTCGGTCATACGCCCAGACCGACCGCGGCGTGTTTCTCGTCCGAGGCGAGAACGTCGTCCTCCTCGGAGAAATTGTGCGTCTCGTCGCCATGCCTTCTTGGGCTTTGCGCTATTGCTGTCGTCTGCTGCGTCAGGTGGACGGAATCGGAAGGGAACAGGGGAGAAGAGGGTGCTCGAGTCTGGTGGCGATGGCACGAGGAGGAACGAGACAAAGCGCAGGAGAAGGTGGACGGCAGGAGCGCTGCCTTCCCTCCTAGTCATGCGCAATCTCAAAAGCTCGCTCAAGACTGATCATCGAAGCTGACCGCCCCCCCTTTCCGTCCATCCGCTCGCAACAAACAGGACCTCGACACCGAAGACCTCCCGCTCAGCCGACTCCAACTCGTTCCTTGGCAACACCTCTCGGCCCTCCTCGCCGCCGAAAAGAAATCCAAGTCGGGCCAGAAGCAGAAACGCGAAAAGGTCTTGTTCGAGCGGAGAGGGTTTGGTGAAGAGGGAGGTGAGGGAGACGCCTATTGAGGCGCGGGGTGGACGACACAGCGGGGGGTTAGAGTTTCGGAGGAAAGAGGAGGAGGAGGAGGGCCCTCGCGACGCGGTTCGCGGTTGCGGCGGGAGAGCAGGAGCGTCCTTATTCATTCAGTCGACGCGCACGCACACACATACAACACCTTGAGGTCCCGATGGGATCCTTTTGTCTACATACTCTACTCACGCTCGAGGTCTTGAACCCATGCGAGCCAGTCGTTTTGAGGGCCATCACGCGACGTGGGCAAGCCGGGCTCGCTCATGTCCGACGCGCGGCGTTCTCGCTTTCAGACTCGAGGGCTGACTGCTTCGAATGCGGGCTAAGCTACAGGCGCCTCCGTCAGGGTGCCATAACGCGCACCGCTCCCCGCGCCTGAGATGGGAGCCCACCTCCTACGCAAGTCCCACGCCGACCGCTGCCACCCGTCCGCGAACCTGATACCTGTCGACACTCGTTGGCGGCGTCTCACCTCGACACTGATGCTAGGATCGCGGAGTGCTCGACTGCGCCCCGTCTTCGGGGCCCTTGCTAAGTTTCGATCACCCATGCTTCCTCAAGGGCTCGTCTCGGAGTTCCGAGATCGACCCTGTTCAACGGTTTCCTGCTTTCAGTCCTTGCGCCTTAGACCACTGCCGCTATGGGTCGCTGTACACCACGCGTCAGCCCCGTCCGGCTTGCTGTACTGCTGCTGTCGCTCGCGACAACCGGCCTCGCCGATACCTCTCCGATCCGCGGTTATGGCCGCTACCCTTGCACCGACATCGCGGCTGACGGTTCCTTCTCGCCGAGTGAGTCCTCTGCCTATCTAACCTCGGAGGGCACGCGCCAAATGCGATAGCTGACACGGCGCCGACGCAGATCAGTCCAAGTGCCCCGGGTACCTCCAATGTGTTGCGAGCGGGAATGCGTATTTCTGCGGCGTGCGCGGCGCCCAGTGCTTTGGAAGTGGCGACTGCGACAACGGATATTGCTCGCAAGGGACATGTCAGGGTGGTCCAGGGCAGCCGGCCGAGTACGGCGCCGGCAACGTCCTTCAGTGCCTCGGCTACCTCGGCACTCGCGCTTCCGTGACGGAACCGCTCTGTGGAGGCGAGTACGGGACTTGCGGCACGGGGTACAATGACTTTGGCGGGGATACCTTGGCCATGTATGATCAGAACTGCGCAACCGGTGAGAACCGATTCCGGGAGGGGAGGGGAACAACCGACCTAGAAGGCACTAGTGCTAACGGCGAGCCTCGGTGCTGCAGGACTGGTTTGCGGTGGCTACGGGAGCTCCGCCTTGTGCTACCGCAGCGTCGGGCCGGGCGGCAGCTGCAGATTCACGCCGCGGGTCTGCCCAACGGACTACTCGTGCATCCAGCAGGACGAGAACACCTCGACGTGCTTGCTCGTTGTCAATGTCGGCGACGTCTGCACTACTTCGGCGACGACGTGCGGCTCGGGCGCGTTCTGCTCGACCGTGACGGGACAATGCGTCGCCCAGGTCACGACGGCCGGCGGTTCCTGCGCGACCGACCCTCAGCAGTGCGCAGTGACCTCGTCGGGGCAGCAGCTGTTCTGTCAAGCGCAGACGAACGGGCAGGGCGACACTTGCCGCCTTGTTGGGATGAACGATGGTGCAGGATGCGCTGGTGACCTCAGCGGCGGTAAGGCGTGCGCTTCACCTCGGTACTGCACGGGGCCGAACGCGCCGGCCGGTTCCGCAAACCAATGCCGGACGAAAGCGTCGCTCGGCGGTTCTTGCGCGTTCGATCCCGTCAACGGTTGCAGTACAGGCCTGTATTGTACCTCGACCGATCAGACGTGTCAGGCGATCTCGTCGGCGGCGGGCCAGACGTGCGAACTCGACTCGAACGCTTGCTCGGCGTCGGCGGGTCTCTACTGCGTCGCTTCGACGGGGCCTTGCGCTCAAAAGGCGACGACGGTCGGAGCTTCGTGCGACTTCGATAAGTTGAACGGGTGCGCGTCAACCCCTGACGGTCAGCAGCTGTACTGCCGCAGATCGGACGCGACCTGCCACGTCCGTCTGACCTCGATCGGCGCCGACTGCCGAGCAGATCCGACTTCGGCGTGCGGTGCGGCGACGGCAGCGGACGGCGCCACGACGTCGTTGTACTGCAGTCTGCCGTCGTACCAGTGCGCGGCGAAACTCGGGGCCGGGCTTAGCTGTGCTTCAAATCCGGCACAGGCTTGCGCGTCTCCGTACTACTGCAGTTCGAACAACGACATCTGCCTGTCGCAAGTGATGACCCAGGGCGGCAGCTGCAACGCCGACCCGTACGCCCAGTGCGGGCTGAACCCGACCTACGCTTTTCCCGGCTACAACGGCCAGTTGTACCCGCTCGTTCAGGTCGATCGGAACGGGAACCAGGTCTGCATATGCGCTCAGTCGCCCGGACCGATGAGTGTCACGCCGCCGCCGGGTACGTTCGGCCTCACGGTCATCGGCGCCGACTGCTCGAGCGATCCGACCTTTGCTTGCGGTTACTCGGCGTCGGGAGTCAAGTTGTTCTGCGCCCTCTCTACCAGTACTTGCCAGGCGCACGTCACGATGGTCGGTGGCTCGTGCGCGTACGACTACCTCGGCGCGTGCGGCATCATGACGGACGGCACCTTGACCCAGCTCTTCCCCTCGATCCCCGTTGGCTCGAGCGGACATGCCGACTGCACCTGCGTCACGCCAGCGGACGTCATTGTTCGACCTTCGTCGCGCGCTCGTGCCCGCGCCCGTGCGCGGCGAAACTTGTCGCTCTACCCCGGGTCACAAACGGCCTGCCCGATCGGGGACGGGTTCGAGTGCATCGACGTCGAGGTGAGCTCTGCCCCTGAAGCTAGTCAACGCGAGCTCGGACGACCGTGCTTACAATTCCTCCATCACAGAACAACCTCGAGCAATGCGGCGGTTGCAGCGAGAATGGCGGTGTCGACTGCACGGCTCTCGGTGGCGTCGCCGCGGTCGGCTGCGTCGGCGGTCGGTGCGAGATCTGGGCATGTGAGGACGGCTACGACTACAATGCTGCCCTCGAGACGTGTGTCGCTGTATGATCGCGCAGTGTGAGGGCAGGCCAACGAGGCCACGGTTGCAGGCAGGGCTGTCAGGATGTACCTGTATTCGGAGGTTGTGCAGGTCATTTGGAATAACCGTTTCGGCATTGTAGCTCGACCCGTCTCGATTGAACCACCTCCCTGCTTCTGTTGGAACTTGCGCGAGCTTGGATATGGCGTACTCCTTAGGCCCGGCCGGAGTAAGTGCGCTCGCTCGAGCTTCACGAAGAGCGTACCACCGTAGGATGACTCCCGGCGCAGCGTTCATAGTGCTTGCAGCTACCTCAATACAGCAGTGTCGTACGATCATGCTGAGCCCAGGACTCGCAAGCATCGCCGTCCGAGCAGGTTACGGAGCGTCACGCAGAGGCCGGTGCCCTTGCACGAGAGCGAGCCTCACATACGACCTACAGCAAGAGAGCTCGCGACAACAAGTCGGCGACGCTAGATCCAGCGTGCGAACGTCGAGGCCGTAGCAGCGGGTGGCGGGAACACGGATACGCGCGACCGGGAGAGGAAAACCCAAAGCGTCTCATGTCCCAGCGGCGACATGCTCAAGATGGCGTCGCAAGAGCAAAAGTCGAGATCGCAGCTAGAATGGAGATGCATGTCGTAAGTTAGGGCCGCGCAGACGGCGCGGTGACGGCGAGGACAGCGAAGAAAGCGCACTAATGGAAGGAATAGGGCGACCGCTTTGTATATAAAAGTTCCGATTACACTGGGCGCCGCATTACCGCGACTCTCGCTTCCTCGACCTCTACAGCTCTCTACGCCCTTACAACCCTTTCGTGCTCCCCTCCTCCTCGCCCGCCTTCCCTCTCTCTCCCCTTCTCTCCCCCTCTCTCCCCCCCCGAAATGTCGTCGCCGAGTGAGTCGTCGACTGGCCCGGCGCCCACTTCGCCGCCGCCCGCCGCCTCTGCCGCCGCTCCTGCCGCTCCTCCTGCTGCTGCGAACGCGACGAGCACGTCTTCGACGAGCACTGCGAATGCGGCGGCATCGACCGGGGGTCAGGCTGCCGGCCCTCCCGCCAACACGCCCGCCGCCGCTCCGACCGCCGCGACCATCGCCAACTCGTCCAACCCGGACGCGTACGAGCACGTTCACGCTCCCGGTCAGACCGACAACGACGGCTTGACCTTGCGCGCCCTCGTCAGCAGCAAAGAAGCCGGTGTCATCATCGGTCGCGGAGGCGCGACGATCGCTCAGATCCGTCAGGACGCCAACGTCAAGGCCGGCGTCAGCAAGGTCGTCCCGGGGGTCCCTGACCGCGTCTTGAGTATCGGAGGCACCGTCGAGAGCGTCGCAAAGGCGTACTCGCTCGTCGCGCGGACCATCCTCGAGAACCCCGTTCCGTCGCCGCACGGGAACCACCAGCAGCAGCAGGGCGACGGCGCGGCACCGACCACCTCGACTCCCGCCCTGAACCCGTCTGCGTCTGCCTCGGTCCGCCTGTTGATCTCGCACCTCTTGATCGGTTCCGTCATCGGCAAGGGCGGCAGCAAGATCCGCCAAATCCAGGAACTCGCGCACGCCCGCATGGTCGCGAGCAAGGAGATGCTCCCGCAGTCGACCGAGCGGATCGTCGAAGTGACGGGCCAGCCCGAATCCGTCCGGCTCGCCGTCCAGGAGATCGCCAAGTGCCTGATTGAAGACTGGGACCGCTCGCAAGGGACCGTCCTGTACCACCCGGGTGCCGAAGGCCTCGGTGGCGCCGCCGCAGTTTCGGCGGCGACCGGTGGCGCCGGTGCGGGAGGCGCCCAGGGTGGCAACGCGAACGGGTACCCGGCGGCGGCGGCCGGCTCGTACGGCGGCCGGCAAGGTGGCGCCCGCGGGGGCGTCCTCGCTCCCGGCGCGTACGGCGTTCGGAACGGTCCTCATGGCGGACGTCGTGGCAACGCTTCGGCCACCAACCAGCAGCAGCAACAGCAGCAGCAGCAAGGACAGCAGCAGCAGCAGGGTCAGGGTCAGGGTCAGGCGAATGCATCGGCAGCAGGCGGCGGCAGCGGACTCGCGGGGACCGTCGTCGGCAACGAGTCGGACCCGAACTGGCGCGAGCAAAAGATCTCGATCCCGTCCGACATGGTTGGGTGCATCATCGGCCGCGGCGGAACCAAGATCAACGAGATCCGCCGGCAGTCAGGTTCGCGGATCTCGATCGCAAAGACGGCGCACGACGAGACGGGGGAGCGCATGTTTGTCATCTCGGGCCTTCCCGAGTGAGTCTCGCTTTCTGCTTCTCGTGCTGTTCTGAAGTTGCGGACGGCCGACTGATGACTTTGAATGTGCTCACTCGCGCTTGCAGAAACAACGAGAAGGCCCTCTTCCTCCTCTACAACCAGCTCGAGTCGGAGAAGGAGCGCCGCGTCCAGTCGGTCCAGGAAGAGCAGGCCGCAGCGCAGCAAGACGGCGGCAAGAAGGCGTCCGAGTAAAGGCCCTCGCCCTTCCTCGCCGATCTGCAATTTCGCGTCTGCTTCTCTCGTGTTCTCGTCATTTCCTCTTCCTCTCGCCGCGATCCTCCTGCCTTCACACTCCACTCGACCGAGTCCTCACCATCTCCACCTTCGACGAACCATCTCGCCGCATCGCCGTCGTTGTCGTTATCGTTGTTCGGCTTCTTTTCGTTTCCCTACGTAAACCGGGCTGTTGTACAAGGTTCTCGGGCGCTCGAGAGGAAGGGGGAGGAGTTATGGGCGCACATCCATAGGAGGAACTGCGTCGCTCGTTTTGCGCTTCCACAAAATCGTTGTAGCACCAGCTTCCTTTTTTTCTCCTGTTTGTACAAACAGAAGCTTGACGACGTCTCATTTCTCGGACTGTCTCCCCAATAGCGCATTGCCGTACCAGCGGGGGAGACACACTACAAGGAAACGGGCGACCTCAGGCCGAGACCTGCTCGGCCGTCTTGACGACCCCGTGCCGCTGACACCAGTCGAGAAAGTCGGCCCAGATCCGAGGGTCCGCATCAGGGTCCGAATCTGCAAAGACGGAGTCGCCGTCCGTCCGAGACCGGCTCAGCAGTGGTGGAAGGGGACGGCTCGCGGCGCGACGGAGCGTCTCTTGATTCCCGACGACGATCAGGGCGTCCCGAGCGCGAGTCAAGGCGACGTTAAGGCGCCGCTTGTCGTTTAGGAACCCGATCCAACCGCCGCTGTTGGACCGGACGGTGGACAGGAGAATGACGCGCTTCTCGCGGCCTTGGAAGCCGTCGACCGTGTTAACTTCGACGTCGACGGCGGACGCGGCACGATCGGGATGCAACAGGTCTCCGAGTCGGGCCGAGGCAAAGCCAGAAGTGAAGGAGTTGGAGACGAGTCGCGTCTGGGCGTAGTACGGCGAGATGATGCCGATCTCGCTCGCCTCCAAGTCCGGATTCGACGCGAGGAGGTCTCCGACAATCTTGATGAGGAGGTCGCTCTCGCCGCGGTTCAACAGCGACCGGCGGTATGACGATTCGGGCGAGGTGTGCGCGACGAACGAGACCGGGAACAGTTCGCTGTTGAATGCGGCGGCGGCATCTGCTACAGTCGACTCGGGGCGCGAACGTGGCGGTGCAGCCGAGCTCACTGACGGAGGAGCGTGCGAGGTAGGACTCTTGCGAGAGGAGAAGTAGCGCGACTGCAGCGGCGCAGGTCGATCCGTCACGATCGAGGCGTCTTTGAGCGCGCCTTGGTAAAAGCTGTCATTCGGGAATGACGAGATGGCCGGCCTCATCCGGTACTGCGTGTCGAGGAGAGTCGATTCGACCGCTGCAGAGAGAGAAACGTCAACTTTTGGTGGCCGAACGATGCCACCTCGGCGGCGCGACTCACTGCCGGACTGCAGCAGGCGCTCGAACAGACTCGTATGCAGCCGCTCCGTTCGAGCTTCTTTCGACTGCCGGGTGGCGGTAAGAATTAGTTGAGCTCGAGCGAAGCATTGTCGACACAATACGCACCGTCACGACGGCCGGCAACTGCTTGTGATCGCCGATCAAGGTCGCATGCTGGGCGCCCTTCATGAGAGGGATCAACGAGACCGGCTGCACGCATCGAAACGCATCAACTCTGAGCGCCCTCCAACGGCCGAATGAAGAGGCGAACCTCGGTGCACATGGCCGCTTCATCAAGCAGAACAATTGGGAAGTCGATCATCTGGGTTCGGTCGCTTCGCGTCAGCCGAATCGACTGCATTTCGAGTGCAGGAGGGCGACGCACATTCAGGACTTTGCTAGCACCGGAACCCACTGCAGTGGCGCAGAACACGTCGGCGGTGGCGAGCAAGCTCGAGTAGAGATTTTGCTCGCGCATGATGAACGATCGCCACGTCTTGCGGAACGTCTCCATGAGCTCGGCTGTCGGGCACGACGGGCGTCAGACGATGGCAGGCAGCCGTGAAGGCGAATCGTCACACTCACCGTCCTTCTTGATGACCGCCGGCGTCGAAGTCTGATTGAGGCTGCGCATCTCTTCCCGGAACTCTTGAAGCGCCTGCCTCGCGTCCTCGCTGGCGAGCCGAGCCGCTTCGGTCGGTCGCCACATCGGGTGTTCCTCTTGACGCTTCTCGATGGTCCAATTGCGCACTTCGGGCGAGACGCGGTGAGCCTTCCCGCACCGGAGCGGGTTCAGTCCGGCGCGGACAAGCAACGAGACGAGGTGGTCGACCGAGACGTGGGTCGGCGCGGCAAGAAGGATCGGATGCGGGACGCGGAAGTGCAGCTTGAGCAGGGCGATCAGCGAGACGATTGTCTGCGATTTGCCCGTGCCGGGAGGCTGCACGGCAGGCTCTGGTCAATTTTCGCATCGTTCCCGACCATTACGAGGAGGGGGCAGACTGACGCCCTGGATGAGGCTGAGACGGTCTCCGAGCGCCATCGCGATGGCCTTGGTCTGGCTCGCGTTCAAGCCGAGGTCGGGGTCCCCGGGAAGCACCAGGGGGTCGTCTCGACGGTACCGCTCGATCCACGAATTGATCAGCTGGTTGTCACGGAACAAGTCCGATTCGATGCCGGTCTGCGCTTCGGGGTCGGGCTCTGAGGCCGGGACGAGATCTTGTCGGAGCTCGGTTCCCTGCAAGGTCCATTCGCGGACGTGGGCCTTGCCGGCGTCGAGGACGTGCCCTTCCTGCACGGCGAGCGTCTCGATCGCGTTCCGTTCACGCTGTCGAGCCGGGTCGTAGTACAGCTTGGCGAGCGCCTCAGTCTGCAACGCGTACGAAGCCAAGTCGAGGCCAATGTCGATCCTGTCAGAAGATGGGCGCGCGACTGTCAGCACGCGCTCTCGCAGACCTTTGCAGGTGAGAGCGCACTGGTACGCGTCGTCCTCGGCGAGAGGCCACATGTCGAGCTCGTCGAATGCGACCACGAGCTTGTCCTTCCTGACTTCGAGCAAGGTCCCCTGCACGTGCCACTTTGCTTCGAGCTTGGCGGCGGGCGGACTTTGAGGGCCTCCGTCGTCCTCGCGGGCCGCCGGCTCGGCTTCGCTGATCCGAAGGACCATGCCGGATCTGGCGCGCCCGACGGGCAGGTCAGCTTGACGCTCCTGGAGCGGACGGACCCGAAACGAGACAGAAAGAAACGCACTCAAACTTGAACCCTTCCTCCTTGGTCACCTCATACCCGCCTTGGGTTCTAAACTCGGCCACCGCCGTCTTACCACCCGACCCTCCGCCGGCCTTGTCACGCTTGTTCCTCGCGGCTTCTCGTTCTTCGGTGCTCATCGCCGCCGCATCCGCGACGCGACTCGTGTCGGTCAACCAAGTCCCCGTCGCGCGCGAGACAGTCACCCCTTTCTGTTGTCGCTCAAGAGGCGGCCCGGCGCGCGCGAGCGAGGCGAGGTACAGTTGTTCGTCCGAGGCTTTCGAGAGGTCGAGCAGGCGTTGGTACCTGTACGCTCAGCGCCAGGCTGCAATCAGTGGCTGCCGATTGGGCGGGGGTAGCGGCTGGGCCAGAGAGGCCGCCATCAAAGACACGCGAGACGCACCGCTCGACGTATCGGTCGGCATCCTTCCATGCTCCGCGTTCCCCCTCTGGCACTTTCGCCTTCCACCCCCACCCTTCCCTCTCCTGGTCTCGCCCCATTCTTGCAACTTTTGCCGCCCCGGGTCCGATCCCGACGAGCCTGTTGGCTCCCATCGCGCGAGTCGACGTCTCTTTGTCGCTCCAGAGCGGGAGCGGGTGTTTCGGGTGGAGTTTGAACCGGGCGGGGGAGGACAGACGCCAGTCGGTTCGAGAGGCGAGCGGGAAGTGATGTGGTTGAGGGACCGAGTCGACTCGAGTGGTCCGAGATGAGGACGCGGTCGAGGTCGGGAGTGGGGACGGTCGGTACGGGACGATCTTGTCGGCCGCTTCGCCGACGGGGACCCGCTCGAGTCGAGGGAGGCCGCCATCAGTACGAACGGACTCGGCGGGACGAACGAGCGCCGGCGGCAAGATGTCGAGTCCGAACCGGCGTGACAAAGTGCGGGACGTCGCCGCCGCCGCCGCCGCCGCCGATTCGCTTCTCGGTCGTCTCGGTCGGCTCGCCGCGTTCGCCGGGGTCACTTGGGAGGTCGCCTTGTCGGTACTGAAAATTTCGGTGACTGATTCCGACTGGGTAGTAGGCGCCGCCGTCGACTCGGTGACGCCGCTCTCCGCCGCGAGCTGTTCCGCCTCGAGCGCCGAATCGGCCGCGTCTGCGTCCGCCTCCTTGGGTCCATGCACGGGTGAGTACTCGACGCCGTCACGGGACTGACGCGATATCCGAGAAGCGTCTAAGTAAGAAGAAGGACGAGGCGACGGGACCGGCGGCGGCGGAGCGGACGCGAGCACCAAGAGTTCGGCGAGGTCTTCGGATGGGATCGCCAGTTCGGCCGCGGTCGCGGCGTCCGCGGCTGCAAGTTGTTCGGTTTCCCAGGCGGACGCTGACGACGAGGCAAACATGGCGAGAAAGGCGTCCTCTTGGAGGAGAGTGTGGGCGTGTCTGGGAACCGAGGGCGGAGGAGGACCGGCGGCGCAAGCAGAGTCGCGCTGTTTCGCCTGCAAGTCGGTCCAAAAGTCGGACATGAAGTCGTCGCCTGAAGGTGGGAGTGGATCCCATCTCGCGTGCGGCGGCGCTGCTGCCGGAATGGTGGCCGGCGTCGGAGTCGCCGGCGAGAGGGACGCGAGTCGTTTGGCCGACGTCGACGATCGCCGCTTCCCGACTGTGCCTGGCTGCTCCTGACCTTGAAAGCTACTCTTGCCGCGTGAACGCCGTGCGCTCGAAGTCGAGGTTGCGATGGTCCGGATCGAGTGGCGAGCGGCGTAGTTGGATGCTGCCATCTCGTGCCTGCGGGGATTCGGATCGCTCGGTCAGAGTCGAGTGGTCGTTTCGTGGCTGCACGCTTGATTGCACGCCCACTCACCGAGTTGCCCCGGGCAAGCTGCGCGCGAACGTTCGAAAGTTGTCTCGAGACGCGACGCGACGCAGACGGCTCTTTGAACCGCGGACACACCGAGCGAGGCGCAGCGCTGGTGGGATCAGCGAGTCGGCAGCAGACTAGATCGTCTGGACCGAGTCCTTGTAGAGTCGAGGCGCGAGGTGGGACGAAAAGCTGCCGCCCCCTTTGTCTCGCTGGCTCTCTGGACCCCGTCCACACCGACGCTCGCTCCCCTTCTTGTGATTGCGATGCCTGCACGAGACCGAGTCGTGCTGCCTGCGACGGCTCACTTGCCCGCCCAGACGTCGCAGCAGCAGCAGCAGCAGTACCACCCGAATCCTCCCCCGACGAGTGCGAGTGCGGCCCCACACGGTCACACGCACGCTACACACGCTCAACAGCCGCAGAGCAACGCCCAGGCCGATGCCCTCAGTGTCATCCTCGTCACGGGCAGCTACGACGGCACCATCCGGTACTGGGAGGCCTGGTCGGGCATCTGCAGCCGGACCATCCAGACCCAGGACCACCAACCCAACAGGCTCGCCATCTCGCCAGACAAGCGCTTCCTCGCTGCGGCAGGAGTCGGGACCGTCAAACTGTACGACGTCGCCCAGAGCGCAGCCGCGAGCTCGACCAACGTCGCCCCGTTGGTCACCTTGACCGGCCACACGGCCAACGTCACGTCGCTCGCGTGGCAGAACGAAGCGAAATGGCTGGTCAGCGGCAGCGAAGACGGCACCGTCAAGATCTGGGACATCCGGACCTCGTCGCCGCAGCGCAACTATGCCCACCTCGCGTCCGTCAACGACCTCGCGCTCCACTCGAACCAGGGCGAACTCATCTCGTGCGACCAGAACGGCGCCATCAAAGTCTGGGACCTCGGAGGAGACCGGTGCAGTCACGAGCTGGTGAGCACACGCGGCGCGTTTGCCAGCTTGCACCAAAAGGAGAACTCGTCTTCGAACCTTGAAAACTGACCGCTCCGCCTTTTCCCTCCCCTCGCGCGTACAGCTACCAGAAGAAGACGTTCCGATGCGATCCGTCTCGATCGCGTCAGACGGAAGTGCTCTCGTCGGTGGGAACCACAAGGTGAGGAGGCTCACTACCGTCAAGGACACCGGCTGCGCCGTTCTCGAATATGCTCCCCGGGGCCCTGCGTCCAATAGCTTGAGTCGCTCACGCTACCATATCTTCGCTGGCAGGGCGTCGTCTATGTCTGGACGATCCAGCCGGGGTTGGCGTTCACCGACCTGCAACCGAAAACGCGGTTCCAGGCGCACTCGCGGTACCTGATCCGAGTCCTCGTCTCGCCCGATACAAAGTGCGTGCCCGCATCGTGTCGGACTTTGCCTTGCGAGCTGACCCGGAGACTTTTCTTGGCAGACAATTGGCGACATGTTCGGCCGACACGACGATCAAAATCTGGACGCCCGTCTTGCCTTCCTCCACTTCTGCCACGTCGTCCGCTTCCCCGTCACCCCAATTCCCGCCTTCCACTTCCTCTCCAACCTCCTTCGACCCCTCCACACAAGCTACAGATCCGAACGCGCCGGGCGCACTGGGAGGGTATGCCCGAGGTGGGATCGCGGACGGGACCGGGTTCCAATTGGACAAGGTGCTGCAGGGGCATCAGAGGTGGGTGTGGGATATGGCCTATTCGGCCGACTCGGCGTACTTGGTCTCGGGTGCGTTGCGCGACCGCATTTCCCCGGCGACGTCGGGCCATGATTTGGCTGCGGGACGAAGCGTTTTCGCTGACTCACGTCTCGCTGCGCGGAACGTACAGCGAGTTCGGATCATACGGCACGGTTATGGGAACTCTCGAGTGGGACTACCGTCCGGCAGGTGAGTCTGCTCGTGCAGCTGCTCGCCGAGTTTTCTGGTCGATCTTTGTTGCAGCAAGTTGGGCCCTTTTCGACTGACGTTCTTTACGACCCATGCGACGTGCACCCCTCCCCGCACAGTATTCGGCGCATCACAAGGCGTGCGTGTGCGTCGCGCTCAACGACAGTTCGGCATGACGAGTAGCCCGGTGGGACGCAAGACACACAACTTTCCCGGAATCGGTCTGGAAAGCCCTGGCCTCGCGGACAGATGCTGCTCGGCCCCCTCGGCCCGTCCCGGAGCCATGAGCGAGCGAGCGAGCGAGGTCTTTGTGGAGGAATTGATTCTGTGGCGGCCTTTTCGAGCGGGGCTATCTGCTTGCGATCCCCACAGCTTCAGGACGATCGGAATCGCTCGCAAAAGCCAGCTGTGTCCGCTGTCAGCAGTTTCACGTCGCATCAGCGAACAACTTGGAGACCCTGCCCCCTCGAGCGCGATGAGAGTGAGAGGGAGAGCGAGTTTACTCGAGCAGACTCGGCGAACTGGCTCGCGGCCACGTGGCTCGGCCCCACATTCCGAGGGGGGGAAAATCCTTCGGCGTGCACGCCGCGCTAAAGTCCTGCCAAACGCCGGCCGCGCGGCTTGCTCCGACCGCAAACTCACTGCGCTTCATCTCGCTCGGCACGCACAGCCCGCTGTCTTCAACAGGACTGCGAAGCAAGTAGGCCGGGGGCTCTCGCTCGACGTGGACGAGAGAATGGCGGCGCAGACCGGCGGATCCCCAAGTGGCCGCACGCACCCCACCGGATTCGCGACGCCCGTCTCGATCCTGCAACCGTTGACCTACAGCGCGTCATCGTGCGGGTACTGCTCGACAGTACCCGGCGCCCGGAGCGTCGCCAAGTCGAGCAAGAGCTACGGCGCGTGGGCGCACGCCCTGTCGTGCGAGATGTACAAAGACTTGTTGGACCGCGGGTGGAGGAGGAGCGGCGCGTACATGTACAAACCCGATATGGCCAGGACGTGCTGTTCTCAGTATACCATCAGGTGGGGAAAGCATTCCTCTCGTCTCGTATGGGACTTGCACGAGTCAAGCTGACCCCTTGGGCTGCTGGACGCGGACAGCCTCGACGTCGACCAGTTTCGCCCTTCGCGAGGTCAACGGCAGGTCCTGACTCGCTTCGCCGCGTTCGTCCGACTCGGAGAACGGCGAGGCCAGCCCGGGTGGGGTCCGCGCGAATCGTCGTCGACGATGGACGTCGAAGCGGGAGGGTCGATGACGGCCGAATCGTCGGCAACCGGTTCGGCGCATCCTGGACTGCCGACCTTCGAACACGAGCACCAGCTCGAAGACGAAGCCAAGGTCGCGAGGCACGACAACGGAAAGGGCAAGGCAAAGGCGGTCGAGATGGACTGGCGAGAACTCGTTCATGCGGCAGACTGGATCGACGCAGACGGTGCTGCGTTCGCCAGGCGGTTCGAGGCGAGTTCCGCTCTCCGACGCGGGTTCCGTGCGGGAGAAGCTTACCGGGCAAATTCTGTTCCATCGGCAGTGCACGCTGGAACCTGCGAGCTACACCGAAGAAAAGTACGACTTGTACAAAAAGTACCAGACCCAGATCCACCACGAACCCGAGGACACGGTCACCGCAAAAGGTTTCAAGCGGTTCCTCGTCGATACGCCCCTCGAACTCGAACCGACCTGCTCGACGTCGTACCAGTATGGGTCGCACCACGCGCTGTACCGCCTCGACGGGAAACTGATCGCGTTCGCCGTCCTCGACATTCTGCCGCGCGCCGTCTCGAGCGTCTACTTTGTATGGGATCCAGACTACGCCGCGCTGAGTCTCGGCAAAGTCAGCGCTCTGAGGGAGGCCGCGATGGTCCGCGAGCTCGAGGCGCAAGGGGCGTGGGAAGGCGGCGGAGGTCGCTACATGATGGGTGAGCGCGTGCGCTCAGTGAGGTTGGTTTTGGAATCGTGGCGCTGACCTCGCGGCGACAGGCTACTACATCCATACGTGTCCCAAGATGCGGTACAAGGCCGATTACCAGCCGAGCTACCTCCTCGATCCGGTGCGTTCTGCAGTGTTGCGCCGCGAGCGCCTTGTGCAGAACTGACCCGCCCCTCGTATGACAGCCGACAAACACCTTCTACCCGTGGTCCGAATGCAAACCTCGACTCGATGCGACCGCGTCGGGCATGACGAGCTTTTCCGCGCCGCCCTCGATCTACCAGCAGCAGCAGCCGCCCACAAAATCTTTATCGATGCCTGGAGCGGCAGATCCGGACGCATCGGTTGGCATGGACGAGGATGAAGACTTGACGTTCGAAGACGACGAAGACCTCGAGCTCGAGACCGACTTCCCGAACCCGCCGCCACCCGGATGTCTCGACCCGAACGCCCTTCCGATCGATGTCTTGTCGGAGGCGTTTGTGATCCAGCGGAGAACGCTGATGCCCTTGCTGGTGCGTAATTCACCGTCGCTTCCGCAGAGCTGAGCTGTCGTGAAAAGTTTCTGACCGGTTCCCTCTCAAACGCAGCTTTCGGACGCATGGCGAGACGGCGAGATGAATCGCGAGGCGCGAGAGCTGCTGGCGACGGTCGGTGAAGCGGGCAAAGGCAGACTCGCCATCTTCTTTGGCCGGTAAACTCGTCGCTCCCTCGCAAGGCTTGTGTGTATAAACCTATCTTGTAGCGAAACAAAGAAAGCATAGCATTCGCTCCACGCATGATTACAAGCATATATATACGTCTGATCGACACAGGGGCTGGCGGCGTGCGAGGGACGGTGGCGCGGGAGGGCCATCGAAAGGCGCGATCACTTGCGGTTCGAGCCCTTCTTGTACCAGGTAAAGTGCTCGAGGAGGAGGTACAGGCGGAAGCACAACAAGGCAAAGCTGTCCTTCTCGAGCTCTTCCGGGTACGAGGCGCCGAGCGAGTAAGCGGCGGCCATGCCCGAAATGACGGCGACCTCGCTGTGAGAAGGCGTCAAAGAAGGGTCTCAATCAGCTCAGGTTCTTGAACCGGGAGGCCTGAAAGCAAAGTCGTATTGTGCGCGACTCACTGAGCGTTGACGAGGGTCCAGGCGGCGGCGTAGCGAGTCCGCTTCTTGCCCTGAAGGAGCCACATCCACGGGACGCAGCCCGCGTAGTGCGTCCAGCCGTGGCAGAGCTGGTGCCACCAATCTTCGCGGACTGTAGATTGACCGAGTGCATTCAGTCAGCTGCGTCGCTCGGTGCTCCAAGGACAGCGACGCGGGGACTCACTGATCTTGTCCTTCCGAATCTCGTCCTTCGACCAGAGGTGCTGGTGCTTCTTGTTGAGGAAGATGGTCTGCCGGGCGGTCTCGCGAGTGTCAATTTGAGGATACTTGCAGGCCCCAGGACCGGACGCATTACTGACCTGGAACGCGTGGTCCTCGAATGGCCGCTCCTGCTCCTTGAGCTGGAACTGGAAGTTGCTGCAGTCGAAGCACATCTCGAGCTTCGCCGGGTCACCCGGGTTGTTCTTGATCAAGTACATTGGTGCGAACGACTTCTTGCCCCGCTCGTACCGCTCCGACTCGTCGCGGTCGCCGAGCTTCGAGACGGCGAGTTCCGGCTTGAAGTCGACCTCGTACCACTTGCGCATGTATTCGGTATCCTGTTCGATGCGATCGTACGTACGACCGTGTCAGTCTTGCGCGCGGGATAGTGAAGACTGAGCCCACATCGACGCGAATCTGCAAGAGAACTTACGTTGTGGGTCACGGTCACATCATCACTCCACTTCGGAACTCCGAGGATCTTCTTCTCGATCCACCTCGCCTTCTTGCCGAGAAGCTCCTTGGCAGTGTCGGCCAACACACACAGGACGAGCTCGTCGTACTCCTCCTCCCGCTCGGGCAAGTCCTGGTCGGCGCCGTTCGGGTTGTGGTGATCCGGTTGCGGGCGGCGCGCACGCGTTGTTAATCGGACGCCCTTCTTGGACCGCTCGAGAATAGAGGTGACTTCAGTATTAAGCCGGACTTTGACGCCGCGCGACTCGAGCTGGTGCTGCCATTCAGTGTAGAACTCGGTCTCGTTCGGGAAGACCTGCAGGACGAGCCGCGGCTTCCGTCAGCGTCGGCAACCCAGTTGCTCTCTCCTTGCTCGTCTCACTCACCACCATCGGCGGGAGGTTGCTCGAGAGGGCCTTGTCATCGATGGGGTACCCTGCGCCGGTCCGAGAAGGTCAACTCTGATTGCTCGGCTCTCTTCGTCATCTCGCAGGGACCCACACATGCCGTAGGTCGGCGAGGTGTATAGCCGCTCCATCATGATGGAGGGGAGGTCAGGAGTGGCGTTTCCAGTGCCGAGGAAGAGCGCGAGCCTGCGAGCCGGGAGTGCGCGGATCAGCGCCTGCGTCATTATCGCTGCATACTAGGCCATGCCCGCCACGTACGCAGGGTAGATCATAAAATTCATGAACCTGCAAGGAGTCGGCGTCAGTGGATGCCGGCCGATTCGAGCACGCAGTGCTAGACGCACTCGTCGGAGAAGCGGAACATCTTGAGCGTGACCTTGATCGGGATCAGGGCGACTGCGCGTGCAGGATCTTGCGTCAGTGTGTGATGTAACGCCGCCCTCCCAAGCCGCCAGACTGACAGATCAACTCGAACCAGCGCATGAACTTGATTGCCCACTTGAACCGCTTGATCTCCTTGGCGTGCTTCTCGAGGAGCTGGGTCGGGAACGCGTTGGTCCAGAAATGTTCGCCCTTGCCGAAGGAGACCTCGAGCTCGACGCTGTGAGCACCGGGCACCAGGTGATCAGCGATCGCGGCGACGACGCGCCAAATCGACGGCGAGCGGATTCGAGGCTGGCTCACGGCTCGGCCTTGGTGCCGCGTTCCTTGAACATGTGAAAGGTGTGGTGGTAGATGTAGGAGCCACTACGGAGCTGCTGCGTGTCAGTCTGGATCGGCATTGCTGCTACGACGCTCGAGGTGGTATGACGTACCCTTGCACGCCCTGGTTCATCCACGACGCGCCAAACTGCTTCTCGTCAATGTCGATCGAGAACGCCTGACCACCACAGTAGTCCTGCGCCTCGATCAAGGTCACGTCAAACTTGTCGGGGCCGAGCGACAGCTGCTCGGCGCAGCTCATGCCGGCTGCACCGGCTCCGACGACGAGGACGCGTTTCGGTAGTTTCTGCTTCGGGGCCATTGCGTCTGGTGCACAGGGGTGAGGAAAGGGAAGATTGCAGCCTGCAGAAGCCGCCGCGAGAGCGAGAGAGCAGCGTTCGCGCGCGCCGGAAAGTGCTCGCGGCGATCGACTGACGTCTCCAACCAACACTTGCTCGTGCAAATGAAACCGCGATCGAGCCTGGGTACCTGCGCCTCCCCTCCACCAAATTTCGAAATCACGCGCATCTTTGGAGCAGCGCCGTGCGCGTCCATCTCGAGTGTACAGCTTAGATCAAGGGCCCGAAGCGAGGCATCGCCAGTAGCTCGGCGATCATTCGGACTCGAAAGCTTGCAGTAGAATTCCGGTCTTTGCGGTGTCTATGCTACCCGATCGCTCAGCCGCTCAGCCTCCTGTCGACGGCTTGACTGACGGAGCGCAACGGTCCCGCGAGGAGCGTCAGAGCAGACCGGATGTCTGCTCCCTCTCCCGGCCGCTCGAGGACGTTCGACTCCAGGCAGTCCCCGAGCAGACACTGCAGCGCCCGAAGCTGCTCGATCAAGTCACCGTCTCTGCCACTCGGGGGGCCCTCCTCGGCCACGTGGATGGGCTCTGCAACGTATTGCGAGCCATGAGACCCTGCTGGCGAGACAGGGGTCGACGCTGCGGTGCAAAAGCTGTCCCGGAAATTCGGATACGACCTGCGCCGCTCTTCCTGCTGCGGCGACTCGACGTATTCGACCGAGTCTTCGTCGGCGTGGTCCTGCTTGACAATGGCGTCCGCAGCGTTGAGGGCGTCTGTCGAAGCGCTGTATGAGACGGTGCGTCGGAGGTCGTCGAGGTGATCGATGATGACCGAAGGGACAGGTTTGCGCGAGATCCGGCGTGCCGGCGGTCCTCGAGGTGGAGTGCTGCGAAGGCGGGTTGTCTCGTGTCAGCCAGAGCTAGACGTCTCATCGCGCTCGGACTGGATCGAGCTGGCGAACGCACCGCTGGATGGAAGCGAACGAGATGACGGAATCGCCCGAGTCCGCTCGCAGGAAGGCTGTTTCAGCTGCGATACTGCGGCGTCGGTAGGTCGGAGCTACTGGCAGAGCCTCGACGCTTTGTGCATGTCCGTGCTCGGAGGGAGGGAAGGTCGGCTCTTGTGTCGTCGAGCGGTTCGGCGGGGCGCTCAATGGCGCATGGTTGCGGTAGGTAGGACCAGCGCTGCGAGACAGGCCCTGGAACGTCGCAGATCGCGCGAATGTGGGCGCAGATTGCTTGCTCGCAAGCCGCTGCGGTTGCACCGACGCCGCTCGATTCGTCGGCGGCAAAGATGGGCGATCGTAGCTTGCTCCGAATCCTCGACCGGCCGCTTGACAGTCAGAGTTGAGAAAGTCGACGAGGTCGCGCGTGGAGCTTTCCTTGCTGGTGGCTGCGCTCTTTGCAGCGAGGCGTTTGATCGGTCGGGACGAGGGAGGAGCTTGAGCTGGCGAGGACGGCATTGCCAACGGAGGGAGGTCGAACGGAAGCATTTGCGGTGGAGGCGGACCTGCACGCGTCGAAGGCGGAGCAGCCGCGTTTGTAGTCTTGCCCCTCGAGCGTAGACTGAATCCGGAGAGCAAGTTGCCACTCGACCTCGACGGCCGCAGCGTCGTTAGACCGTCAGTCGGGTCCTGGACCGCCGCCGCGGACGCTTTCGCAGAGGTGGTTGAGGCGCGGAGACGTCGGCGCAGCTTCGCTGTAAGGGATCGCTTCGACTCGATTGATGGCGTCGGTTCAAAGTCGAGTGGTTCGAGCGGGAGAGGCGGACGACTCAGCCAGGGCGGCGGTTCCGAGTTCAAGATGTCTGCGGGGGAGATTCCCGATGAGGTCAATCGGTGCTGACAAATGCGAGGAGACACATCCGCACAAACTCGGAATTGGAATGGCCCGCACCGAGTAGCGACTCTTTCTGCTCCTTCTGTCTTTGCGGTCTCGCGCCGTACCCAAAGTCGTTCAGCTCGGCTTCGAGCTCTTCGTCTGTCGCTTCCTCGTCGGCCGACTGGTCTGCTGGGCGAGACTCAAGTCGACGCGCCGGCCTTGCCGACGTCGGGACCGGTGCCGTTGGCGATTGCGTGCCTTCTGCGACGACGATCCCGTTCGCGAGCTGTTCAGCAGCGGAAGGCGTGGAGGGGTAGAGCAGTGAGCTGGACGGGTGTGAGAAGGACGAAGTCGCGAGCATGTCGAACGGGTCGCGGTCGAATGCGGTCGACGAGGCCGGCGAGACGGCCGGGACAGGGGCGGCCTTGCTGGCGTAAAAGCTCATAGCTTGTTCGAGCTGCGAGGACTACGGAGGCATCGACGTCGGCATCCCAAGCGGTTAGTTTGCGTCTCCTCCTCTTTGCTGGACGGTTCTTTGGAGAGCGACGCACGAGGACGTGCGCAGAGTTGGGGCGCGGCATGCGCAGCGATTCGGGAAGAGCGCGGTGCTACTCGAAAGCGCAGCACTTCCAGTCGAGAGGAGCCAGAGAGGAAGAAGCCAGGAGTGCGCACGACGATCCGCGCGCGTCGCGATTGTCATCGCGAGGTCCGTGCAGCCACGCTAAGCCTGAGCGCAACGAAAAAAGAGAGGCGCGAGCACCACGCGTGCGCGCACGCGGAGACCGGCGAGCCGATATCCTGGACCCGCGCCAGCAGGATTGGGAGAGTCGCAGCAGTATGGCAGTCGTAGAGCTTGTCCTGTTGACGCTGTAGGGCAGCGAGTTGTTCCGCGGTCCGCAGTCGGGAAAATATTTCGCCCGCGCGCTGCAACGGCAGAGCCGGCTACCAAGAGTTTAGCGGCGCGGAAAGTACGTCGCGGTACTCTGGCGACGTTGTGTCCGAGAGTATGGACAAAGCCGGCTCGAAAAAGTTGCAGAGTGGGGGGGAAGAAGTCGTTGACTCTCCTGGACGGGTTCTCCCTCTGCTTACAGACCACAGCCAACGCTTTGAAAGACTGCGACGATGGCTGGTCCATCTGGTGAGCCATCTCGATAGCTCTCCTTCGCTGGCTCGAGCTGACTGTACGGGATTGCGCCGCAGTGACGATTTACCCGCCGGGCGCTGCTCCTCCCGTCGCCGATAACCGCTTCTCCCGCTTGATCCCGAGCCAGTCGCTCGCCGTCGTGTCCGAGTTCACGCTCGAGAGCGGCGTCACTCTCCAGGACGTCTCGGTCGGGTTCAGGACCTGGGGGAAACTCAACGACGCGTGCGTTCCCCCTTCACCTCTGGACCACGGTCAACACAGCTGACACGTCGAGACGGAGCAGCCGCGACAATGTCATGGTCATCTGTCATGCTCTCACAGGCAGCAGCGACGTCGAAGATTGGTGCGTGTTGGCGACGTCTCATCACCGAGGCCGCGTCCGCAATCTGACCCTCTCCCCGTTGCAGGTGGGGACCTCTGCTCGGCCCGTCTCATGCGTTCGACCCCTCCCGGTACTTCATCTTTTGCGCCAACGTGACCGGCTCGCCGTACGGGACCGCGTCGCCCGTCACCAAGAACCCGTCGAGGTCCGACGGAGGATGGTGGGGACCCGAATTCCCGGCGACGACCGTCCGCGACGACGTCCGGCTGCACAAGCTCCTCCTCGACCACCTCGGCGTCGAGACGGTCGCCGTCGTGATCGGAGGCTCGATGGGCGGGATGGCCGTCCTCGAATGGCCGTTGACGGCACCAAAGGGTTACGTCCGCAACATTTGCCCGATCGCGACGTCGGCGCGGCATTCGGCTTGGGGCATCTCGTGGGGCGAGGCCCAGCGGCAGTCGATCTACTCGGACCCGGAGTACGAGTCGGGGTGGTACGCGCCCGACGGAGAAGGCCCGAAACGCGGGTTGTCGGCGGCGCGGATGGCGGCCCTGTTGACGTACCGGTCGCGCGACTCGTTCGAGAGCCGGTTCGGACGCAAGGAGGTCGACTCGGACTCGGAGAGCGCCAAGAAGGGTGCCGGAGGCGCGGCCAAGCGGAGGATCGGCGCCGTCGTCGGGAGGGGCAAAGTCACCGACGCGCTCGGATTGCCGAGGACGCCGGCTGAACGCGCCGAAGCCGTCCACAACGACGGCCACCAGCCGTTTGCCGGCGCGTCGCGACCTGCATCGCCGCCTCCGTCCGCCGCGTCGCTCTCGTCCGCCCTGTCCGACGTCGCCCAGAACGGCGGCGGCGAGTCGGAGGGAGACTTGCCGCTCAAGCCGAACGGCGACCCGTTGCCGCCGCCGTCACCACCTTCGATTTTCTCTGCCCAATCGTACCTGCGGTACCAGGGCGACAAGTTTGTCTCGCGGTTCGACGCCAACTGCTACATCCACCTGACCCGCAAAATGGACGCTCACGACGTCGGGCGCGGCCGACCCGCTTCGCCGCCTCCCTTGTCGCTGATCCCCCCCGGAGCCCTCGTCATCGCCATCTCGACCGACGGCCTCTTCACGTTGACCGAACAGCGCGAACTCGCCGCGTCCATGCCGGACGCCGAACTCGTCGTGATCGACTCGCCAGACGGCCACGACGGCTTCTTGCTCGAGTTTGAACAGATCAACGAGCACGTCTTGCGGTTCTTGCACGCGCGGTTGCCCGAAGTGTACGCCGGCGCGCCGCTCGTCGATCCGGACCGCGTCGGCGACGCCGACAAGGGGTTCGACGTGAAAAAGGCGAGCCTGTTTGGCGAAGCCGAGGGCGACGACCAGGACATCACCCGGTGGTGAGGTGCTGCTGCTCGTCTCCCCCTCCCCTAGTATATTCTCAACAATGTCGTTGTACTATCGATCCACTCTCCTCGGGATGGTGGCGCGCAATTCAACTTGGTCACGTTCGCTTCGGAAGCTAGGAGGCCTTTTCTACAAAGCGATGCGAGAGAAATCGCGAGACATGGCTGCGAAAATGAAGTGCGCGGCGTGCATTCATCGCGCTCGCTCCGAGCCGAGTACGCCTTTCCTTCCCGACTGCAGATCGCCCCGAGTGTTCGAAAGAATACCTGCCGATCGCTACATACTAGTCCCTCACCTCTAGACAACGTTTTGCCTCTCCCAGTGCTCGTTTGCGCTCGTCAAAGTCGACGAACCCGCGTCACGACAATTCTCCCCGGACCCCTTTGGCGATCGAGCCGCGCCGCCGCTGTCGCTCCGCTCGCATTCAAGGCTCGCTTGACCGCTCCTGCCGCCGGTGGACTGTACCGCTACCCAGCACGCAGGTCGCACTCGACCATGGCGCGCAAGATTGTCCTGACGCTGCACAGGAATGACCTCCGGTACGTCATCGCGAAAAAAGACCGACCTCTTCGACTTGGCTCTCACTGGGCTAACCTGACATTGGAACTCGCCATTGCAGACTGAGTGTGAGTCTACGCGGGTACCCGGCATGGTTACAGAGTGAGACCTGACACTTTGGGTCGTCCCGACAGGACAACGAGTTGCTGCACGCGGCACACGACCAGCACCACAAGGATGTCACGCATGTCCTCCCGCTCTACGTCTACGATGAACGGTTCATCGAGCTGTCAGGGCTGCCGGGGTATGAACGGCAAGGACCAGAGGCGCGGACGAGGTTATGCAAGTTCTGGCGGACAGGAGCATTCCGAGCCAGGTGAGTCGCTTTTCCCCCCGGTCAACAGGGTTTCGGCGGACGTAGCTGACCCACGGGAAAACGCGCAGGTTCTTGACCGAGGGCGTGTTTGACATGCGCAACTCACTGAAGCAGCGAGGATCCGACATGTTGCTCCGATTCGGCAAGATGGAAGACGTCACGACCGACATTGTTCGCGCGATCAAGGACAACGGCGACGAGATTGAAGAAGTCTTCTTCCAGAAGGAGGTGCGTCATTCGGCGACGGCGAGGGTGACGAACCGTGTCGCTGACCCCACGGAAAACGCCGCAGTACTACACGGAAGAGTTGACGATCGAGCGCAACCTCCGCGCGGCGCTCAAAAAGGTCGGTGTCAAGCTCGTCATGTTCGATCAGGTGCCGCTCAGTAGGTCACTGTGCTCTCGTGTCACCTCGCCCCCGCCGTCCTAACCGTCTGCTCCCGCTCTCCGCAGTTCACGTCGACGACTTGCCGTTCGCGCCCGAGGACATGCCCGACGTCTTTACCCCGTTCCGGAAACGCATCGAGAACCTCGAGCATCTCGGCCGCGCTCCGTTGCCGGTCCCGAAGCAATTCAAGCCGTTCCCGCGACCGGCGAACGACGCGAACCCGTGGCCCGGTTACGGCTCGCAGATCGAGACCGAACACCGCGGCCTCGAAGACGTCCTCCAGTACCTGCTGCGACCGCTGCAGGACACGTTCCAGCTCCGTGCTGGCAGTGAAGGCAAGAACCAGAAGAGCGCGTTCCCGTACGCGGGCGGCGAGTCGGCCGCGATGCAGCGGATCGATTGGTACTTCAAGCATGGCGACCCGCCTCCCGTCGCGCGGTACAAGGAGACCCGGAACGGCTTGCTCGGACATGCGTACAGCACAAAGTTGTCGCCGTTCCTGTGCTTTGGCATGATCTCGCCGAGGACGATCGTCCGCGCGCTCGACGAGTACGAGGCCAAGTTTGGCTCTACACAGAACACGTACTGGGTCCGGTTCGAGCTGCTGTGGCGCGACTACTTCCTCTACGCCGCGAGGTGGGTCGGCTGCGACTGACGTGGGCGCTTCTGCTGCTTAGCCGACACGGGTTGACTCGCATAGGAAATTCGGCTCCAAGCTGTTCACGCTCGGCGGGTTCGAAGAGGTCACGGACCCAAAGCAGGCGAAGCAAAAGACGTCGCCCGGGTGGTGGAAGGAGTGGGACCAGGACGAGTCGCTCAAGAAGCATTCGGAGGACGAGCAGACCGCGGTCCGGTGGATGAAGGGCACGACGGGCGTCCCGTTCGTCGACGCCAACATGGCCGAACTTCGCGAGTCGGGCTTCATGTCGAACCGCGGTCGACAGAACGTCGCGTCGTTCCTGACCAAGGACTGCAAGATTGATTGGCGACTCGGCGCCGAGTTCTTCGAGAGTCACTTGATCGACTACGAGGTGCGTTCCGGGCTGAAGTCGATTGTTTCTGGCGTACTCACTCTCGTTTTATTTTCGCAGCCCTCGAACAACTGGGGCAACTGGCAGTACGTGGCTGGCGTCGGCAACGACCCGCGCGCGTCTCGGCAGTTCAACCCGATCAAGCAGGGCAACGACGTGGGTCGGCTTCGATCGCTCTGCTTGCGCTTGAAGTGCACTGACGACTGCATGAACCGCGCAGTACGACCCTCGCGGCGATTACATCCGGCAGTGGCTCCCGCAGCTCGCCGAAGTCCCGACGAATCGGATCCAGTGCCCGTGGACCCTGTCCGACAAGGACTTCAAGAAGTACATCCCCGAGGGCTCGTACCCGAAACGTCCCGTACTCGAGCAGCAGACGTGGAAGGCGCACTACACTCGGCGGGGGCCGAGCAAGCAGGGCGTCCCGAACCGGAACGAGCGTGTCAAGAACCCCGGTCCGCTGATCGTCAGCGGTGGCGCCGCTCGGACCAACGGGCAGAACGGCCATTCCTCGTCCAACAACAGCTCGCCGCGTGGATCGTCGGAGCAGCCGCGGGATCGCGAGTCGCGCGTGATCGACAAGGTCATCCGGAAGGAGGGCCACGGCGGCGATGACAGCTGTCGCGAACGGAACCTTTCCTGAGCGAGACGAAAGTCCGAGTGCGCCGCGATGAACAAGCGCACGCGTTTGTCGCCTCCTCTCTCATACATCGTGTTGTCGCCTATGGAACAGCATCCGCAGAACTCTCGCATACTCGTTCGTCTTCCCAACGCAAATTGTAGCATCTAACGTACGCTCTATCATATGGCATCGAGCTCGAGATCCTTGATCAAGAGGCAGTGAGGCGCGCCGTCCTGGAAGTCCGAGGTCAGCTCGCATAAGGGAGCGGGAATCGTCTCGAGTGGGCGCACCTCCATGAACTGCTCGCCTTGTCGGAGGTACCCTGCTTTGGCGTAGAAGCCTTCAGCGTGCATCTGCGAGTGACAGTGCACGCGCACCGTCGAATAGCCTTTTGCGGCTACGCCGGCCTTGCCCTTGCGTTGCCTGACGTGCTCCTCCATCGCTTGGATCAGCAAGCGGCCTGTACCGCCTCCTCGGAATTTGGGAAGGACTGCCGGTACGTGCGCCTGTGAGTTTCACGGGGATTGGGAATGGGCGCGATCGGCGCTCACTCACCGGCTACGCGCCCCATTTTGCCCGCCGCTTGATTCGGTTTCGGCCACCACCGGATCGTACCGGCGTCTTCCTCGTTGCCGTCCGGGCCAACAGTTGTCATCAAGAAATGATCAGACTCCGGGTCTTTCCTGCGCGCGTGCGCGTTGATGCGGTGAGGTCGAGTCCGAGTTCAGCGGCACCCACGAAACGCACTCGTCCAGCTCGTCCTCGAGCGAATAGCCTTGCTCCTCGACAAAGACGGCGATGCGGACTTTGATGACGCGGTCAAAGTCCTGCTCGTTCTCGACGAAGCGGACATTGTATGTTCGAATCGGCGCGCTGGATCCGTTCAAGACGGCAATCTTGGGCCTGTGCGCCGGGTCGCTCGATCAGGTCGATGTCGAGCGGACCAGAAGTAAATTCGACGCACTCGGGAACGAGTTCGATCCGCTTGACCATTTTGACGTGCGGTTGACCCTCCTGTCACGTTCCGGCGTTCAGAGCAACGTTCGTGACGATCGGATCGCATGCGCGAGCGCACCTCGAGGAAATCCGGACCGATTGAATGCCACCCCATCTTGGCGTAGAACCCTTCTGCAGTCTTTTGCGAGTATGCGAGCAGCTCGAGCGAGGATTTGCCGCGCGTGACATCGGCAGCGCGACCTCTTCGTTCCCGGACGTGCTCCTCGAGCGCTTCGCACAGGATCCGGCCGGCTCCCGTTCCCCGGAGCTGCTTGACGATGGCGACACGGCCGAGCTTCGATCGTGGTGGGAACCTGAAAGCGGGCTTGGGTCTGCCTCTAGCTGGGAAAGCCAGAGTGTTTGAGAGGACGCACCATCGCAAAGTGCCGACATCCTCTTCGGTGCCGTCCTCATTCTTGCGGCACATGAGGAGGTGATCGCACAGCGGGTCCATGCTGCAGTTGCTTCCTTAAGGTCAGCGCACGAGCGAGACGGACGGCGAGACCCGGCCACCGCACCTGTCGACTTCGATCGCGGCGTCGTAGCCTTGCTCTTCGACAAACACCTTGTACCGGATCGCCATCGCCCGCTCCAGCTGCTCCGGTGTAACGCACAACACTGTCGAGTAGCTCGCAGCCGGCGCGGTCGCGAGCGGCGCGTTGTAGCTAGTCGGTTCCGTCATAATTCAACGACTCTTGGTCGACCGAGCAGCTCTGACACAAGTGTAGATGTCGACCAAGGAATTCTCCCCTCTCTGACGAGCGTTGGCTGAGTCTGAGGGGGCGTGCAGTGGTAGAGAGCGACGGGAACACGCTTGGCATCACTCTCGGCCGGGAGGACTAAAATGACTCGCACACGCCCCAGAGGCGGAGGGGAAAATCACTATATTGGCACAACAACGGTGATAGTCTCGTACAGAGCATTATATATACCGGGATCCAGAGTCGGGAGAAATCAATCAGACGGCGGCGCATCACGCCAGCTTCCTCCCCTTGTTCTCGCTCGGCGTCATGGCGATGTTGTAGCCCGACGAGCTCGCAATGGGTGTCTTGGCGTCTTCCATCGAATCTTGTCGCACAGGCAATTGCGGCGCCGGCGTGCCTTGCCGACTCAGGGCCGCATCGATCGTGAGACTCGCGGGGGTCCCGCTCCGCGAGGTCGAACCTGGCCGACTCGACATTGAAGGGCGGAGAGGCGAGCCCGTCTTGACAAGGGTACCTGAGCTCGTACCGAGTCGCGGAGTCGCCTCGGGGTCGTCGCCAGGTGCACCCGTCGAGGCGCCAGGCGTGATCGTCGAAGACCGCGATCGGACGGGTGTCGTCGAGCTATCGGACGCAGAGGGCGTGTCGCGCCGGCGAGCCTGGTCGTGGTGGCGGCTCGACCCCGGCAGTCCGGGATGCGAATCGCCGCGTCGGCGATGCTGCTGGTGCGAACCGAGGACGACTTCGGTGGCGCCGAGTGATCTCGCTTCTTCGGGAGAGACGAGGACCTGCGTAACAAGACCACATGGTCAGCAGCATGATCTTGAAGTGCGAGACCCTGCTGATGCACAACTCACGGGAGCGTAGACGAGAACCTTGCCACCGTGAGACGGTTCGACCTCGGCAGGCCTCATCGGCGGAAACGTCGTGCTGACTGGCGAGCTTGTCGTCAAGGACAGCAGCGGTACCTCGGTGCGCTGCTTCTGCGACGGGCTCGACGGACAGGGCGGTGCGCTCCGCTCGTCTGATCGCGGCAAGAGGAAAATCCGAGTCTCGTCGCCGCTCCGCTTCTTGTCGCCCGTCGTCCGACCACTCCCACTCCGTTCTCGATGTGGTGGCGGTGGCGGGTGCGAGCTCCTCCGGTGCGGCTCCGTGTGGCTGCTGCTGCCATGGGACTCGCGGCGATGCTTCTTTTTCTGCAAGCCGGCGTGCGCTTGCGAAGACAGCTGTCCGGACCCAGACGGTGACGACGAAGAGGCCACTGCCGCAAAGTCCATCTCGAGCGGCGCGTCGTCCGTAAAGACGCCTTCGTGTCCTCCTCGCAACGCGGATCGAGCCGACGGGCTCAACCGCGACCGGACGAGCATGGCGTAGTAACCGAGGATCCGGATCGCGAGCCAGGCCCGTGCTCCTTCGACGAGCGCGAGGAACCCGAGCGCCGTGATGAGGACGCCTTCGAACTGTTCCTCGCACGCTTCGAGCGAGACGCCGAGCATGTCGGGTAAACCGATCGACAGCGGGAACAGCTTGGAGCTTGCCGTCGTCGCAGCGGCAGACGACGACAGGGCTTGGCAGACGGTGGTCGCGAGTCCAGACTCGCCGGATGCGGCGGACGGATTGGCGACCGTGAGGATGAGAAAGATAGTCGACAAGAGGACGAGGTCGAGCGAGAGCGACAGGAAGCCGTTCAGCATAAAGAGCCGGATAAAGGACAGCTTGTCCTGTGGGTGTCTCTCGGGTCAGCTTGCGCGCGGGATTCTTGCGCGATGCAAAGAGGGACGGGTACGGACTCGGAGGATGCCAAACAGGCCTGCGACAGCGACTCCGACCGAGCATTGCGCCCAGAGCTGCACGACTCCCCAAGTCAGCTGCAATCACGACGTAGACCTAGTACTGTTAGGGGCTCACCTTTGCGATTCCGAGGAGGGCCCTGACGCCTTCGACCCGTCTCCGTTCTGCGCCTTCCCAGTCTCGGGCGTCATCGCCGCCGCCCAACCCAGCATCGTCGCCGCGCTCGTTCGGATCGAGACCTCGGGATGCGGCAGCGAGCCAGCCCGCCAGGTACAGGTGGAACAAGATGGAAACGCCAGCGAGACCGAGTGCGTGCACGCGGCGCCGGCGGACGGGCGCCGCTGTCGGTTGCGTCGAGGAGAGAGGCTGAGCGTTGGGACGCTGCAACGTACTCTGTACCATCCCGAGACAGGCTCTGGCGGTAGATAGACGCTTCTATAGCTTCGATGACTGTGCGCCCCGAGTTCGGAGGCGCGCGCGGAATCTCGCTTGCCTTCGCCTCGGTCAGCGCGCAGCCGGCCGGCAACGACGGCAGATCGACCTCCGCATTTGCTCTGCCCGCAGCAGCTGTCGCCAAGACTGCAGTCCGCAGCTCAGCTCAGCTCATCTCAGGATCGCCCAGTCGGATGCGATATACAGGGATGCGATGCAAAGATGATAAAAACAACGGTGAGCTCGGACAAGGAACGACAATGTGTACGATGGGGGGAATGCGAGATGTGGTGCGAAATTAAGGGAGGCTATGTACGTGTGGCCGCGAGAGCCATAATCGGAGGCAGACGTGATTAGATCTGCGAGGCGAGCCACGAGTGCCGGTTGGCTACATCGTCGCTCGGCTCTGTACAGGTGCGGAGGGCAGGAGATGTGCGGTCTTCCGAGAGTTGCAAGTACGGTGGAGGTGGAGGTGAAGGCGGGGTGGCAACAGATCGGCTATCGGGTCGGAGCTTTGGTCGTCGAGGCGCCGCGGTGTCGCTTTGGCGCAAGGGAGACTGTGTAATGGGGGCGGCGGCCGCGGCGACGGGGGACAGCGGCGGCTGGGAGGAAGAAGGCGCGGCGGCAGCAAACGTCGGTGACGACGGCTCGTAGACGGCGTGCCCGTGCGAATCGATCACGAACGGCACAAACACGAGGCGCGGCTCGGAAGAGGTGCTCCGCCGTGACGGGGTCGAGGACCGGCTCGAAGACCGGGAAGAGGAGGGCGAGCTCGTGGCGGGCGAGACGACCCAGTGAGCGCTGTGATCGGTCCTGGATCGACTCCGCCGGTGCGAGACGGGAGTCGGCAACGTCTGGCTCCTTTGTCCGTCGTGTCGTCGCCTGTCGTCGTGCTCGTGGCGTCCGTCGGACGACTGACGGCGAATGCGTGCCTCTTCGAGGCTGAGCGGCGTCAGCGTCGGCCGTCTCGATGACGACGACGACGACAGCCGCCGGACCGCCTTCTCCAGGATTGACTTTTCGCCTGTACTGTCGTCGTCCTCTTCGTCGTCGCTTTCGGGGTTGGCAGTGGGGACGGCCGCCCACCCGAGTTCGCGCTCCCGCATTTCGACGTTGGCCTCCCACGTGACCCACGTCCCGTATGCCCTCAGCGCGATCGTGACGACGCAACCGACGAGGACGCGGAGCATCGTGCTCTGCCACGCGTCCTCGCACGTCTCGACGCCCCAAAAGGCGAAGCTGGCGGTCGTCCACGTCGGCGGTCTCCGCTCGTCGACGGATCGGCCGAGGAGACCGTCTTCGCTCGACGCGGCGTACGACGACGAGCAGACAACGTCGCCAAACGGTTCCGATAGCGACGGCGAAAAGGTGAGGAGGCACAGGGTCAACGTGAGAAAGACGGTCGCGAGGAGGTCGAACGCCGTCGTCAAGGCAAACACGCGGTGCAGCTTTGAGCGGTGCTGCACGGAAGGGAGCGTGGTCAGGTGAGAGTGCCTTTGCGCGTAGTCTCGGGCCCGCGGTGACTCACAAGGACGAGACCGAGGACTCCGCATACGCTGCCGGCCGCACTGATGACGGCCCACCTGAACGCAACGTCGCCCGCCCACCACACCGTGACGGCCGTTTGGTCCATATCGATCGCGTCGAGTTCGTTGTCGGTTTCGCGCTCGAAAGAATGGAGGGCGACCGAAAGCGAGACGGCGAGTCCCGAGGCGAGCAAGACGGAAGAGGCGCTCGCGACGAGGGCGCCCGTCCTAGACGAGGCGCTCCGGTCGTGCGGCATTCTGATAGTTGGCCTCTCTCTCTGAGCGCAGAGGTCCGCTTTGAACAGGAAGATTGGACGAGGCCGAAGATTGCGGAAGTAATCTGATCAGCTCAGCCCGGTCGGTCGCTCGTTCGATGATGACAACGATGTCGATCCGTCTCTCGAAAGTCTGGTCGGTCGTGCGACTTGGTTCGACGAGTCGGAATGGATTCGCGGGAGGAAGGCGAGCTCGCAAGAGAATGTACAGCTGAGACCCGTCGACCGTAAGCGCGCCAGCAGGTCGCGTGAGTAATCGAGCGCGAGGGATTCAGCGACGCAAAAAAATGCGGGGGCCGAGAAGGCAAGTTGCGCGTTCGGCATGATGCCGGATCCCGCGCTTCGGCCAGCTTGGCGCCTTCATATTCCGTCCGCTTTCCCGTAGTCACGGCTCGATTGGTGCTAGCGTTGGTGAGACGTCATGCATGTCGCGAAAGGAACTCGTTACGGAGAATGCAGCCGACTCAGAGAATGATCGTGACCCTGGCACGTGAAAAAGCGTTGCGAACGGCTACCGAGGCTCCCTCAATTGCTAACTTCCTTCAGAGGGTACTCGAACTGTCCTCCCTTCTTCTTCCATCGCTTTTGCCTGGGAGTCAAGGTGTATGGGTCAAAACAGGGTCGAGGTGGAGCGGCACGAGAGAGCACAAGCTCACTTTTTCCCGGTTCCGACGTGCTCGACCCACGCTTCGACGCATTGAGTCTTCTTGAACGCGCGAATGAACGTCGGGTCCCTGTGCGGAGAATACGCCGGAATGTTCATCAGCCTCCGTGCTGGATTTGAGATCCGCCGCCGTGGGCGGAGCCGAACAGCCTGGAAGCACGCGCGACGCACCAGAGTTCGCCAGCAATGCCGAGGTCCTTGCAGCACCGCATCAACGCGTTACTCTTGCACGCTTCGGCGGCGGTCGGGAGTCCGCTCGGGTCAAAGAACTGCTGTTCGCCCCGGGCGACCGACACGAGCCTGCGTTGCCGTTGTTGCGTCAGTAGACTGTATCGAACGTCGGTGCAGTTCACGTCCAGCAGACGACTCACCTGCCACCGACGACGAGACCCCATTCGCGAGTCAGGATGCCCTTCTGGATGGTTTCCGGTCCGCGCGGCACGAGTCCCCACTGGCCGGGCCCGAGAGTCGTGTTCAAGATGCGGCGGTACAGGATCTCGGGCAGGTAGAGCAGGCCGTCTAGTGATACAGGGGGAGGGGCTCAGCAGGCGCTCGCCTCCATAGGTTGCTCTCGTCGAGCGGGTACGCACCCGGTTTGATCTGAATCTCTTCGGCCGTCAACGGTCGCATTAGCAACTGGGCCTGTTCGGGCGAGATGACGGCGGTGCCCAACCCGTTCCACGCCGTCGTCCAGTCGATCCCGCTGCCCGAAGCGACGGGTCCTTCCGCCTCGGCGAGTTGAGCGCGCGCGAGTTGGTCGGCATAACTTGCCGGGAACGGAGGTGTGCCAAACTCGGCGAGAGGGGACCGGTCGACTGCCGCTGCTGCGGGTGTCGTTCGGCGCGGTCTAGGTGACGATGAGGCGGACGACGGTGGAGGTGCGAGCGGGGCGACTTTGCTCAGTTCCTCGTCGGCGCTGCTACCGAACGGGTCGAGCGCCTGCTGCGAGGCGGGCGTGGATGCATAGGTCGGTGCACGCGCTGCTGCTGAGAGTGCTGGTGCAGGAGTGGCGGCGCGAGCCGATGTGGGTGAAGTCGATGAAGCGGCCGCTGCGGCGCGCCTGTAAGGGGCCGGCCGAGTCGCCGCAGCTTGCAGTAGGACACGCGTAGTCGAGAGCATCCCTAGGAGTCGTGCAAGAGTCAGATGCGGCAGACTGGAGGGCGCGGGTCGTTGTCGGTTGCACCGCCACTCTTGCTCGCCTCATCGCACCAATCGCAAACCGAGCGAGCTTCTCCAGATCGGGCGTATAGTCTGGACCAATGAAGACCCCTTCTTTTGCAGCGCTGGAGAAACCAGCGTACTTTGCGGGGACCGAGCAGTACACTCCGATCTCGAACATTGGCTCACTCCGTGCTGCGGATTCGAAGGGAGCGAGCGTTACTACTGATTGAGCCCGAGTCTGTACAAGTTACTGCCCGCGTCAGCTCTGTCTGCTCTGTTTCTCGGGCAGGGCGCTCGAGCTGTTCGTTTTCGGCGGCTGCCTGGGGACATGGCCACTCTGCTTAATCTGCCTCTCGGAACTCCGCCGCTCCGAGTCGCAGGCGAACAGAGCCGTGCTGAGTAGGCGATCTCCTTCCTGCAGCTTGATTGAGCTGTCTGCCTGCGGGCGGAGAAGTGAGCCCGATTGCGTTCTGGCTAGTCCACTTTGCCTAGTCCTGGACGGGTGCTTCCTACCGCAGGAGGCCCGTCTGGATGCGTCTCGGAGGGCATCGCCTGACCTCCCGCATGCGCTGGCTTGCAGCAGAGCTGTCAACTGCAGGGGCTGATGGAGGTCGGCAGCAGCTTATTGTGTTCCGCACATGATCAATCCGACCGCACCTCGTTTTTAGTGGCTGTTCGGCGCGCGAACACGACGAGGCGCAATGAAGCCAGGGTCACCTCCTGACCATGCAGTATAAGTCAGGATGCGCTCGCTGCATCGCAACCCGAGAGTTTCGCCCGGTCCGCCCCGTGACAGCGCAGCCGCAGGGTCGGCGCTCGCCAGCAATCCAGCGTGGCGTATCGCCCAAAATTTTGACAAAGCTTCAGCGGTCAATCGCACTTCCGGACTGACAGATATTGCGCTTAGCATGGTGTCGTATTGGTATGAAGTGCCTGCTGTTGCTGCTGCTGATCGGCGAGTCTGTTGCGAATTGTCGAGCGCCTCTACATGAGAAGGCTCGAGGGTATGTACCGGATCGCAGTATACTTCCAGGCTATATACGACAGCTACCGCGGAGCTTTGCGCCATTGTATCGCAGTGAGCATAAACGCAATGTTCTGGAGCAGAGGACGGTGTGTCCGCGGAAACCTGCGGGCGAGCAAATTCGAAAGTTTAGAACGTTCTGCGAATGTCGATCTGTGGTCCCGTCCGCACATCCCAGGCCGACGCAATCGTCACGAGCGCACCAATGTCCACAGGACTCTGATGAGCGGACCTGTGGTGACTCAGTTGAATCATCGCTATTCCCCGGGATCGCTTCTGCCGGTCCGCAGAGCGGCGACGGAATGACAACCTCTCGAGATTGGCTTTTTAACGCGGCGAGAGAGATGCAAGTTGTGTTACAAGGAACAAAGCTCGAAAGAACGGGAGACGGGGTATCGACAACGACGAGCGGGAGACGAGGGTCTCCTAGCCGATCTTGGCGTTGCTAAAGTCCATTTCCGGGTGCTGCTCCTGGAACTTGCGGAGCATCTGTGCGGCGAGTAGTACATCCACGTCCATCAGCGAGTGCTTCAATGATTGGGGCGGATGCAGCGCAGGCTGAAGGGGACGACGGGTCTCGAAACCGCACCTCTTGCTTCTTGAGCTCGTCCGAAGTTGGCTTGCCCATTTGCTGTGGGAACAGATCGTCGCACACCTCCAGTCAGCTCTTGCGTGCCCTGGTGGGTAACCCCCTTCGCATCCCGCGATCCGACTTGAGAGAACGTGATCGCCCACCTTTTGCTGGTTGTCGAACTGCCAAGACGGAGAGCGACAGTCAGTCCGATGCGGCGGGAAACGAGGGCTCCAAAGATTGCAGCTGCCAGGTAAAGCTTGCCGCCGCGTCCTCGCGAGCTCTGAGATTGCGCCTTGCGCCGGGGGGCGGACTCACCATCATCTTTTCGACCATGGCGCGCGTCTCGCCGTCGAGGTCGCTCAGTTTCGAGTTTTCGGGCGTGATTTTGGTCGTGTCGATCTTTGGCGCCGAGGTGACGACGTGCGGCCACCACGATTGCTGGTTGACCTTTTCGAGCGAGACGGTCACTTCGCGCGAGTCGTCTGCAAGGGAGTGGGGCAGGTGGTAAGCCGAGACGCTTCCGATGGCCCGGTCCTGCTCCAAGACGAGCACGCTCTGGTGTCGCTCGGCAGGTCTACTCGAGTTCGAGATCGTAAACTCACCGAGGGTCCAGGTCGAATCGTCGACCTTGATCTCTTGCGGGAGGTCGCCCTCGATGACGGCCGGTTCACCCTTGACGCCGACCTTGATGTACTGTTTCCGGATCACGACGTCGAGCTGCTTCGAGCGCGTCCCGGAGGGGACGGGGACCGAGAGGGTCAAGTCTTGGAGGGTCTGGCGCCAGCGGTACGGGAGGGCTGCGTGCATTTCGGGGTTGCGCCGATTAGGGTCCGGGATAGGGTCAGCGCGCGTCATTCGGCGGTATGTGGGGCCATCAGAGCGAGATCCGGTGGTTCGGTGGTATAGCCGCGAGATTCAGCCGGGAGCAGAACGCTGAAGGCGGCAGCGGCGGCATCCGACAGTCGGTTCCCGCCCAGTGCATACAGCAAAGCAGCACAGCGAGATCACCGTGTCGATCGACTGTGTCCAGAGGCAACGAAGCGCAGCTGTATAGAGGGCCGGACCGCCGGGCGGCAGGTGGGACTGACCTGCTTGCTCGCGCTGCTCGCGCTCGGCGTTCTGCCTGTCGAGCTCCTTTTGCTGGTCCTCGTGCAGCGGTGCCGAGTCTTCTTGCGCCATGGCGTGCGGTGTGGCCAGTAGCTCTGCGTCGCTTCTCCTTCTCTGTCTCTCTCTCGAGTTTCTTCTGATCGGCTCCTGCTGTTGCGGCTTTCCCCCTGTTTCTGGCGGTATGGCAAAATTTGTCAGCCGCGTCGCCGCGTCCGGCCGGCCGACTCGAAAAAGTTCGACGAGGTTTCCGTCGACTGCACTTTGATCCCTTATCACTTCGCAAGACTCGTGAGTACGCAGGGCTTATCCAGGCCCCAGGTGAGGGATGCTGACGGGTGTCACTTGCGTCTATGCACCCCTTCACTTCTCTCACCTCCTCGTCGTGAACGGCCTCTCGCGCGTCACTCGGCTACACTCTCTCCTGCCGCAACGCACTCTGTACGCTCGACAGTCTCACCGATAAGCAATGATCGCCCGTGTTCAGCAGCCCGCTCCCGCCTTTGAGGCCACCGCCGTCGTCGACGGCTTCTTCGAGGTCCGTCCGTTGCGCGCATGACCGCGGCTAGCACTCTCGACTTTGGCGATACTGACACCGGCTCCTGACGCACCTCGCGCGCGCACACAGACTGTCAAGCTCGAGCAGTACCAGGGCAAATGGGTCGTCCTCTTTTTCTACCCGATGGACTGTAAGTTTGCGATCTCAGTGCCTGGATCCACCCAGCGAACTGACACGATACGGTACTCGCGCGACCCACAGTCACGTTCGTCTGCCCGACCGAGATCCTCGCTTTCAACGAGCGCCTCGCCGACTTTGAAAAGCTCGGCGTCGAGGTCCTCGCCGTCTCGACCGACTCGGAATACTCGCACCTCGCGTGGGCCAACACGCACCGGAACGAAGGCGGCCTCGGACCCAACCTCAAGCTCAAGCTCGTCGCCGACAAGAACATGAAGATCTCGCGCGACTATGGCGTCCTGCTCGAGGAGGCCGGCGTCGCCCTCCGCGGTCTGTTCTTGATCGACCCGAAGGGAACCCTCCGCCAGATCACCATCAACGACTTGCCCGTCGGTCGCTCCGTCGACGAGACCATCCGTCTCGTCAAGGCCTTCCAGTGTAGGTTCCATTCTGACAAGGGGCGAGAGTCGTTTTGTGCCTTCTTGCGCTAACCTTGCGCCGGGTACGCAGTCACGGACGAGCACGGCGAGGTTTGCCCCGCCAACTGGGACGAGTCCAAGAACAACGCCACCATCAAGCCCGACCCGACTTCGTCCAAGGAGTACTTCTCGGCCGCCAACAAGGAGTAGGCTTGCCTTTTCCCTCTGTTTCCCCCTTCCCTCCCCCGGCCGTCGCTCTGCTTCCGGGTACTGTAGATCCCCTTTCCTTCGACACTATACACATTCATACAGCTCTCCATCTCCCTCCTCGCAATATAGATCCAACAAGTGTTGACTCCCCTTTTCTTTGTTTGGCGGACGTCCCCCGTCAGCGCGATGGCAGTCGACTCTTCATCACAACAGCAAACGCCACCAACGGGCAACTCGCCCGATCCGAAGCGTCGCAAGGTCGAAGGGCAGTAGCACGCTCGTCAGGATGCAAGCGTAGAACTAAGATAGCAGAGACAACACGAGAGAGAGAGAGGAAACTACAAATTCTGAAGCATTGTCAAAGGGCTCACGGACCGGGTCCAGGACTCGGCAGGCCACCGTTCCCGGGCAGACCGAACGACTCGCGCCAGTTCTCGCCATAGTCGCGGCGCATCCGCTCGTTCATCGCCGCAATGTCGCGCTGGACGTCCTCGATCCCCTTTTTCTGCTCGCTCGAACCGGTCCGCGCCATCGCCACTGACGGCCGGTTCGCGTTGACGGGCGCACGAGGCTGGGCGTCTGCTTCGTCGTCGTCGTCGGACGACAGCGTCAAGTCGAGGACTTCACCCGTCGCGCCCGAGAGGGGTGTGCCCGTGCCCGCCCTCGCGCCGTTCGGAGTCGTCGACGATGACCCGACCGTCCCGTTACTCGGGTACCCGTTCAACCTCGGACGTTTCACGAGCGGCGTATCGCCGTCCGATTCGTCCGAATCGTCGATTTCGAGCGTCTCGCGCTGTCGCATCGCCGTGCTCTTGGGTCCGGAAGCGCTCGACGGTCCCGGTTCGGGCGAGTTCCGCTTCGAGTTGGGCTTGGACGCGGTCGGGTCCGGGCGCGGCTTGGCCGTACCAAACTTGTTGTTGTCGGACCGCCACGTGCCGTCCGGTTCGACCGTGACCGTGTCGACCGCGCTCGAGCAGATCTTGAGGATGTCCTCAAAGTAGCTGTGCCGAAAGGTTGCGGGTGGGGGCAAATGGTCAGTCTTCAATGTAACGAACTGTTGCGGAGATGCCACTCACCCGTCGACGAGCATGTCTTCGACTTTGAGCGTCTTGGAGCAGACGGGGCATTGCCACTGCGGCGTCTGCTCGTTCATCTCGAACCACGTCACGGCATCGAAGCATGCAATGTGGTTGCAGTACACCGACCGGATCGGCGTGTCGATGCGGGCGTACGAGAGCTGCCCGGATCGGACGGAGGGTCAGTTCTCCGTTGCACTGCGATGAGGAAAGTGCGAACCCACGGGATCCTTGAGCGACAGACCGAACGCGCTCGCTTCGACATCGGGGTCTTCGTTCAATTTGATGACTGCGGCGCCGGCGGTATTGAGCTTCTGAGGGAGGGCTCGAGTGCGCGCTGCAACTTGGACTCACTCGACTGGATGACCTCCTCCTTGGGCCTAAACTTGCCGGCCTTGACGCGGTTCACGATCGTCTCGATCGGAGTGTACTCGACGAGGTACGCGACGATGTAGTACACCTTGTCCGTGTTGGTGTAGATCAAGTCGACCGAGTTGTACCCGCTGCCGCCCGACGTCTGGATCGCCGGCGCCTTCGGACCCGACAAGTTGACCGGCGGCGCCGTGCCCGGTTGCTTCTTGATCCCTTTCGTGTTGGCCGGGACCGTCAAGCCGTTCAGCTTGACTTCGCACGCGGCGGGGAACTCGATCGGCGCCGGGAACTGGTGCGCTTGCGGCCGGATCGAGTTGTAGTTCGTGTCGGACGTGCAGTACAGCCGGACCTGGTACTGCGGGTTCGTCTTGGACTCTTTCGCCTTGTTCAAGAGGTCGAGCTGGGCCAACGTCAGCGTGAACTTGACGGTCGCGACTTTGCGGTCGCCCTGGCCGGCCTTGATCAACGTCGCAACTTGCGACAAGGCCTTGTCGACGCGGTAGAACGGCGACGGCCGGAAGCGGATCGGCGGTTCGTCGGCGTTGCGTGCGGGCGTCGCCGCTGCCGTCGCCGCCGGCGCGGCACCGGCGTTTGTCGACGCCGAGCTGCCGGCCTGCCACGACGCGCTCGTCGTCCCGTAACTCGGCGCGTTCCCGAAGCGGGGTGCGGGAAGGCTGTTGCGGCCGCCGTAGGCTCCCGGCTGTGGGTACCCGGCGGTCGAAGTCGGGGCGGCGCCACCGTAGCCATTCTGCTGGCCGTAGCCGCTTCCGCTCGCACCGGCGCCATAGTTGGAGCCGTAGCCGGTGTTAGCAGTTGAGGCTGCTGCACCGGTCGCCGCCTCCGCCGCCGCCGTCGTCGTCGAGGCCGGCAGGTTCCACGTCGGACCATTCGGGTTCGAGCTGCCGGTTCGGATTCTTCGCGTCAGTTCTCGATCGTCGTCTGATCGATGAGTGAGGCAACGCACGACAGCTTGGCCTCGTTGATGTAGCGGCGGCACACGTAGAACCTCGACTTGTCCTGCTTGTTGTACTCTTGCGCGAGCGTGTCGAGCAGGGCGTTGTACTGGCGGGGCGCTCGTGTCAGCCGGGCGCGCCGTTGCGGATTCGGGCGTCGATAAGGCAACTCACGAAATCATTCTTCTTGCCAGACAGGCGCATGTGGAGGCTCAGGGCCGAGTTGATGCCCCGGATCGCGCGCTTGAGCCGGTCGACCGTCATGCGCGACAAGTCTGCCGTCGCTTCGATATAGGCCTGCGCCCCCGGCGCAACTCGCGGATGTCAGTCTTTATCAAGTCCAGGAGTGCTCGTAGCCCTTACATGGTAGTCGGTCGACATGTCTGCGGTCGGTATGCGATAAGCGCGTTGATCACGGAGCTGGTCGGCGGTACACGGAGATGGGGAGCGCGGGCGGTGATGCGGAGATCGGCGGGCCGAGGGGGGAGACGCGTCTCGGAAGTACGACGGAAGGTAGTCGTACGGGGACGGTCCTCGCCGGTACCGAGGGGCGGGGTCGGGTGAGTACGAGTCGCGGCGGTACGCGGTGGGGTAGCGGTCGCGGTGGTCGTCGCGAAAATAGCGCGAGTCGGGCAGGTGGTACGTTGGCTCTCGCGGGTACGATGGCTCTCGCGAGTACGAAGGCTCTCGCGAGTACCGCGAGTAGGGAGGGTACAGGAGCGAGTCGCGGGTGGGTTGGTACCGGTACTGGGGCGGCGTGATGGAGCGGTCCTCCCTCGCTCTCATATACAGCGCCCAACGCCTCTCGTTCGAGGCGTCAGTGTTCTGCGGATTCGGCGTGCGCTGTCAGCGTCCGCCCGGGGCGATGCGTTCCCTGATCTGCGGCGGCGGGAGTGCGCCCTCTGATCGAACGAGGCGAACCGTTCGCTGAGCCGGGGAGCGTGCGCCCTGCTCTGAGCTGGGAGCACACACTCCTGTTCCACCCTCCGGCCTGACTGTCCTGCCTCGCGTGAGCTGGCGTCGGTGCCGCGTTCGTCCGCCGCCACCTCGGCCCACTTCGAGGCTCCGAGTCACCGGGACGGGGCGCGTTGTGCGCCACTCGAAAGGGAGCAGTCCAAGTGAGGCATCAGTGACCCACCTAGCACTCCTGACAAGCCGTGAGAGAGAGCGGTCGATCACTGCTGGCGCCTCTCGACTTTGCAGAGGTGCGCCGCCTGCTGAGGGGATCAAGCCAACGACTCGTTCGGCTGGCTGAATCGTCGAGGAGCAGCTCAAGAATGCACGAGGCCTGTCCTGGATCGATGCGCGTGCTGGAGTGCTGCAGTAGTTGAGAACGACCCGCCGTAATCGAAGGAGGTACTCGCTGCTGGACGTCACCGCCGAAAGCCGGATAGTCGCTCGCTCGCACGGCTTTCGGTCACAGGCTACGCTCAGATGCGGACCGCTAGAGACTGCAACGACTGCGACTGCTGCAGTCTTGTGCTGCACTGATCGCTAAACTGCTCCACTTGCTCTCCACCATGGCCGCCCGAGCCATCTGTGCTACGGACTAGCGCCACCCTTGCTTCGAACGCGACGCTACTCAAGGCTACTAGCCTGACGCGTCCTGGCACGTTCCGACGCGTCTGCATTCCGAGCGGGACGACCGCGACGGTAAGCGGGACGCTCTCGCGGGCGCAGATCGGAAAAGTTTCCGCCGCCTAGCACCGTGAGCTTCCGCGTTCGCAAGCCTTCGCGCGTGCGTGCGAGAGAGCGGCGCTCGTGCAGAAATCCAGCGCGCGAGGGCCGAATCGAGGCCCGCGGCTGCGTCTGCACGTGAAAGATTGCTCTCTATCTTCGCTGCGGCTCGCCTGCTTCCTTGCTTGCTTGCTCGCCTGCCCGCTCAAGCCGCTGACTGAACAGCAGCACACGGCGAGGTGCACTCTCGTCACGATGCTTCCTCGTGCCCGTTCGGCGTCGTGCAGGTGCGCGGCCCTCGGTTTTTCCTCCCGCTTGCTCGGTCCCAGAATCACTGAACCTCGCGCTCGCAGTACGCCGCCCAAGTCACCGATCTTGTTTGAGTCGCCGGCTCGTGACGTCGACCCCGCCGAGGTGACACCTGCCAAGGCGTTGCGAGAAGCGACGCTCCGGCACAAGGCGCAACCTCAACCGCCTCCCTTCACCGAACCGGTCACCAAGATGCGTCGCAAACGCTCAGTCACGCTGGACGAAGCACTCGACATGCCGGCTCAGGTCGACGCGCTCGTCAAGGCCGTCGACGGGACGTCGTTGTTCGTCGGCGGGTTCGGCGCGGGCTTGCCTCCCACTCAATCGACATCCGCGTCGTCGTACCCGTATCAAGCGTCTTCGGCCTTCGCTCCTTGGACTGCAACCGAATACGGCTCGGGCCTCGTCTACCCAATCTCGTCGTCGAGGCCGACGCCGCCTTGCGACCCGTCCCAGTTTCCCGCCGCCGCGCCGTGGGTCATGCACGACGCCGTCCTCGATTCGGCTGCGCCGTACCTATCCTTCGGCGGGTACCCTCACTTTGCCGGCTTCTCCGAATCGTCGTCGTCTTCGTCGTCGGCATCTGTGACGACTTCGCCGCCGCCGCCAACGAGTCTCGGCCTCGATCTCCCTTACGGACTCGCTCACGGGAGCGCCTTCTCCAGTCCCGTCAACTGGCTCGCAAGCGGGTACGCCCTGCCGCTAGCGTCACCGCCTCTGGTTCTCCCGCCTCCGGTCGGTCCAGCTCCGTACGCCCGCGGGACGACCTTGCCGTACGTCGGCTCAGCTTCGAAACGGTCGACCCCGGCGTCCAAAGGCTCGGCCAAGTCGCCGCGCTGGGGTGTGTTGCGTCAGCAGATCCAGGACGGCCTGTACCCCAAGAGTTGCGGCACCTGCAAGTTTTTCAACCCGCAGACTGTGAGCTTTTCCCTCGCCTGTCACGCTCGGTGCTCGGCTGAACTCCGCCTCCAACTCGCAGGGCTTTGGTTACATCATCGACGACCGCGCCGAGGAGCTTGCGACCGATGGTGCGTCGCCCTGCTTTCCGTTCCGAGTCGCACCAGCTGACATGTCATCGGCCGCAGTCTTTGTCCATTTTACCGGCATCGAGCAGTCGCGCGGGTTCCGATGCTTGTCGCCCGGCGAGAGGGTGAGCTGTCGGCGCCTGGTCAGGGGCCGGCCCAAGCTGACTCGATAGGCGCGTACCGCCCACAGGTCGAGTACTTTTTGACGCAAAACTCGGCCGGTCGCGTGCAAGCGCTCAAGGTCGTCGGCGAGAACGGTGTGTTTCAACTGTGGTACAACCCCTCGAATGCGCCCGCTGACCTCGGGCTGCAGGCGCTCCTCTCCTCGGCTTGGCGGATCCGGTCCAGGCGAACCGCGTCCGTGAGGCTGCCCGCCGTCTGTCTCCGACCATCGACAGCGGAGCGAGCAGCGACTCGTCGACAGCATCGTCTCGGAACTTGACGGTCAACGGTCGATCGCGCAAGCCGCGTGTCGTCCCGATCCCGCCGAGTCAATTGCCCGCCAACGCGCTCGGCCTCGTCGCCGCTCCGGATCCGACCCACTAAAGACTGCCCACTCATTGAAGGGGCGCAAGTAACGTTCATCACGACCGAGACGATTCATACTTGGGCTTGCAGGCGGGCAACGCTCTACCGGGTTGAGGGAAAGTAGGCGGTATCTATTTAAACAAAATCTATTCCTCACGCTTGCAGTCCCAGCCATGTTCGCCGTGCCAACCGTCTTCCGAGCCGACGAGGAACGCGTGATCGCACACCATGTCGGCCGTCGGGCGGTCTTGCGGTTCAATCTCGAGGCACCGCATGACCAAGTCGACGGCGGCCTGGATCGTCTTGAGGCTGTCTGCTTGTCCGTCGTTGGCCGCGAGAGCTTTCGCTTGGAGGGCCGCGAACGCGCGCGTGTCGGGAGAGATGCCGCGCATCGCTTCGTCCGGCGACCAGAACGGGCATTCGCCTGCGCGCACGCGTTCTCGGTCAGCTTCCGGTCCGCTTCCAGTGATGCGCACATGCTCGGCTCCAGAACGCACCGCAAACGAGAACGTAGCCGAGGACGCCGAGAGCCCAGATGTCTTGTTCCTTGCCGCCGTACCGTGCACCCTTCAAGACTTCGGGGGCGGCAAAGCTGGCGGACGAGGCGAGTCAGCACCCTCCGGAGGCAGCACATCACAAACACACGAAGCACGACGCACTCGAGAGTCCCGGAGAACGTGTCAAACTTGCGCGTCTCTTTGACGTAGGCGGCGCTGCCGAAATCGATCAAGCGGACGAGGCCGGTCGGGTCCATCGCAACGTTCTCGTCCTTGATGTCGCGGTGAACGATCGAGTGTTCGTGCAGGAACCACAACGCGTCGGCTACTTGTCCGAGGATGTTGTGGATGTCGGCAGGAGGGAGCCCGTCCGGATGCGCGTCGACATAGTCAAACAGGTCCTGACCGCGACGAGGAGTCGGATCCGACGTGGCAGCCGACGTCGCTTGTGGCATGACGAGGAAGTAGAATTCCGAGTCCTCCCAATAGTCGAGAAGTGGGCAAATGCTCGGGTGGCCCGTCCGAACTGTCCCGCCGTCTTCTCCGCCGTGCCACAGGTCGAGCTGCGGCGCCGAATCGCGCCGGACGGGTTTCCCCTTGAGGCGTTTCGGGTTGCCGCCTCGTGTGATGTAGTTCAACGGCGGCCGCGGTTCGTACGGCACGCGCCGCAAGTGGTCGAGGACGTGCACTTCGATCGGGATCGGGCCGAGGATCTTGTGCTTCTTCCAGCAGTCGGCGAGGATCCGTTGCTTGATGACGTACTTGATGATCAACTCGGGCTGCAGTGCCGTGTCGCGTCAGTGCTGGAATCTTGTGTGCTCGCCTAAGCTCGCCCGACTTACACCGATGGGCTTGCCGTCCGGGCCTCGTTCGCGAGCCCGGCGGACGCTGCCGTATGCACCTTTGCCGGCCTCCTCGTCTTCGCAGACAAAGCTCCGGATGTCTCGGAGTCCCGTCACGGCCGAGTACGTCCTCGGGTCGACCGGTCCGAGCGGTTTTGTCCAGTCCAAGTCGACAGCGCCGCCGCCCGTCTTGGTTGTCTCGAGCTTGACGTTGTCCTCGGCGCGGTAGTACGGTGTCGGAGGGACCGACGTGCCGGCAGGCGCGCTCGAGGCGAACGGGTCCCCGTCGAACGGTGTCGGTGCACTCGAAGGAAAGTCATCCGGCGTGGCAGTTTCGGCGATCACGCGGTAGATGTCGGGCGGGAGGTGCGGTTTCGGAGCGCGTCCGGGTTCTTCGGCGGCGTGGGCGTGCTGCAGGTCCGAGAGCGATTCGGTCGACGATGACCGCGGCGGAGACGGCGTGCTCAGGGTGCCTGTCGCCGTCGATAAAGACCCACGCGAGAGGGACGGCCTCGAGGCGTGAGTCAGCATTCGTTCGGCGGGCGACTTGTCGGCGTCGCTGGCGGGCTGCTTCTCGAACGCCATTGTATCGGGATCGGGGGACGGTTGACCGAGCGAGCGCGTGTTGGAATGCGAGACAAAGCCGCCGGTCGAGCCAAAGCCGCTCGACGAGTACGAGAACGACGACTTGTACGACGGCCGCGGAGAGTCGTCCTCGTCTTCGGCAGACGGCGGCGTGTGCGGAAGTTGACGCTTGTTGCGGCCGAGCGTTGAGAGGGACAAGGACAGCCTGAAATCTTCGGCTTGGTCACCGCTCGAGTCATCGTCGTCGTCGTCATCCCAGGAGTCTTGGAGCGACGGCCACCGTTTCCATTTCGGCTTCGGCTTTTGCTGTTGCTCCTCTTCGCGACCGGCTTCCTCCTTGATCCGGAGTTCGGCCAGCGCGTTCAAGTCGGACCCAAGTTGGCGCCATTCTTCGATCGTCGGCGTCGGAACGAGCCCGCCGTCATGCTGAGCAATGTCGGCAAACGATTCGAGGCCGTGCGTGCGTAGTGCAGTGAGGCCTCCCGTCGCCGTCGCCCGTCTCGACGAAGCGCGGCTTCGGTTCCGTGACACGGGTCGACTCTGCGAGTCGTCGTCCGCCGGGGGTGCCGCTTCCCCAGGCCCGAGCGAGAAGCCGGCGCCTGGGGAAAACAGCGACTGCGAGCGCGCGCTGGCAAAATACGGCGCCGAGGCCTGTCGCCGTTTCGTCTGGATGAACTGGGCGAGCGAGTTGGACGTTGACGGGAAGCTCGACTGCGCCGGAGTCCATGGATCGGTCGGCGGTAGTGACGGGGTGGTCGTGCCCGATCGCGGTCGCGTCGTCAACGAGGCGTCCGATCCGAACCGCCTCCTCTCTTGCGCCGAGGCTCGTTCGGGTCGCGGCTCCTTGTCGGGCGACGGCAGTTGCGGCGCGGTCGCCGTGAGCGGGGACAACGGTCCGAACGTGCTGGCAAACTGGGACGACGATCTCGAATGCTGGCGGACCAAGGGGGCGCCCTCCATATTCTTCGTGCTAGCGCGCCAGGGGGTCAGCTCTGTACGTTTCCAGAGGCTGTCCTCGATTGGGTTGACTCACCTCGAGTCTGGTGTGCGTCTTGCAACTGTTCACGGATCTTGTCCACGCCTGGGGATGCGAATCGGTCCCTTCACTCGCGTATCGCGGGCTCGTGCCGATTTGAAGAGCTTGACGGGAGCCGGTAGCGATGTCCTGGACGAGGGACTGGCTCTTTGAGCGGTCTTCTCGTGTCGCGTTGGGCCGTGCCGTCAGTCGGTCGAGAGGCGCTTTTTCGACTTGGGAGCACGAGCGACTCGGCTCGAACGCAGGCGCGAGCGGTGCGTTTGACTAGAGCCCGGAGCTCGGAGAAAGAGCTTCTTATGTAGCGCAGAGGAGGTGCAGGGGCGGTCGCGTCGACAGCTTCGCATTCTCGACCATGTCGAATTAGAGCCGATCTCCGTCATATCGCAAAATTCTCGATTTACGATGCAGGGTCGAGTATCGCTCGAGACGTCTACGTTCAGTATTGCACCTCTATGTTCACAAAGGAAAACCTCATCGGCGAGTGCCGCAGCAATGGTGAGCTGTCCGGATCCGACAGCTCGCACGCCGACTCTCACAGCTTCCCTTCGACTTGCTGTGACGACTGCGCACGAGCGTGACCAGCAGTCTCGTGCGGAGCGGCAGTCGGCAAGTGCTTGTACGCGTCCGACTTTGTGACCGAGATCTCCTTGCCCGTCGAATCGTCGATCCCGTCTTCGGCAATTTCCTCTGTCGGTACGCTCGACCGAGTCAGTGACACGCTTACCCAGGCGCGTGTACTAGACGCGACTCACCGACGAACGTAAAGTCCCATCGTCGCTGCAAGGGGAACGGTCAGCTCAGCTCTGGGGCCGCGGGGTTCAGACGTGTGACCCGACGCACCTCCTCGCCTCGCTCGAGAAAGTCGGTCCTGCCGTCCCACTCTCGCTGCCAGGCTTCTCTTGTTGTCGTCGTCGTCGTTGCGGCGCTGAACTTGCTGACGCTGCACGTCGCCGCCGCGACGCTCAACCGCTCATCGTCGTTCCAGAGTCCGAGTTGCTCTTCCTGTCCCGGTTCGATCGCGCCCTGGCTCAGGACCGGGTCACCCTCTTGAACGTCTCCGGCGAGGGCTCGACAGAGGGCGATCTGCGTCGCGGCGTGCGTGAACAGGATCACTTTCCGGATCCCTTTCGCGGCGAGGGCGGCCGTGAGGAGTTTCGAGAGGCGGGCGGCGCGGAGGTGGATCGCTCGCATCGATTCGCCGACGCGGGGAGGGACGAGGAGCGGCGTCCACGCGTCGCTGTCATCGACGAGCGGGAAATGGCGTTTCAAGAGGCTCGGGCTGGCGAGGGCCGGGTGCAGCCCTTTTCGGACGGGGAGGTACCATTCAGCTGCAGATCGCGCGTACCAGTGAGCTCTTGTGCGTGTGCCCGATATGAGCGCCCCCGTCGTGCGTACCGAGACCAGGTTCGATCATGATGGGCAAGCCGAGCGCTTCGGCGACCGGAGTCGCAGTCTGGACGCATCGGTACAGGGGTCTGCAGGCGATAGTCGTGAGCCTCGACGGGATCGGGAGCACACACGCCGCGCACACTCACGAGCTGAGGATGGCGACGCCTTGGGAGCGAGCGTGTTCGGGTGATTCGATACCCAGGTCGCGCTTCAGGAACTGGGCGAGCTCCTTGGCCTGGTCGACGCCGTGCTTGGACAAGGGCGGGTCTCGTGGAATCCCCGTGGGTGGAGTCCACAGTTGAGTCTCCCACGAGAGGCTGCCGAGGCGAGTCGTCAGTTGGCGGTCCTAGGGCTTCCCTGGACTCGGTACGGCCGACTCACCGGAAGCCGTGCCTGCAGACGTAGATCGACTCGAGCATGGCGGTGGCTGGGAAACGGGGTCCAAACAGCAGAGTGTTGTCCGTGTATGTGGGGCTCGGCCTACAGTTGCCGGATCGAGTCTATCTTATAACGCGACGAGTTCAGGGACAAGTTCGGGGAGAGGGGCAGCGTGAGCTTGCTTGCGAGTGTGCACTTTGAGCACTATAGCAGCAGCGCAGGGGGACTATAGTGGTGTTGCGAGTTGCCGACTGAGGCGAGGTGGTGTGATGACGTGGCAAAAGAGCCGGGTGCCGCGCGCGGGTGGTCAAGCTCGAGGCGGCGGGCGGCGGTCGACGCGGCGAAACTGGGAAAACTGGCAAAGTCGCGAGCAGGCGAAACCAGCAGCGGCCAGCCCCTGCTCCCGTGTGCTCCTCGTCGTCCACCGCCAGCTGCCATGGGTGTACGTACACACTCTACACGTCTAGACTGATCCGCGCTGACCTCTCTGTCTCGCTCGCTCGCGTTCCCCTTTGTCGTGTCCAGTTCGGCAAGAACAAGTGAGCACCGTCTCCTCGCACCTTCTGTCCTCGCTGTACAGGCACCACCATAGACCCCTACACTCGTACTGACTCGCGCAACCCGACGTACAGCGTCCTCCACCGCAACCACTTCCGCAAGGACTGGCAGTCGCGTGTCAAGACTTGGTTCGACCAGCCGGGCCGCAAGCACTCGCGCCGTGTCGCCCGCCAGGCCAAGGCCGCCAAGGCAGGCCTCCGGTGCGTGTCTCCCACGTCCGCTTACGTCAAGTCCGCGCCAGGCTGACTCTCTCTCGTTCTTATCTTGATACTTTCGACTTGCTTCTTTCGACCTCGACTTTCGACCCTTTTGCGGCCACTCGCTGCGACCTCCGACTCGACTTGCGACTCTGCCTGCGACCTCGTTCGGCGTGCACTCTTGGTGGATCTCGTTCGCTGGGATGGGTGTGCTGGGGGAATCGGCGGGCGACTCTTTGGGTGTGACGGGAATTCGGATCGCGCGCACGACGGTGATGCGTGCGAACGTGCAGCCCGGTCGAGCTCCTGCGCCCGGCCGTCCGTGCCCCGACGGTCCGCTACAACCGCAAGCTCCGTGCCGGCCGTGGTTTCACCAAGGCTGAGCTGAAGCAGGCCGGCTTCCGCACCAAGGAGGCCCTCTCGCTCGGCGTCCCCGTCGACCACCGCCGCCGCAACCGCAGCGAGGAGGGGCTCAAGCTCAACGTTGAGCGCCTCGAGGCCTACAAGGCCCGCCTCGTCGTCCTCCCGAAGAAGGGCGCCAAGCAGTCGGAGCAGCCCGAGTCGGTCAAGAACGTCCAGAAGGCGTTCCCGATCCCGGCCGGCATGCAGGCCGAGCAGCCGCGCGAGATCACCGCCGACGAGAAGAACGTCGACGCGTACGTCGCCCTCCGCAAGGCCCGCTCGGACGCCCGCCTCGTCGGCGTCCGCGCCGAGCGCGAGCGCAAGAAGCGCGAGGAGGAGGAGGCCAAGAAGAAGGTGCGTTCTGCTCTTGACGTTGTGCTGGTTCTCGTCCGTGGAAGCTGACCTTGGATGTGCCGCTCGCAGTAAACGCCGACCCTCTCTCTTTGTCGTATTTCTTTCACACCCTTGCAACCCTGTACTCGCCCTCCTCACCGAGTTGGACGGCCACTCCGCCTTTGTCCGGCGAACGCTTCTTTCGTATCGACTCGTGTGTGTGCAACGGGAGGATCGCAGTTCCCGGTGTCGCCAGGATTGGGGTCCTTTCGGTTGCAGGTCGGGTTGGATGTCGGGAGCCTCGCTGGGAGGAACAGGACCTCGGGCAGGACGCTGCATCGGGCCGCTCTAGAGAAGGGGGCGTCAGTTGGCAGAGAGTTGGGGTCGCAGAGGCTGGTCCGCCGGCTGGACTCGGGGTCCGGGAAGGCCCGCTCCGATACCAGCTCCGTCTGCGCCACGGCGTCGCTACTTCCGCACACGCTTACGCTTGACCGGTTCCGTGAAGATGCGAGGCTCCGCTCTCGACGGTCCGGCAACTCGGCACCTCTGCACGCTCGTCGCATTGGCGGCGTGTCGCTCGTTTGCGAGCACCGCGGCGTCGCTTTACCCGCCATGATCTCGGCTCGGAGAGTTTCGCTCTGTCGATCGGACCGACACCGCTCCGGACTGCAGCCTCGATCACGCTGACCGGTTCCTTCTGTGGTGTTGCGGCGAGCGGAGCGAGCCTGGGTCTCGAGGGCAATCTTGCGAGCGCAGCGAGCCCGAGCGGAGCGAGGCTTTGTAGCTTCGTCTCGCTCGGCGAATCGGCTCACTTTGCTTCTCGTCTCGCTTTCCTGTTCGCCTCGCTCCCCTTCTCGTCTCGCTACTTGGTCGGCGCTCTTTCTCTGCACTCGACATTTGCCGCGTCGTCGCACGACCTCGCCATCGACGCGCACCGGCTCAGACTGGATGGCTGTGATCGCGATCGGGCGCGTGGCGATACGCCGAAATGGAGGCAGACCCTGCAGTAGCTGCCAGGGCACGCTTTCGTGTTCTGACGACGCCTTTCCTTCAATCCCCATACGTCTCTGTACGAAAGATTTTTCTGTCACGTGACCGAAAGTAGAATCCACTTTTGCACCGCCACCTGCCGCCGACCCGGTTGAGCGGCTTTGGGCGGCTCTAGAAGCCCTAGATAGCCTTACGGCAGGGCTGACGGATGGAAATCCATGCGCTGCTGCGCTGACCCTCGGTCGTCGCTACGCTATTCGCTTCCCTTCTCTCGCTCATCGTCGATCGTGGCTGACTTGCTGTTGGGTCGCTGCAGGGCTCTGTCGGTCGCCCGTATCAGCTGTCTTGATTGCTCCCTCTGCCTGCACGACTGCCATCGCTGTCTCCCGCCTCAGCTCGCTCAGCGGGAACTACTGGAACCGGCTCGGTCTTGCTGCTCGACTTAGGGTTAGGGTTAGGGTTAGGTTAGG
>PJQD01000169.1:0-21671 GCA_002922495.1 Rhodotorula taiwanensis
GGGGGGGGGGGGGGGGGTGGGGTGGGGGGGTGGGGGGGGGGGGCACCTTGACAAAGTCTTCGACGAGGTAGCCGAGCAGTTGCAGGTAGAGGATGATGTCCTCGGGTCCGAAGCCTCGGTCCGGAGTCTGGATCGCTAAGGTGTAGCAGACGAGGAAGACGATCCAGAGGCCGACTCGGAAGAAGAACTGGTAGCGCGGTACGGCGATTCGCTGCGGATCGAAGTGCCACCAGAAGGACTGCTGCTCAGGCTTGATCTTGAACACTGTATCGTTCAGAACGGTACCGTATAGGTAGCTTCGTCAGTTTGGTACAGGAGGGACAGCTGAGCCGGACACTCACGCTGATATTCGATGTTGCCATTCTCCTGCTGATCTTGTACGAGGAGGCCCCTCCAGACAGCAAAGACGCAGCGCTGCGCCTCGTTCGAAGACAGGAAGAAGGTCGCACGCTGGTCGATGGCAGTTTCGAGCGCGGACGCCGGCATCGACTCGTCGCCGTCGCTCTCGATGCGGGTGAAGCGCTTCGACAGGAGTGCATACTGTTCGTGCATCGGCGTGCGGTGGACGATGCGCCTGGCGATCGCTTCGCATGCGACTTTGCGGCAATGGTTCTCGTCCGAGTCGGCGGGGTTGCTGGCGGCCTGACGCGCGAAAAAGCGGCGAGCTTCGAGCAAGGCGAACGGGACGGCGGGGGCGAAATCGCCGGCAATCTGCCCGAACGCGTCGACTACATCGCTCGTGATGATTGAAGAAGTCGGCGAGCGGATCTCGTCTAGCCGAAAGGACCGCATTTGTAAGGCAGAAGATCAGCGAAGCACAGGGAGGATATGGCGGCGCAACGCCAGTTCCCGACTCACCCAGGTCGACTTCGATGGGCAAGAGCTCGAGTGCAAGCGCTTGGATCCGCGTGATGATTCGCGTGACGGTTTGCGGGTGGAAGTGGTGGCCGTGATGCTCGTCAAAGGACTCGCACGCTGACGCAGCAGGATCCTCGACGTCGCCGCCCTGCAGAAGCAGCTGCCTCGCTCCTTCGCCCGGCATATTGTCGTTCGATCGAGGAGCTTGTGCGAGGGAAGTGCGAATGCCCTCGAGCCTTGCGGACGGTTCGAGAGCTCGCCAAGGCGGCGCGTCATTCTCGTTCCCGAGGTGGGGTTCGGCGGCGGGGTAGCGGGGAGAAGCAGCAAAGTGATCGGGCGCACCACGACGTCGTGGGTGACCTTCCGCAGCCGTGTTGCGTTCGAGCCTCTCTCGCTTTCGCCGCCTGCTCACTCGCTTCATTCGACACTTTTAGAGCGCAAATTTCCTTGGTGATGCAGAAGGAGAGTGGCATGAACGTATTTGTACTTTGCAACGGTGAGAACTGCTTCTTGGGGGAACTGCTTCTTGGAATGCTGGCGGAACACGCTCGGGTAGGACCTATTTCCTATGCTGAGTGGAAGAACACACATGCGTGGTATCGTCGGCGAGTATTTCACTTCTTGTTCCGCTGGCCGTAAGCCTGCGACGCGTACTCGCCGTTCTCGACGATGAGGTTGGCCGGCGTCTGCGGCTTTCCGTTGCGCCAGTTGTCGAGGATCTCGATTGCGCCGTTCGCGTAACGAATCTGGGCGTCTGTGCAGGCGAGGCTCGGTCAGCGGCATTGTAGGCGGGTGACTCGCTGAAGCTGCGGAAGTTGAATCCGCTTCGCGAGCTGGACCTCTCCCTCTTCACCATGTTAAGACTTACCAAGAGTGGTACCCGAGTAGTGAGCGACCATGGCGTTGCCGCCGAGAGTGTTCGGGTTCTGCATCGTACGCCACGGGTGCTCCTTGAACGCCGGCTGCTTCGGCCAGACGTCGCCGCCGCTGGTGGGTAGAGTGGCAGGTCAGCATAGTCTCTTCCCGACCATCTGACGCGCAGAATACGCACTAGCCCGACAGGTAGCCCGAGTTGATTGCTTCCGCGACGGCGTTCTCGTCGCAGAGTGCGCCGCGAGCGGTGTTGACGAGCCAGGCGCCCTTCTTCATGTAGCCGATCGTCTCCTGTAGATCCACACGCAGAGGTGAGTCGCAGGAACCGGCGAAATAGGGAGCTTTAAAGCAAACCTTGTTCATGATGCCGCGGGTGCCTTCATGGAGCGGGCAGTTGAGCGTGACAACATCGCACCTGATGCGGGATACATCATCAGCGCCCGCCCGCTGGCGTTCGCTCTTGCAAGGAGGACATACTGCGAAAGGAACTCCTTGAGGTCCTCGACGCGGCGCGCACCGACCTCCTTGGCGGCGTTCTCCGGAAGCGGCGCGTAGTCGTAGTCTGCCCAGCGGGTTTGTCAGCCGGAGACCGTAGAAACCCATCTTATGGCTTGTGACCGACACAAGAGCTCCTTGCAATCGAACGCCTTGAGACGCTGCAGGACGCGGAAACCGATGCGACCGGCGCCGAGGGTTCCAACGACTAGGGACGCGGATGGGAAATCAGCAAGACATCGCGCGCGAGCGGGCGGAGGTCCTCATACCTTTCCCCTCGAGACTGCCCGAGAGAATAAACGTCAACTCTTGAGGAACTTGATCACGGAGAAAGAAGGCTCACTCGAAAGCGCCCTTTGCGATGGCAGCAACCTCCCACTCGCCACGGGCGATCTGCTCGTGCGCTGGTACAAAGTTACGGACGAGAACCAGAATCGTCATGACCTTGCGGAATGCCATCAACGGTGTCAGCGAGCTCGGCGGTGAACGAGCGTGCGGGAAGACTGACCACCTGTGGGAGGAGGAGAAGTCAGCTTCCGGTCAATCACACACGTGAGGAGATGAAAGCGCACATGCTCGGCGACCGACACGACGTTGCTGCCCGTGACCTCCGCGACGGTGATCTTCTTTTCGTTGGCAGCGTTGAGGTCAATGTCTACGGAGGCGGGACAAACCGGTCAGCATGAAAAGCTCGCCCGCTCCACGGCAAGGAGGCACTCACGATCAGAGCCGACACCCGCCGTGATAGCGATCTTGAGGTTCTTCGCCTTCTCGATGTACTCGCGGGTCAGGTCTGGGGAACGTCAAGATCAGCTTGAGAAGGCCGAGATCCGCTCGAACAGAGTGCTCCGCTGTAGTTGTCTGGGGTCACGACTACTTACATCCAGGGTGGAAGGGTGTAGTGATAAGGACGTCGGCATCCACGATGTGCTTCGCGAACTCCGAATCCGGGCCTTCCTTGTCGGAAGTGACGACGAGCTCAATGTCGTTCTTCTTGCAGTAGTCTGGCAGACCGAGCGCATTCTCAGTCTGCGGACGCAATCAGTGCATCACAATCCGGGTGAGAGCATGCAAAGGTAACACCTGATCAGCTCCGAACGAGACGGTTCCCGGGAGAACCGTTGAGGCGCGCGACTGAAAGCTTACGGTTCCGAGGAGGCGCTTCTCCTGCTCGGCGTGCTTGCCGCCGTCGTAGAGGATGCAGAGGACCTGCGCAAGATCGTCCAGCGTTAGTGCCGTTGCCAACAGGGAGGTGTCTTCGGCGAGGTGGGGAAACCCTTTTGCCGACGGCAAGGACGACGGTGCGGACGAGCTGGACGAGATCGCTCACCTTCATTGTGGGTGAGTGCGACTTTGTGCTGGTTAAGTGAAGCCAGAAAGGATGCAGGGAGAGGGAGAGAGTGCGCAGTTGGCGCAGGACTTTGCGAAGAGCGAGGCCTCGTTCGGAAGACGGCGGGCGAGTCCACCAGGTGGAGGCACATGATGACGGTGGCGCCGCGGATTGTGGGGACACGGGCGCAAGCTATTCTTGAATAGAGGCCGCTTCGGACCCATACCCGGGTTGCATATCGGACATAAGGACTGTCGATCCGACCGAACCCTGCAAACTGAAGCACCTCCGACCCGGAGCAATTCGGACGGCGAGCGAGGACCCAAAGTGCTGCGCATGCAGCCAGACCCGCTCGTGCCGTGGCATAGCGTAGGCTTCGCAGCTACCTCGTAGCCTCTGAATGTTGATCAGATCCGTAGTTGTGGAATCAGCTTGCGAGATTGCGTATGGGATCTAGGACTCGAAAGGGAGCGTAACGCGTAACGACGGGTTTCTAATACGGGGACAACAACAACCATGCGGTGCGGCGACAGGAAGAGTAGTATGGGACATGCGTTCTATGCGAGAGTCGAGAAGCCGACCTGGTTGGTCGAGAGGTCAAAGGTGGTGTAGACGCTCTGCAGGAAGGTGTCGCCGAGGACCCAAGCGTTGATGCCGATGTCGGCGCCCACAACGGCACCGACGCATCGGTCCGACCCCGTGCTGATCCTGCCGAGGTTGAACGCTTGTGGTGAGACGGTCCAGAGCTCGCCGAAGCCCGTACCGAAGGCGAATGCGATGTTGGGCGGGGTCGCGCAGAGATAGGTCCAATAGCCGCCCGATCCGTACGGAGCGGCGTTGGGCACCGAGGCCCAGAACTGCTGGGCTGACGCCGTTGGGGCCTGGAGTGGTGCGCAATCAGCATCCATGCTTCTGCCGTCCGAGCGATCAGGGAAAAGAAGCGTACAACGATGACGCTCGTGCCCGTGTCGACGAGGGCGTTAAAGGTACCGAGACTGGCCACGGTGTTCTTCGCGACTATCGCCTTGGCAGCGAGCGTCCAGTAGCCTTGGCTGATCACCGGATACCAGTGGGTCGAGCCGGCAACGTAACGAGCCGAGTTCATCCCGCCGAGATACAGCTCCGACCCCGACGCGGCGAGATATGTCGAGAACTGGGACTTGGCGACCTTGCCCTGGCTGATGAGGTTCTGAAAGAGCGGCGTCGTGCCCATGGTCGAGATGGAACCGTACGCCATGCCGAGCAAGCCGTCGTAAGGGTCGCTCTGGAAGCCGGACGACATGCTCGTCGCGACGCCGAGCGATTGTGCGGTTGCGGTCAGGCCGCCGAAGTTGACATTATCGGTGTAGACGACGCCAGAAGTGGAGCTGCCGTCGCCGTACTGAATGTTGAGGTTCTTGCCCGCCACTAGCGCCGAGGTCGTACTCGTCGACGGATCGTACTTTGTGTGGGCGTTGCAAGCCGCCGAGTTGCAGGACGCGGAGGGGAGCCAGAGGTCGGCAGAGCTGTACCATCAGTTGGCTCGGGGTCAGCGCGCGCATCAAGTACGTTCGAGGAAGAGGAGCTCAGACTGACCCGGTGTCAATATTGACGGTAAAAGCTTGGCCTTGCGACCCGACCTTCAAGGAGCCGTAAAAGATCGTGCCGTCGCCGTAGTTGGTGAGACCGACGGAGCCAGTCTTGGCCGTAGACGAGCTGCCTCCTTTGCCGGTAAATTTTGGGTTCGCGATGACTTTCGGATTTGGGACCCATCGCTTTCGCATGGCCCTCCGTTTCGCAGCCGACGACTCGGTGCTCGGCGCAGGTAGAGGGTCGGGGATACCATGGAGGCGGATTCCGGACTCGCCAAAGATCTTGTCGCGTCGTGCCGGGCTCGCCGACGAAGAGGTATCGGAGCCGGCCTCGACAGCCTCGCCGATGGCTTCCTGCGCCGAGCCATCGAAAGGCGGTAGAAGAGAGGGATCGGCGAAGGCCGGGGCGAGGAAGTGACGTTCGCCTGTGTTGGCTTCGAAGTTGGCGAGGCCACGCGCGAATTTCGCGCGAGCTCGTGCGAGGTGCAGCTGAAGAGGGCAATATATTTCGAGTCAGCATGACTTGATGAAGACAGCATGGCGAGGTGGGGCGCACTTCGGCTTCACCCAAGTCGATTGTTCCATCTCGACGGGTCAATCTCGAGGAGGGGCGCGACAGAGCGATCGTCGTGCCGGCATCAGACGCGTCGACCACGAGAGTCGAGTCGGTGATGGTACGTTGTACCTTGGGCGTTGGTGCCGCTGTGGTGGTCGGCGCCAGCAGCACAGCGACATAAGCGAGGAGGAGGGCGGGGCGCATATTGGCAAGGGCCGTGGTCGGAAATGTGTTGAAGGAGGGCCGAGAGTTTGGCTAAAGGAGAGAGAAAGAGTATGCAAGGCAGAGAGATGCTGGAGGATGCAAGGCACAGAGGCGGAACAGAATGACGCAGTTCAGACGAGGAAGAAAGGCACGGAGAGGAGGAAAATGACGGAAGGGATACTCAAGTCCGGCGCGCTATGATCTCATGCGCGATCGGCGGATGCACAAATTCGGAAGCGCGGTCGGGTGGACGCGACGGAAGGGAAAGAGGGGAAGAATGAAGACGACGTCAGTTCCAAATGAACTGCACTCCGTTCGTGCCGTCGAGGTCTATGTTGTCGGCGCGGAGAGAGTCCGGCTCGCGACGATGCCGAAAGGTGGGGAATCGAGCAGATAGATCGCTGACGCAGAAGGTACCGTTCGGTCGCTAGGCAGTCGAGGCGGACGTCGGGGTGGTGGACTCTCCGGAGGTTGTGCGCGCCGTGTTGCGCGGTGGAGCTCCGAGAGGTTGCCGCTTTCGGGTAGATGCAATGTGTGTATGCCGAGTAGCCGAAATGGACAGGTGCCCGAATGACGATAGTGTGGTCGACTTGCGGGAGAGGCGGAGGAGAATTTGGGAACACGTCAAGAAGGGAGGAGCAAAGGAGCAAGCGGGACCGACGCGGGACGAGGACGAGCGTCATACGGCCAAGCAGTCACGATCTCTGGTCCTCGGCGCATCCTGCAGTAGCCTTGCTGAGCACGTCGAGAGGGCTGGACTGCGGATCTACGAGTCGAGCGAGATGGCGGGATGGCCTTCGGCTTTCGAGGAGATGGCGGCGCGCAGAAGCAGAACACGTCGGAGACGCACCGCAAGGTGCGGAATGACGTAAGCTGTACATGCTCGAGCTGTCTGCGGGCTGCAGTCTCAGCTGTGGGAGCGGCGGTGAGCGTGCGGAGACCGAGCGCCGACCACCGCGCGCTCTCGCCCTGAGCCTCCGCCCGGCCCAACTCGGTTCGTCGTCCTTGACGGCCGACACGAGCTCGAGCAGGCTATGCGAGGGCTTTCACTGGCACCGTACCCTGCTTCGAGAAGAATGCCCCCGAGCGGCTTGCTGCTGAAGCCCCCCCACCGGCTCTTCCGCATCTCGAGGCGCGCTCGACTGGAATAGCGAGGAAGTTCACACGCGTGTCGAGCTCGCCTAGACACTAGAAGTGCTTCACTGTACCGTCGGTCTCGCTCGCCTCAAACTTGCTCAGAGCAAGCCCCGCAGGCCGCAGGCCGGCCAGGCGAGTCTGCGCGAACCTGCTCCTTCCTCGGACATTCCGCTGGGCTGTGCGAGCGCGAGAGCCCCTTTACTCGGCACCATAACCTGCTTCTTCCTCCGGTTGTAACACGGGCTAGCACTCCGTCCTGCTCGTCCGCGCCGTGGCCGTCGATCATGCTCCTTCTCAGCTCCCTCTTCGCTGCTGCGTGTGCACTTGCTACCGCTCAGAGGCAGTTCGTTGTCGTCAACAACTGCAAAGAAACCCTGTGGCCGGCTTTGACGAACCAGGGTGATCCGTCCACCCGTACGTATTCCGGCATCAGAGGGTGGGAAGCGCCGCCCGGACACGTGCAGCAACTGTCGCTCCCGTCGAATTGGAATGGACGGATCTGGCCTCGTCGCCATTGCCAGTTTGACGGCACGGGGCGCGGATCGTGCCTCAGCGGTAACTGCGCCGGCGGTCTCAACTGCGGAGACAACGAAGGCGACTTTCTTTCGCTTGGCGAATGGAATCTCAACAGCTGGGGAGGCCTTGACTTTTACGACCTGTCTTTCGTCGCTGGCTTCAACATCCCGATGTCCATCGCGCCCGACGGCTGTCAGGCTCTCACCTGCAGCCAAGACCTCAACACGATCTGCCCGGACGAGCGCATGAGACAGTCAGTCCGAGCCTCTCGCGATGCATCGTACCTCTGGCTGATGCCGAGCTCACGAACCACAGACGCGACGCCGCCGGCAACGTCATCGGCTGCAAGAGCGCCTGTATGGCTGGCATCAACGCTGGCATCCCGAGCATGAATTGCTGCGTGAGTTGCCTGGGAGCTTTCGCTGCGCGAAGGAAGTCTGTACTAAGAGCCCGCAATGGCAGTCTGGAATCTACGAGTCGATTCCGGCGTGCGTACCGAGCGGCGTCGACTACTACGACATTTTCAAGCCCGTCTGCCCGTCGGCTTATTGGTACCGTGAGCCAAATCGAAGCATGGCAGGGTCCACCCGGCCACTTACAGGCCGCAAGGCTCACCTCTCCCGGACTATTGCCTCGACAGCTCGCGATCAGCGCGACGGAAATCCTCAAGTCGACTGGGCGTGCCAGGCCGGCACGAACCCGAAATACACGGTGACATTGGGCCCTACGGACGGCGCCAAGGTGGGCAAAACCAACGTCGGTGAGTCCAGCGAAGAGCACATGTAGCTGGGAGAGACTCCACTAAAGTCCTGTCTCCCATTCCACACAGCTGTCGACAACGAGAGCGCCTCTGCTGCGGGCGGCAAGAGCTCGTCGGCGACGTCAACCGCGACCGGCGCGGCGAAGACTGTCGGATCTGCGTCCGCTATATCCTCGGCAAGCAGTAGCAGCGCGTCTTCGGACGCCGCTTCGGCGACGAGCACGGCAGAGGCGACGAGCGGGTCCGCCGACGGCAAGATCCTCGGGCTCTCCAAACCGATCTTTTTCTCCATCGTTGCGGTCGCAGGAGCCATCGTCGTCGGCGTCATTGCGTGCTTCGCCTGCCGTCGTTCTCGCTCGCGTTCGGCGGTGGCGGCAACCGCAACTGTCCCCGTCGCAGACAACGAACTCGGCATGAGCGACTCTGAGGAAGAGCAACGCGAGAAGCGCAATCGGCGGCGCTACAGCGAGGACGGCTCGCCGTTGCTTCGCCGCTGAGTCCGCAATGACAGATGTAGCGTTGCCCTGCCTGCGCCTTTTTACAAGAAAGTGACTGTATGCGACAAGTTTCTTTCTCGCGTCGCGCCCGAGATGGCGAGAGCGAACGAGTGACCGCTCTCTTTTCGCCTCTTCCGTCTCGAACTGCTCGCCTCCCCGCGTCCTCCTCAGCGACAAGGCCCCGTCGATAGAGGCTCTTCGCCCGCAGCCATTCCTCGATGTCGCTTCCCCTTCAGCAGTCGGTCCAGCTTGACGGCGAGCGCTCAGCACGGTCGACCAGGCTCTCGCCTGTCTCCGCCCTCGTCAACGACTCACCGCGCCTGCCAGCCTCGCATGTCGGCCCAGCCGAGAAGAAGAGCCAGCTTCGACGTGTGCCGTTGTGATCCGGTCACTCGAAGGGGGGCCGGCGGGCCACCTCGTGTACTGTCACATCGACTTTTCCCTCGCTGGCGGTCTGCTTTTGTCGCGTCGCGCGGAAAACGAACCATAACTGCTTGGAAAAGCTAACCTGGCTCAGAATGGCTCAATAGGTTCGTGCAGTCCTGGCCTGGTCCGCCCCGACTGCTGCTGCACTCCTCCCCTTCCTGTCCTTCCCCTTCCCCTTGACCAGCCTCTCACACTCTGGACCGTGCGATTTACCTACGCTGCGGCCCTCATTTTATGAGGCTGAGACGACCGCGGCCTCTTCCCGACTCGGGGTTCACGCTTCGAGGAGGGAGGGGGTCGGTGACTGCTTGACACCGCGCTCCGGCATCCGTCCGCAAGCTCGTCGCTTAATTGAGGCGAGCGCGGCCGTGCAGGGAGGGTGGTTACTGGTGGACGTACATACCCGAGTAGCGCTGCAGATGGTTTCTGCACTGCATCTACTCCTTTTCACCTCACCTCCTCAGATATTGTCTCCGAGAGCTGTCTGGAAAGCCTCTCATGACTCGGCAATGAAAGCTCAGCATAAAGAATCGTGCATATATACAGCCGCGCCGCGCTACCTCGCGCTCATCGTCGCCGTCCGGGCCGTGCCGGTCGAGCGAACTTGACCTCCGACTCGGGTTTCGGCGTCGACGTCCCACTGGCGGAACCGCTCGCCGGCGTTGACGACTCGTCCGCCCCACCGGCTACAGTCGCGTCAGTACTCGCAGTCGCGGCGAGAGGGCCCAGCTCGGTATCGATCCAGTCGGGCGTGATCTCGGACGGATCCGAAGTCTCGAGCTGTGCGTGTGTGAGATGCGCAGAATGAGCATGCTGGTTGTCCCGAAAACGCGAGCAGCACGAGCTCACCTTTTTGATGACGGTCTGACCGGTCCATTGCGGCAGAGCCCGCTTGTAAAAGACGAGGAGTGCGGACGAGTAGACGAGCCGGCTCTTGATCGGGGATGAAGCAGGACACGAGTAGATCAGGACGAGACCGGCGGCATGTCGGTACAAGAGGTAGCATGGCGAGGATGTCGGCGCCGCCAGGCTGCTGGGCTGATCGGCGGCGAGGACGATCGTCTCTTTCGCGATGTCGATTTCCTGCACCGAGAGCCAGTCCATCGAGTCAGCGTGACTGAGCCTAGCTATTAGTCGGAGAAGACTCGCCAGCACTGCGCACGATCCGATCTCGGCGTCCGTCCCGAGTTGCCGTACTTTCTCCTTGACCTCGTCCGCCCAGGGCAAAGCCCCCGTGATCTCGCTAGTCTCTCCTGCCTCTCCACCTTGCTCGCCCTCGGCATGCCCAAAGATGATACTGCGCCCCGCGCGAGCTTGCGCCGAGTCGGCGTCGTCTGCGGTCGATGCTTCGGCCGCGCGGATCTCGGCCATTTCCGCTTCGCGTGCCGTCAGGGGCGCGGCTGCCGAATCGTGGGTGACGGTCGAGAGGTACGACTTGTATGTCAAGTCGCCCTGCGCAGCGCGTGTCGCGCAATGGAGTCAGCCGTGTCGGGCTTTTGCTGAACGGGTGGCTGGCGCTGCTCACCTTTTCGGCCGCCGACATCCGGACGGGGAAGCGCGAATCTCCAAGTGCGCGGACAAGAGTGTTGGTACTCGAGGCGTAGAGCATTTTGGGCCGAACAGGCGCATGATCCGGAACGTAGGCGATGAACGCGAAAGTCGAACTGGGAGGTGGGGAGAGCCTGCAGTCGTGATCGTCAGCTCCCCTGCCGGCCGGGCCTGAAGACGTGCATGGACAGACTCGCCTGAGAGCAAAGTATGCCGGAGTCTTGTCCTCTGCGATGCCCTCCTGGTTGAACAAGCCAAAGTCGGCTTCGAATGCGTCCGCAGTGTCGTCGGCGGGGGAAGAACGGGCGACTGCAGGCCACGCGCCGGCGGGTACGACCTTTTCGCCGTCGACCGACCACTGTTCGACATGTTCCGAGTCAGCTCGCGCTCAAGGTAGCGCTCGTCGTGCAAGGACGGCGGCGTGGTCGAATGATGACGACGAGAGAAGCGAGCCCAACCTTGACGAGGCGGATCTCTTGATCGTTGAGCTGGTCCTGCCACGCCTGAAGTGTCTCTTCGGACGGTTCTATCCCTGAACGAGCTGCCATCGCTCGTAGCTTGGGTGCAGAGCCAGAGCGAAGTGGAGCCGCGGCCGGAAACCTTTCACGCTCTCGCTCTGACGACTCGCTCGCCTGATATATAGCCATGGACAAGATTGCAGCTCGTACGCTTGGCTCAGTCTGGCTGTACCCGGCTCAACAGAAGGCTGCGTAACGCTCACACGGGCTGCTTTTTCTTGTTCGGAAACAGTCCTTCCTCAGCACGCTCCGGGCAACTTGCCCTACTGGATGCTCTTTGTCTCGTCAGTCCCTACTCAGAGCTAAACCTCTTCCTATCAGGGCGCTGATTGTTCCCACGGTCGCAGAGGGCTCGCCGTGTTCAACGGCATCCAGAACTACCTCACGACCTCTTTGACGCGCCGCGTCTATGCCCGCAAGCCCGCTCTCGGTACCTGCTTAAATCATGATTCACAGCCTCACAAGAGCCGGGGCTGACCGCGGGCTTCGCGTTTCGCAGTCAATCCGCTGCAGGCACGCCTGTTTGGCGTTTGGACCTTGATGTCCGCCGCAGTCCGGATCTACGCCGCGTACAACCTGCACCTGAAACCGTACGCGCCGTCTCTTTCACTCCGCGCGTGCAAGCCTCGAAGTGCGGTCCCAGAAGGTCGCCGCTGACACCCTGCGATCATGCCAAAACAGGATGTACGACCTCGCGCTCGTCTCGTACGTGCTCGCGCTGGGGCACTTTGCCTCGGAGGCGGTCGTGTACGGTACTGCCGGCTTGCAAGGTCTCGCAGGACCTCTCATCGTCGCCTGTGAGTGGGCCATATTCGTGTGACGCGAGGCAGACACCGCGACTGATGAGGGCGCCTCGCTGCATGGCTTCGGCGCTGAACTGGACAGCGACATCCTTGTACTGGATGATCTCGCGTGAGTGTGCTTGATGTTCTCAGCTCTCAGCGAAGCGCTGACTGGCCTCCCACAGAATACGACTTTTACGTGCGGGTCTGAGTGGACTTATTGCGCGGACAAGGTCGACCTGGTTGGACGACTCGCGGGAGATGTACGCGAATGTTATTACGAGAGGACTCGAGGTGGAATTAGGGGATCACGGCCCAGCAAGAACTATACTACAACGACAGGTTGGGGGAAAGGGGGTACGGAGACGTGAGAGAGGTAGAGCTCAGATCGTGGCATACTCGGCAATGACGGGAGTCGCGGTGGTTGCATTACCGCTCTTGCGGATCTTGAAGTTCTGCGCGGGAGCAAGTTCCGCACTTGTCAGGACGGATGTCGCCGCAGGGGGAAAGCGATTCAGCCTCGGTGAGGGCGACGCACCTTGCGCAACTTTGCGACAGCATATCGCCCTTCCTCCCACCGGCTCCGCCCGTGCTCGGACCTCCTCGCGACTTCTCCGCCAATCACGCCGCCGAGGATCGCGCCCATGATGGTCCAGAGCACGACAGCCCAGACGACTGCGCCGCAGAGCCGTCTCGCCGCGCGTCGGTCTGCTTGCCTCGCCGCCGCTCGGGCTGAGAGGTACGCGTACTGCGAGTCGGCGCGGGCGTGTAGGGCCGGACCGGGAGGCGGGAGAGCCGAGAAGGCGGTCGGACCGGAGGGGTACCTCTGGTGGTGGGGATCCGGCTGTTGAGGAGCGACACCGAGCTGAGGCTGTCCGCGAGAAGACGAGGCCCCGTTCTGAGCTGGCAGTTCAGAGTACGGCGGAGCTGTCGAGGCGAGTGTATAGTCAGTCTTCGCTCATTCTGCGGAATCGAGTGCGTCATCGTCGGTCGAAGAGGACTCACGGGCAGCGTTCGGGACGAGCTGAGCCTGTTCACCGGCTGCTTTCAAGTTCTTGTTGGCCATACTGATGTCCTGCGTGTAGCAGATGAGGCAGTCAGGCCGATGGGAAGGAGGAATGAGGGACAACTCGCGGCAGATCGACTTGGTGCGCCACTCTCGATCAAGTAGTCTCGCTCGAAGTTCACACGCATGACTGGCGACACCGAAGCAATCGATACACTTCAAGAGCTGTTCCCGCAACGCAGCCGGACCGATCTCGAGCGGTACCTCGCCGCGTCGCAGCAAAACCTCGAACGCGCGTTCCAGGCGATCGATCGGGGTTTACTAGACGATGCCAGACCGAAGAAGCGCGCACGGACCCGGAGAGGCAGTAATGGGCTCGCAGCTCGGATCGGAAAGCGAGACGGAGTGACGACAGACGCAGGTGTGCTCGTGCTCAATGACTCGGACGACGAAGTCCAGTTGTCGGGACCCGCAGCTGTCTTCCCTGGCGAGCTCGATCGAACCCGTTCAGCACCCGCGAAGCCCGTCAGGTCGGCGTACGAACTCCTGAAACCGGCGGAGCGACCAACCCAGCCGGAACCACCCGTGGCAACTCATGTCAATCTACCGCCGCTGACGTTACGGACCTCGGACATGGTCGCAAAGCACACCAAGGGGCTCGTCACGCTCGTCGAGAACGCTCTGCCCCAGGAGCTCGCTAGCCGGCTCTACGTCAAGATGGTGAAAGAGAGTCTCGGCGAGGGAGAAGGCGACAAACCCTGTGCGTGTAACCTCCCTGTCCAGTTCTCTGTGGATCGTCCCCACACTCACATTGACGGTATCTCCGCAGGGCAACCGAACAAGTGGTACCTCGTCGACCGCGAGGTGACCTCGCCGCACACGTCCTGCTTCTATCGCAGCCTCCCGGAGCAGATCACGGCGCAATCCGGTTACGACGCCGCCGGATTCGACGAGTCTGCGACGTACTGGTACAACGGTGCCAAGCGAACGGCTCGCCCTTTCACGTCGGACCAGGAAGAAGCGCGTCTCCTCGTCCGCGAATTCGTCCGTGTCCTCCTGGAAGGGAGGGAACGTCACCCGCTCGAGTACGAGGGCGAGTGGGACCCGAACGTTGCCGTGGCCAACTGCTACCGCGGTTCGAAAGAAGTGAGTCGCGCTCGGGCTTCAGGTAGTTCCTCGAATTCTGACACCGGCAATGGCCTTCCAGTCGGTTGGCTTCCACAGCGACGTCCTCCAGTACCTCGGACCGTTTCCGACGATTGCGTCTCTGACTCTCGGCTGCACACGTCCCTTCCGATTGCGACCGTTCATCCCATCCGGCTCTGGGGCGACGGAAGCGGTCCCGCCACCCGAGATCCGCACGCTCGACATCGTCCTCCCGCACAACTCGCTCCTTATCATGCACGCGGGCTGTCAGGAGCGGTACAAGCATGCGGTCCCGCCTGTCAACGGGATGGACGTCTTCAGATTGCCGCGGACGAGCCTTGAAGTGAGCGACTGCTTCTCAGAGGAAGAGAAGGAGGTCCTCCTCGCGCGCAAGTGGAACGAGCGGATCAACGTCAGTCGCGCTCGTGTCGACCGAGTCCGCAGGGCCTCACGCTGACCCCTTAATGTTCCCGCTAGATGACGTTTCGCCACTACCGTCCGGACTTTGCGCCGCGCACTTTGACATCCCCGCCAGGCTACGTCGGTACGCCACGGTGCGCCTGTGGTGTGCCGTGCACCCTCCGCCCCGATGGCCGTGGCCGCGTCAAGGCATCCCTATCTGCGCGTTCCGATGCGCGCCCGCGGGACGATCCAGCCGGTCAGCTCTTCTTTTGGGTTTGCAACGCCGGCGCGTCGAACGAAGGCAAGACGTGCGGTCACTTCAAGCTGCTCGACATGGAGAAGGAAGGGCGGGGAGCGTGGTTTCGCCCATCGGAGCCAGAGCCTGCCAACTGAGGAATGGCGGCAGGGAGTATAGTCGGAACGCGCCGAGCCTGAGTCCTCTCTGGTCGCCTGCAACGTTGCTTCCCTCGCTACAGATTGCCTTGCCCTTCTGTGTAGAGTCTCAACTCGCTGCCATCAGAAACGGAGCTTGACGGGGGCGCGGTGCTGCGGGTGGTGGGGGCGGACGACCCGCGTCGACTCACCCGCGAGCCCAGTTGGCCGACTGATTGTCGACTATCGCCCGTATCTGCGCACGGCCATGCCGCCCAGGAACCGCGCAGGCGCAGCTGCCGCCCTTGCAGCAGCTGTAGATATCTCGGTCGCGGCGGCTGCCGCTGCTGGTACGCCTGCTTACGACGTTTCGACTCCGGTCGCGTCGACGAGTCGACTCCCCGCCGTCAGCGAAGACACGCCCCTCGACGACCCAGAGTCGACCAAGGCGAGCTCGACTACCTCAGAGAGGCCTAAAAAGAAGAGTCAGCGGCCCAGCTGGTCCGTAAGTCGCGTCGGCGGGAGCGGGCAATCTCGCTGTCGACTTTGCTGACCTCGTCGTTTCCCCTCCTCGTACAGTGCACGGAATGCACGCGGTCAGTCGCGCACTAAAACAGATTCGCGGTGAAGATCGACTGAAGGCAGATTTGCTCTCCCAACAGCCGCAAGATCCGCTGCAATCGAGTCGTGCCAGGTTGCGACCAGGTACGGGCGTCCCAGTTCCACGAGGAACGCTGCCGCTGTTCCCCTGCTGAGACGAAGGCGCTCCACAGTGCATCCGACGCAACAAGGTTCACCTGTGTCGACTCGAGCAAGACGACGCGGCAGGCTTTGTCCCGGCCGGTGGGACAGCTCCGCTATCCGTCTTGACGACGGCGAGTGGTCCGCCTCGCTTGGCGACGCAAGGAGAGTACGATGCCATCTCGCGCAGTATCGATGTCGTCAGACAGCGCCTGTTCCACCTCGAGCGTGTCATGCGTGCCTTCGTACCGCAACCGGACGCCCTCGACGAGGACGGCAATCCCATGTGGGGAGTCGACCTGACGCGCTTGCGCCAGAACGACGCGCCGCAGCTCCCGGTCCCGCCCCAGTCTGTACGCTCTTCGACGACCAATACGCCAGTCAGTTTCGGTGTCGCCGGCCAGCAACAGCCCCGTCAGAACGAGGTTGACGCGGCTGTCACGCTCGAGTTTCTCGCCCTCGGTCGCGATACCAAGGAGAATCACTTCTCGCGAGCCGAGGTCGTTCGGCCGACGGAAGAGCAGTCGTCTGCGGGGGGCTCTGCGGCGGGAGAAGCGGCCGAGTCGGTCCTGGCCGTCGACGCAGCATCGCCTTCACAAAAGGCGACGGAGCCGCTGCCGGACGACGCTACTAGTCGCGCCTTTCTCGAACACTCGCTCGAACACGTCCTGTGGCAGCACGGATGCGTGCACTCGAGCACCTTTCGTCAGCAGTGCGAGGAATTCTACGGCTGGGGGGACGAGCGCTTCGCCAAGGTCAACCAGGCCTGGTTGGCGATGTACTACGCCATGCTCACGGTCTCGGTCAAGCACATGTCGCCGGCCGAAGCAGAGACGTACGGCTTGACGCAAAGCGGGCAGAGGACGCTCGCCAAGCGGTACTTTGACGCCGCCGTCGACGCGCTCCATCGCAGTCATTTCCTCCTGAAGCACAGCATCTACGCCGTCACCGCGATCAATATCTTTGCGGTTTCGTGTCAGGACATCGGCCCGTCGGACTTGATCGCGACCCTCCTCGCGTCCGGGTTGAGGATCGCGCAGCATCTCAACCTCCACCGCTTCGGCTCCGACGCGGATTGGGACGCGAAACGGCGCCAGAACGGGGTCGACCCGGCGAGCCCACAGGCAGCGAAAGGCTTGATCGAGCGCGAGCTGCGCAAACGCATATGGTACGGCCTCGTCACCGAGGATTGGATCTCGTCGCACGGCCGACGGGCGTACTCGGTGTCGCCTGCCCACTTCACGACGCCGCTGCCGCTCAATTGTACCGACGACGACTTGGCTGCGGGCCGCCTCATCGATCGCCCGCCTGACGAGCCGACCGTTGCCTCCAAGACGATCCTCCTCTTCAAGGTTTCGGACTGCTTGCGCCGGTTCTTCGAGAACGTGCGCGACGAGCCGAGTTATTCGCATTGCCTCGAGGCCGACCGCGAGCTCCGGAGCATCATCCTCGACGGTCCGCTGTACCTCCGAGCCGATACGAGCGGACACGAAGGCATGCCGCCGTGGACCTCCGTCTTTCGCTCGTACTGGGTCATCTCGATCTCGCACAAGCTTCTCGTCGTGCACCGGATGTTCAGCGCGCCGACGGGCGGGACCGAACCTCACGCATACTCGCGGCGAGTCGTGATCGAAGCTGCGCGCAGCATCATTCAGCAGCTCGCGCGCAGTCCGCGGCCTGTCACGCAGACGTACTGGACGATCCCGTGGCACACGATGAGTGCGGCGACAACCATCATGCTCGACATTTTCCAGTCGCCCGCGGACCCCGACGTCGCGAACAAACGGGCCGAGGTCGAGCAAGCCCTCGAGATCCTCGAGCAGCTCGCTGCTGGTTCGCATATCGCCGCGCGTGGAGCTCGTCTTCTTGGCACCCTCCTTGCCGAGGAGGCGAAACACCGTGCAGCGCTCGAAAGCTCGCCGAACCAGAAACGCACTCCTGACGGCGCGCCGGGCGGATCCGACTTTGGCCACGTCGCCAAGCGGGCGCGGACCTTCGCGGGCAAAGCGGACGCCTCGCGCATCCCGAACCCGTCGCCGAGTTTGATGTCCGAGCGCGCGCCATTCTTCAATCCGACCCTCGAAGCCGCCGTATCGACGTCGTCGTCGCCGACACTGGCCTTGCCCCCTCTCCTGCCGCCGCCTTCGGGCGAGCCGAGCGTGTCAACGGCTGCTATCTCGCAAGAGGCGCTCGAGGCACTCTTCCAAGGACTCGGCGGCGGCCTCGAGCAGTCTGTCCCGCACGAACCGCCGATTGCCTTCACCTTCGGCGGCACAAACGGCGAGACGGCTTATGGGACGGGTGCAGAAGATCAGCTGGACCTGTGGGCCCTCTTGGGCGCAGGGCCGGCGCCAGGCGACGACCTCGGCGTCTTTTACGAGGGCGAGAACGCGACGGTGGAAGGAGATGGCGTTTGGGCCCCTTGGTCCGGTTGAATTCCGGCGCACCTTACTTTCTGTAGCGTCTTTACCATTACGTCCGCTGAATGCTCGCTTGCTGTGGTCTGCCCCACAGCCTTTTTCTGCGAGAAAACTGTTTCATCACTCACGTGAAGAAGAGTCGTCGGCCGCGTCGGCAGCCTTTACACCGCGCAGAGAGAGTCGCCGACAGCACCGCAACATATCTCTAGCTTACGTGTGAGCTGCAACGAGCGGTCGGCACGCGCAGGATGGCGCCGACGAAACGATCGCCTCCTTCCGGCTCGTCGTCGAGGAACAAGCGGCAGCGCATGTCTGCGTCAGCGAGCGCGTCCAGAGCCTCCACACCCGCTTCACAACAGGATCCGAGCGCAGTCTCGTCTCCAGACGGCGCCGATTCGCTCTCGTCATTGACCGATACGGGTTCGCGTGCCTCGAGTCCAGAGGTCGAACTCGCGACTGCGCTCAAGACGGCACCGCAAAAGACGCCGGGCACTAGTCAGAAGGGCCGATCACGCGGCGGAGCGGACGCTCGTACCGAGGGCGACGAAGGCGACGACCTCTCCGACGACGCGGATGGCGATCTCGACGACTCTATCGCAGACGACTTGCTACACGTTGCCGAAGTTGCCGCGGAGGGTCACCACGACGTGAGCGCAAAGACTGTACCGAGCGGACAAGGTGCAGGCAAGATTCGGCCGACGCAGGGTGGCAAGGGCCGGAAGGGCGAAGAGGCTCTCGAACATGCCGTCGCCACGCGAGAAGAGGTCGAGCGGAGGCGGGCACGGCTCAAAGAAGAGAACGGCGTCGGCGTCGCCGGCGCGCGGGAACTCGAACGGGATGCGCAGGCTTTCAAGGTGAAAGAGGAGGACCAGGAGGACGTCGAGGTCGTTCACGGCGAAGAAGCAGAGGAGCTGACGGCGGCAGCACCAGTGAGTGGTCCTCTCAACGCATTGCATCACGACTTGAGCGCCCGGGACTGACGATTCACATGCAGCCGCGCAAAGAGCGTCCGTCTATAGCGGAAGAGCGCGCGGGCATCATCCGGTTCGCGGTCGTCACGAACGACGGCGCCCCCGAGTCGATGATCATCTTGACGGGCCTCAAGAACATTTTCCAGAAGCAGCTGCCAAAGATGCCGCGCGAGTACATTGCTCGACTCGTCTTCGACCGGGCGCATTGGAGTTTAGCGATCGTAAAGCGCGGTCTCGAGGTCGTCGGAGGGATCACGTACCGCCCATTTGATGGCCAGAGCTTTGCCGAAATCGTGTTCTGTGCCGTCACAGGAACGGAGCAAGTCAAAGTGGGTCATTCGCGACGGCGGCGGCATCCTCGGTTCAGCTGTCTCATCCGCTAAATGTCACCCTTTCTGCAGGGCTACGGCTCGCACATGATGAACCACCTCAAGGACCACGTCAAGGCCAGCACAAAATGCATGCACTTTCTGACTTACGCGGACAACTATGCTATCGGATACTTCAAGAAGCAGGTACGGTGACACCTCGCTTCGGGAACCCCGCCGCATTCTCCCTTTCCGCTGACTTGGTATCGACATGCCCGCTCCTGCAGGGCTTCACAAAGGAGATCTCGCTCGATCGCAGTGTCTGGGCAGGATACATCAAAGACTACGAAGGCGGAACGATCATGCATGTGAGTAGATCGCTCCCGACATCGTCACTGACTCCTTGTTGACCCGGACTTTGCCTCGGCAGTGCTCCATGCTTCCACGAGTCAACTATCTCGAGGTTCCCAAGATCCTTGCGCAGCAGAAAGAGGTCCGTTTCGCGATCGTTGGCTGCATTCACAGCGGCTGACCTAGGACTCTCTGCAGGTCATCCTCGCCAAGATCCGCCTCCTCTCTCAATCGCATGTCGTTCACCCAGGTCTCGATTTCTTCGCGACGCATCCGCCGGGCACCAAGATCGATCCTGCAGACGTCCCGGGGCTCAAGGAATCAGGCTGGACTCCCGAGCTTGACGCGCTGTACGTCTTTGCGCTCGCTTTGGCTCGTGGAGGCACGTCAACTGAGACTTTTCGCGTCTCCCGCAGAACGCGCCGCCCGAAGCGAGGCCCCCAGTTCGCTGTCATGAAGAAGCTCTTGACGCTTCTCGTCGATCACCCGAGTTCTTGGGCTTTCGCGAACCCGGTCAACGCGCAAGAAGTACGTTCTGCACTGTGAATGATGACTTCCATCCCCGTACTAATCCGCCGTGCTTTAGGTCACCGACTATTACGACACGATCAAAGAACCGATGGGTGCGTCCAATCAACCGCTAGAGGCCTCCAGCTCCCCTTCGTTCGCGCTGACCGCTCGCTCTTGCCCGCTGCAGACCTCGCGACAATGGAGACCAAGCTCGAGGCCAACACGTACGAAACGCTCGACCAATTTGTGCACGACGCGCGGCTCATCTTCAACAATTGCCGCCGGTACAACGATGCCGGCTCGAACTGTACGTCGCGGGTCCTGATGGCGGACGACGGTCCGTGCGCGGAGGTACTGACGCGCTCCCGCTTGCAGACGTCAAGAATGCGAACAAGCTTGAAACCTACCTTAACGACCAACTCAAGATCTACGTCGACCCTTAGTTGAGCGCCCTCCCCGACCCCGATGTTATGTGTACTGCCCCGCCGTCCTTCCTGTTGCCAAATCATACTGTTGAGATCTGCGCATGAACGCTCCTCGGGCGCGCGCCTGGTGAAAGTCACCCCAATGGAGATGAGCAGCGTCACCGCCATCGCGAGCTAAGCTGTCAGCAGGTGGAGGCCACTGGTCTCTCGCTTCCGAGGCAGGCACTCTATCGCTTGCGGACCAGTAACGTGTGTGGATCACATGGCCCCGCGGAATGTGCTATATAGTGGTGTGCAAACAGAGAGAATGGCGTTGATCCCTGGCGTGTGCACCGCCTCGATTTGCAGGCGAGCCGCGCCACTTTGTCGACTCGCCTCGTCTCTCTCTCTCTCTTTCTCCCCCTTCACCCCCGTTTCTCGCGACTCAGCTCTTCTAGCTGCCTTCTTCACTCTTATCAAGCACTTCCCCCACCCACTACAGTGAGTCTCTGTCCCTCGCGACTCGATGACTCGGCCGTCCGACCTCGGTGACGCCACGTGCGGGGCCCTGGCACCCTCGCGTCGCATGCACGCACCCCCTCTAGGGGGCTCGGGTGGGCTCTAGACGGACACATCAGCCCAGTGCGAGCAGCCGTGCGCTGTCCCGATCCCGCAGAGGGTCTCCGGACGCCGCCTACGAGTGCGAGGCTGGCCGTGACTAGACTTGGGCCGGCCCAATGTGGCAATCGGCCACGACTTCGCTCAACATTGCTCCCCCGCGCTCCACCTGATAAGGCGCCGTTGCTGACAACCTCGCTCTGCTTCCTTCCTCTGCAGTCGCGTCATGCAGATCTTCGTCAAGACCTTGACGGGCAAGACGATTACGCTCGAGGTCGAGTCGTCCGACACGATCGACAACGTTAAGGCCAAGATCCAGGACAAGGAGGGCATCCCGCCCGACCAGCAGCG
>PJQD01000170.1:0-25352 GCA_002922495.1 Rhodotorula taiwanensis
TGCACGGCTTTACGCTTTCCCGTCCAGTCTTCACCTGTGAGCTCACTTTTGACGTCCCTCTCTAGGATCCACCTCACTGACAGTCCTGCCCGCCTTGACACGCCCTTCTTGCTCGCCTGCCCGCCCGCCCGCCCCCCCACCGCCTATCTCTGGAATCTTTGACTCGGGGGAACCTTTGCAACTCTGGCTCGCCCCCTCGTCTCGTCTCGCCTCACAGTCATATAGCCATGTCTGCCTCTGGATCTGTCCCCGCCCCGGCCGCCGGCTCAAAAGGTCGCGTCCTCCTCGCCTACTCGGGCGGACTCGACACGTCGTGCATCCTCGCGTGGCTCATCGACGAGGGCTACGAGGTCATCGCCTTCATGGCAGACGTCGGACAGGAGGAGGACTTTGAGGCCGCCCGCGAAAAGGCCAACAAGATTGGCGCCCTCAAGTTTGTCCTCGCCGTACGCGACTCCGACTCTTTTTCGCGGCGACGACGCACACGCTGACCGCGGTTCTGGACGCACCTGCAGGACTGCAAGAAGGAGTTTGTCGAGCACTTGATCTACCCGTCGGTCCAGGCCAACTGCATCTACGAGGTCAGTCGCCACCCGCGCGCGCGCGAAAAGCCTTATCTTCCCCTATCGTCCGCGCCCCGATACAGCTGCTCACCCTCCCGGTACCGTACAGGGCGTCTACCTCCTCGGTACCTCGCTCGCTCGTCCCGTCATCGCTCGCGCCATGATGGACACCGTCGTCGAGTACGGCTGCCAGTACGTCTCGCACGGCTGCACCGGCAAGGGCAACGACCAGGTCCGGTTCGAACTCGCGTTCTATGCGCTCCAGCCCGAGGTTAAGGTCATCGCGCCGTGGCGTGACCCCGTCTTCTACGAGCGGTTCGCCGGACGCCAGGCGCTCCTCGACTTTGCCGCCGAGAAGGGCATCCCCGTCTTCCAGACCGCCGCCAAGCCCTGGTCGACCGGTGAGTTGCGCGTCTCGCGCGCCACGTTTGCCCCAGAGGTAGAGAGCTGACAGTCCCGCGCGTTTCGGCACACACACAGACGAGAACCTGTTCCACATCTCGTACGAGGCCGGTATCCTCGAGGACCCGGACACGACCCCGCCCGCCGACATGTGGAAGCTGATCAACGGCCTCGACAAGTGCCCGACGACGCCCGAACGGATCTCGATCACCTTCAAGAAGGGCATCCCCGTCTCGCTCCTCATCCACCCGGACGGCACCGAGGCGGTTCCGAGCAAGGAGGGCAAGGAGGTGACCGACCCCGTCGAGATCTTCTTGACCCTGAACGCGCTCGCGCGCAAGCACGGCATCGGCCGGATTGACATTGTCGAGAACCGGTTCATCGGCGTCAAGAGCCGCGGCTGCTACGAGTCGCCCGGTGCGACCATCCTCCGCAAGGCCCACATGGACCTCGAGGGCCTCGTCGTCGACCGCAACGTCCGCGCGCTCCGTGACTCGTTCGTCACCGTCGAGCTCTCCAAGATCCTCTACAACGGTCAGTCGCCGCTGCATTTCCCCTCAGTCCGAAATGCGAGTTGACTGACATCGCTCGCCGTGATCTCGACAGGTTACTGGTTCTCCCCCGAGCGCGAGTTTGTCCAGTCGTGCCTCGCCAAGTCGCAGGAGACGGTCAACGGACGCGTCCGGCTCGCCCTCATCCTCGGCAACGTCATCGTCGAGGGCCGCATGTCCGAGACCGAGGCGCTCTACGACGCCGAGCAGGTCTCGATGGACTCGGTCACCAACTTTGACCCGTCCGCGACGACTGGCTTTATCGCGATCGAGTCGATCCGGTTGAAGAAGTGGGGCGAGGCGCGCCTCAAGGCCGGAGCGTCGGTCAAGCCCGAGTCGGTCTACGCGCCCGTCACCCAGCTCTGAGCCAAAGGCGCCGAAAAAAGTTCGGGGCGTGCCGCTCCCCCTCCTGACATAGTATAGATTCTCGAGAGCCCTTGTTTGTATCCATAGTCGTCTCCAGGGCCTTTTGCTTGCAACTCCATTACATTCGCATCGCATTTGCCTCTCGGCCTCTCTCCCTGCAAGTCCACCGAAAGAGATCGTACGATATACAGATCGATATGCCTACAACACGATGACCTGGCGAGATGAGCGAAAGATGCAGAAGGGGAGCAGACAAAACAAGGGGGAGCGCGTGCAGAGGAAGACTGGAGGGGTAAAGGCGGTTCTACTTGGTCGCCTTCTTGGCCTCTTGCCGCTTGCGCTTCTCGAGGTCCTTCTTCCGCTGTTGCAGCTTGGCGGTCTGTCGGGTCGTGGCATAGGATCAGTACGCTGCTCGAGCCTCGAGTGGCGAAAGCAGACAAAGAAAAGGCGGCTCACCTCCTCATCCCGCCGGTCCTGGGAGTACGTCATCTTCTTGTACAACCGCCTCTGCGAGTTGGTCATCATGCTGGCCTTGATCTCGTCCTGCTCCGATCGCTGCCGCTTGCCGGCCTGCGCCGCCTGCTTCTTGGCCGGCGCCTGCTTCGCCGCCTTCTTGGTCTCGGCAGCGAGGCGAGCCTCGAACTGGGCCGGGGCGACGCCTTGCGCCTCGGCTTCGAGCTCGGCGGCGTGGCGGAGCGTCTCGTTCGACGGGTCGGCGGCCGCGGCGAGGAGGGCAGGAGTCTGCTCCTCGACTTCCTCGTCCATCTCGGCGTCCTCGCCTTCCTCCTCTTCCTCATCGTCGTCCTCGTCCTCGTCGTCGTCCTCCTCCATGGCCGCAGCTTCGAGCGCAGCGGATGCCTCAGCCGGAACGTAACCACCTCGCTCGCGGACCTCGTCCTCGTCGACGAACGGACTCAGATGCGGCGGCAAGACCGAACCGGGCTTGTACTCGTCGGTCGGCAACAGAACCTTGCGGTTGATGCAGTCGATAACCCACTGCGGTTGGATGTACGCGCGCTTGCCTGGGTGGGAAGCGAACGTTTCCGGGAGGACGGGCCGGTCGAGAACGTGGTGCGTGATCCGCGGGTCGTCCTCCTTGTACGGCGAACCGGCGCCGAGGACGGCATCCCAACCCACGCGGCCGCCGAACGACCGAATGACAAACTCGAGCGTCGGTCGAGTCACCTCGCGCGAGATGTAGAAGAAGTAAGGGGCAAAAAGGTCGGTGGCGGCGGTGAGGGAAGACGGCTGGGTGACGCTCGTCGTCGGGTCGGACGAGTCGGTGCCAGCCGGCGTCGGGAACACGTCGAGCTCGATCGCAGCATCGGTCTGAGTAGGCGCAACCGCGTCCGACTCGTCGCGCTCATCCGCAGCCGGGGCCGCGCCGGCCTTCTCGATCTCGTGGATCTGCTTCCGGACGTCTTTGGCGTAGACGCGCTTCTTCTCCTTCGTCTCGGCGTCACCGTGCTCGCCACCAGCCTCCGGCATCTCCTGAACAACGAGACCCTTGGCGCCAGCCTCCTCGAGGAGAAGGGCGCCGATGCCGGCACCGTTCTCGTCGAGGACCTGGTCGAGTTTGGGCGGGTAGATCAGGTTGATGTCGGTGTAGAGGCGGTAGAAGACGAATCCGAGCAAGGTTTGGTACAGCTCGAGGAAGGTGAGCATGATGCGGTAGTCGAGGTCGGACGGGATCGTCTGGGTGAACTGGTACGGGACGAGCCAAGTGATGGTCTGACCGTGCACCTCGGCCTGGAAGTAGATGCCCTTGATCGAAAGGAACACCTTGCGGAGCGAACGCGTGCGCATGACGTACAGCTGCCACTCGGCGGCGAGGCGGGCGCAGTTGGCGATGACCGAGGCCGGGATGGTCGAAGTGGCGGGGAGAGCGGCAAACAGGACGATGAGCGACAAGGCGTCGTCGAGGTCTCGGAGCGAGTCGACAAAAGTCGGGTAGCTGCGTGCGGAACCATCGTCAGCGACACGGAGCTTGTACCGGGACACCTGGACACGCGGACTGACCGCTCCTTGATGATGTGGTCGAGGCGGTAAGTCGGCTTCTGCTCCTCGAGGTTCTTTGCGAGGCCGTACTCCCCTCGGCCGACAGCCTTGGACAGCTTCTTGGCGAACGCCTTGTGCTCGCGGAGCTTGTGGAGGACCGGCTCGTGGAGGAGGTACTGGATGTCCTTGGCGTAGTAGAACGACGCCGGCGCCGACGAACCCTTGTTGGCCTTTTTCCGGTTCTTCGGCTCGCGCGGGTAGATCCCTGCCAGTTGACAGTTTCGCGTCAGTTGCCGCCTTTCGGACCGCCCGGGAAGCGGGAGTGACTAACCCTTGAGGATGCACAGCCGACGGAAGTCGCCGAGGGTGCACTGGAGCTTCTTGATCGCCTGGTTCCGGGTGATGTACTGTCGGGCGAGTCGAGCCGTAAGTACAGCGCACGTGCAAACTAGACCTAGCAGCCTCTCCAGCGAGTACGAGCCGACGAGGGATCGTCACGAGTGCTCACATTCTTGGACGCGCCTGCTTCGCCCTTCTTCTTCATGCCATTGTGGTGGCTCTTGCGAGGAGGGTTCGTCTTGCCCATCCTGAACCAGAGACTCGGCTGAGTGCGGGAGTAAAGGTTATGGCCGCAAGCTGCAAGCGATCTGAGCTTTCGGGCAAAGTTCCTCGCAAGCCAAACTTTTTCCCTTCCGCGCGGATCACCTTGTAAACCCGCGGGCGCCGCGGCTCGTCACGCTGTATATTCGCTGCTGCTACTGAGGCAGACGATAAAAGAATGCCATGCCATGCAGTAACGAAAGATCGCGAAAAGAATCCCTGCGCCTCGGGTACCCGTGAATACCAAAGCATTTACCACGCCCGCCACCCATTCTGCAACAATCGCGCCTGTTGGAAGCCTGTCCGGCGCTGCTGCTTCGGAGCGATCCGACCTGCAACGATGGCTGAGCGTGGTCAGTCTTGGAAACAGGATGGCGAGGAGCGTCCGAGGCGTCGCGAAAGGAAAACTCACCGCCGGTCGTGCGCATTTCCTGGCAGACAAAGCTCTCCGGCGCCGTCCTCCACTCGTCGAGCTCGTACTTGCCGCCTTCGTGCTGTGTCGGCTCGCGGTCCTCGCCCGAGCCAAACAGGTCGAGCGCGAGTTGCGTGTGCGACACACCCGCGTAGGTCGTGACACACCGCGGGTTGACGAGGATCTTGGCGATCGCGTACGGGAAGTCGTGGTTCGGCAACGACCGTGGCCGACGCTTCTCGCGGCGGTGCTTGTCCGTCGCAGACACGGAGGCGTCCTTCTCTGACTTGGCAAAGAGGGACCGCTTCTTGACGGCCTTGGCCTTTTCTGCCGGCTCTGCGGCATCCTGCTCGCCCCGCTCGGCCTTCTTCGCAGCGGCATCCGCCGGGAGGTCGCCGTCGGCTTGCTTCCAGGCAGCCGGGCCCGAATCGGGCTTTCCAGCAAGGGGACGACCGTTGTTGTCCTTGACCGCGTCCCATTCGGCCGCGTCCGGACCGTCCGCGGCGACCTTGGGCTTGTTGGCGGCGGCGTCCTTCGGTGCAGCAGCGGCAGCGGCCTTGCCCTTGGCGCCGGCTTGCGCCGCGTCTTGCACGTCGTCATCGTCAACGAGCTTGAGGGCGAGGTCGATCGGACGACCCTTGCCGTCCGAGTCGAGTTCGTCGTTCGACTCGTAGCCGACGGGCTCGCCAGGAAGCGGACCCTCGTCTTCCTCGTCCTCCTCGTCGAACTCTTCCTCGCCCTCGCCTTCTTCGTCGGCAGCTGCCTGTTGGGCAGCGGCCGGCGGAGCGGCCGCGGCCGGAGCGGCGCCTTTGCCCTTGCCAGCAGCAGCAGCGGCTGCCTTGCGACCTCCCTTGAGTGAGCCGGCAACGTCATTGCCAGTCAGGCCCGCCCCCGTTTCATCGGCGATGTAGTCGCCCGAGTTGGGGTACCCGCCCGGCTTGGGCGCGGTGATCGGCGCGAACGACGCGAGCATCGACTGGATCAATTCGTCCATGAGCGGGTGGACCTGGCGAGACTTGCCCATGCGCTCGTCGGCGGCGACGCGCTTCGCCTCCTCCTTGATCCCCTCGCGGAACGAGCCCATCCACATGTCGCGGCAGAAGTGCAGCTGCGCCGAGTCCATGCACGGGCCTTCGGACCACCGAGGCGCTTGGCGGTCCGAGGCCGCCGACGTGTTGAACACCGACTCGATCGGTGCCGAGTGGTAAGTGATTCCCCAGTAGTACGACTTGTGCGGGTCGACGATGTGCGTGCCGGATTCGCAGCAGAAGACCTGGAACGGCAGGTGCAGCGCGTAACGCGCGCCGCTCGCCGCGTCGTGCGGCGGCGCCTCGTCGATCGGGGACGTCGACTTGGAGCCGCGGAAGAGCGAACCGTCCATGTCGCGGGTGCGCCACCGGTCGTTGTAGATGAAGAACCCGTTGTGTTCCTTCCAGTCCATCGAGCAGACCATCGACGCCTGGTTGACGTACGAGACGCGGATCGTCTCGAGAATGTCGTTCGGGCATGTGAAGCCCTTGAGCCAGATGACGCGCTCGAACTGGACCTTTCGGCGCTCCCACAGCTCGTGGAGCGGCTCGAGCGCCAAGTTGCGGGTGTACGCCTCCTCGAGCGGGTAGTACGACGCAGTCGGGTCGACCGTCATCGCCGGGACGTGACGGATTCGGAACGAGATGCCGAGGAGGGTCATGACCGCTTCCGCGAGGTCGCAGATGAACGGCGTCGAGTCGGTCGACGCATAGTCGACGAGCGAGACAAAGACTGACTGGGGACCGAGGCGCTTGGCGAGCTGGACGATAACGGCGAGCTGATCGATCAGGAAGTGGTCGGCGCCGTGCACAACCAGGGCGAAGTAGTATAACGCGCCCGGTCGGGCGAGGTCGCTCCAGTCGTCTTCCTTCTTTGACGCGCCAAACGGCCGCGTCAGACTCGAGCATGCCGCAGCAGCCCAGCCGTTGAAACCCAAGAGCTCGTCGATCGCGCCCCGGACGACCTGCTCGTCGAGGTGAAACGTTTCCGGACCGGTCATGAACGGCTTCTGGAACCGCGTCCAAAAGTCGTCCATGCCCGCCTGGATGTCGTTGTCAAACACGTCGTGTGTCTCGTCGCGGTCAATGCGGGACTGCAAGAACGAGTACTTGCGCGTGTCGAGCGACTGGCCAGAGAGCGGACTTCCGAGAGTTATCCGTTCAAAGATAGCTGGGTGAGCGATCTCGCCGGCTGCACTCGCAGGCTGTTGCATGTGCACTCGATGTCAGCGAACCCCGTCTCGAGCGAAAGCGTTCTCACACGGATCAGACTCACGCGCGAGTCGAAAAAGAACCATTTAAACACGAGCAGACCGACGACGGCCGCTGCTATCCGCGCGGCGAACCGCTGTTGCGGCGAAACAATGATCTGTGCAAAGAGACGAGCCGTCAGTACGCAGTCTGGACGGATGATGAGCAGCTCGCGGGGAGATGTCGGCGAGCCGAGTTGTTCCAACTCGTCTTTACGGAAGCGTTCACGTACTGAAACCATGACCAGAGCCCCTGTTGACCTATCTCCGAGCTATTCCGCTTCTTGCGTCGCGGTCTATGAAGGCTGTTGCGCGTCGCGAGTATGCCTTGATCGTGCCGACTGAACGAAAAGGGCGACAAGCAACGTCGTGCCGTTTTCCTCGTAGAGCGCCGCGCGGTGACAGACGGCACAGACAGACCAGCTGCGGCACAGAGCGAACCTAGCCAAGCAGAGAGGCGGGATGACGCTGTACAGTCGTGTCCGGTTTTTCTTTGGCGCGTGTCAACTCGCCGATCACCTCGCGCGCCCATATTTTCTCACGCTCGACGCCGTGGCAAAGAGGGCAAAAGAGTTACATCCAAGACAATCACGACTACAAGAATGCGGTACCGCGAAATGCAAAAGAAAAGAGACGGATAGAGCGATCGAGAGCTTTTTAGCACTTTGATAGCGATCTTGACGGTATACAGAGATATGAGATGCCGAGCCTAGAGTATGGGTCGGCGAGTGTAACGAGGGCGAGAGAGGCAAGGGAATCGTGGGGGTGTGCGCCCTTACGAGCGGTAGTCTGCGAAGCGAGAACAGCGTGAGCCCGGCTACAGCGGCAACAGACGCTAATCAAGGCAGCCAAGGGAAAGGGGGCTCACCCGCATTGATCGAGATGTACTCGTGCGAGAGGTCGCAAGTCCAGTAGGTCGCACCCTCGTCGCCAAGACCGAGTTCGACGCGGATTTCGAGGTCCTCCTCGGCGAGGATCTCGCTCGCGCGCGCCTCGTCGACGTTCTCCGGCTCGCCGTTGATCAGCAGCTGGAGCTCGGGCGTGCCGTCTTGCGGGACGAACGAGACCGAGACCTTAGTCGGGTCGATCTCAAAGCCCGGCTGCGAGTAGCCGACGGCGCAGAGGATCCGACCCCAGTTGGCGTCTTGGCCGTGCAGAGCGCACTTGACGAGGCTCGAAGTCGAGATGGTCGACGCGACCTTGTGCGCGCCCTCGTAGGACGGTGCCCCCTGCCCGCGCAAAAGTGTCAGCGACTCCTGACCGCGCGATCAAGCTAGGCTCTAAATTGCGGCGCACATTCACCGTCACTCGGACAAATTTCTCGGCGCCCTCTCCGTCGCGGACAATCAATTGTGCGAGCTCGGCGGCAAAGTCGGTCAATTCGTCGCGGAACTGCTCGTACTCGGCGGGGGTCTTGTCCGCCGAGATCTCGTGGATGCCGCTCGCGCCGTTCGCGAGCACGACGACCGTGTCGTTCGTGCTCATGTCGCCATCGACCGAGATCGAGTTGAAAGAGCGGTCGACAGCGTGGGTGAGGGCCGACTGCAACGAGGCGGGTTCGATCGCGGCATCCGTCGCGATGACGCCGAGCATGGTGGCGTGAGGAGGTCCGGGCGGGCCCATGTTGGGGTGGATCATACCGGCGCCCTTGTCGATTCCGACCATGCGAACCTCCTTGCCGCCAAGCTGAATCGTCCGGGTCCGGAGTTTCGGGAACGTGTCGGTCGTCATGAAGGCGCGCGCGCAATCGCTCCACGCGCTAAAGTTGCTGCCGAGGGTCGCCGTCGACGTCTCGATTCCTTGAAGGATCTTCTTGATCGGCAAGTTCTGTCCGATAACGCCCGTGCTCATGACGAGGGTCCCTGTGCCGTCGGACGAGGACGAGGCCGATAAGAAAGAGTCAAGCTGGTCGCTCATCGCGCGAGCATCTTCGAGACCCTGTGCGCCCGTGACGGCGTTCGCGCATCCCGAGTTGACGACGAGACCGCGCGCGATCCCGTTCTGCCTCGCGAGGACGTCCTTGCTGACGGTGACAGGTGCCGCGACAAAGGCGTTCCGGGTGAAGCAACCTGCTGCCGAGCAAGGTCGGTCCGAGATGATGACGGCGAGGTCGAGTTTGCTCCGGTCCTTTTTGACGCCGCAATGCAAGCCGGTCGCGAGGAACCCGTGCGGGAATTTGGGCTGGGTCGGTGCCGTCGCAGGGTCAAGAGTGAACCGCTGCGCCTTGGTCCGTTGCTGCGCCTGGCCACTCGATCCGGCCGCCGCTTGACCCCCTACCGCGTTCGATTTGGCTGCTGAAGCGGTGGCCGGACCGGCAGCGCCTGTAGTAGCCTGTGAAGACGAAGCGGTTGCGGATGACGGCGTTCGGATCGGAGCCGAGGCGGAGAAGAATCGAGCGAGCGCAGGCGCGAACGCAGCCTTGAGCGGCGTCGCCGATTTCGAGACTGCCGACATCTGTCCCGGTGCAGACCTTGGATTGCAGCCAGACGGAGCGAGGGCAAGGAGTCGGACTCTTCTTCGAGCGGCTCTCTCTCGAGATCTCGAGTCGGGTTCCGTCTTCCGTTCCCTTCCTCCAGCACGCTCACCGGCGGCAATCAGCCCTCGACGAGACCGCAGCGGGCGTCTCCGTCTCCCAAAGCGCTCCAGAGCCTCGTTAGGCGGTCAGCGCGCGACGACGAGGGACCCGCTCGTCTCCCCACTTGGCTCAACGGACCTTCCGACTCGCCTCTGTGCGGCGCTACGAGGCACAAGGCAGCGGCATAGGAGCGCTTACGTTACCTTCCGGCGACGTGAGGAGCGGAGCGGGCGTCTAAGGAGGCTAGCGACCTTGAGGAGGGACTGGAAGGCGCGCTCTACTTTTCCCTCGAACCGGTTTCCCACAGCAAGGCGCAGACTAAAGCCTTCGCGTGATGCCATTAGACCAGTGTCAGAACCTCGACTAGCCGGCGAGCCTCGCCAAAGGCGTCCGAGGCTGGACACGCCCCACAGCCGCCGCGTAAGAGGACATTCTCTTGCTTCGGCGGCAGAGGCGAACGTTTTAGATCCTGACGAACCCGAGAGCGCACAGCGAGATGGCCGCCTACCGAGACTTTCAAGAGATCCTCTTCAAGCTCGAGTCGGACCGCATCAAGGAGCGGAGCGAAGGCGTCGCTCGGTGCCGCGCCTTTGTCGGCTCGAACCGCAACCTCAACGCGCTCCACAACGATCAGCGGCACGTTTGGATCCAGACCCTCCAGACGCTGTTCAGCGTGGTCATCAAGGAGCGGAATGCATCGGTGCAGAAGAAGGCCGCCGCAACCGACAAGCGGCTCGAGGAAGCCACCCAGCTCGTCCGATACGTCGTCGAGCGGATCCACCGGACCGTCAACCGCAAGACGGCCAAGGCGATCGTGACGCATTTGACACAAATGACCGCGATCAGCGGCAAGCTCCAGCCGTACGCCCTGACCTACATGAAAGCGCTCCGGACCGTCCTCGGGTTCGCGCCGCACCTCGAACACCTCGACGAGCGCGCCTGGACCGACATTGTCATGCTCGCCTTCTCGGCCGTCCTCGGCGACAGCATTCGCATCGGTCAGGCGTTTGCCGACGACACCGCCTTGGACATCGACGACGACGACGAGGTCGGGCCGATCGGAGCGCTACGAGCAACGGACGACGAAGAAGTCCGCCTGCCGAAAGCGGTCAAGAAGACGGCCACTGCCACCGAAATCGAGCTTCTCGGCGTTGTCGAGATCGTCTTTCGCTCGCGGAGCTCCCCCTTCCTCACGTATGCGCAGGCCATCTTCCGCAAGTTCCTGCGATTCTTCCGCCTCTTCCCCGTCGAGACGAGCGCGCATCTGTCGGCGGTCACGGCGCTCAACCGAGCCTTCGCCGAGATCGACCTGAATGATCAGCGCTCAATGAAGCGGATCGGTCGTCACCTCTGGCCGCACGTTCTCGCGCTCTGGACGACCAAGAACGCTCTACTCAAGGAGCAGGTCATCATGGCACTTCAGTTTCTCTTTCCGTTCGTTGTGCCGGGCCGCGCTCACGTGAAGCACGAGTCCGAACGCGACGTCGTCTCGCGCGCAAAGGAGCTGTACGAAGCCGTCCTATCAGAGCCGACTATCCGGTGGCGCGAAGCGTTCGAGCTCGACATCGACCACCTAGCGCTCGGCCTGCGACCGGCTTCACGAGACCAGCCATTCGTGGCGCAGACGTTCCGCGTCGGGGTCGACTTTGACGAGAAAGACGCGGTCGCGTGGAGCGTGGCCGAACTCGGGGCCGATGCCCTCGCCAGGATCTACGAAGCCGAAGACGCCCTAGCGGGAGAAGATCACGCGACACACGATGTCCTGAGTCCTAAGCAGAGAGGCAAGAGACGCCGAGTAAGCTCACACACCGAAATCCTTGCCGCATCTGCCTCGTGCCCCACCTGACAAGAGCTTGCCTTGTAGCTCGAAGACCCGCTTTCGACTCTACTCGACTCGGTCACCGACGCTTCACTCCCGGCGAGCGTCCTCGTGTCTCACATTCAGGTTCTTGGCTTCCTCGTCGACAAGCACTGGTCCAATCTGAGCGCGGAAGCCCAAATTCGCATCGCGGACGTCCTCCTTCCCCTCCTCACCTCGACCGAGGCCGCCGTCCAACGATGGGCGTGCCTTCTCGCTGCAAGTGTGGCGCACCTCGCCGTCGACGATATCGCGCCGGCCGATTCGACCGCGACACCGGCGCGCCGAGCTCGACAGTCCTCGGGTGGCTCTCGCTGGGATCAAATCTGGCAGCTCGCGCTCCGAAAGCTCTCGTCGAGCGAGCTCGCCCGCACCGCCGCGAACCTCGCCAACACGTTGCTCGCCCACGAGCGCGTCAGTCCGGCCGTCCTGTCCGACTCGATCGAGAGCTTTGTCAAGGATCTCGATGTCCAGACTCTCAGCTTCCCGTCCGAAGCCATCTGCCTCTTCTTCGAATGGGTCCTGGCGATTGCCGCGAGCGACGCTCGGCTCGTGCATCTCCATGTCCCCGACAAAGTCATCGCGTGGCTGACGACCGGCTGGGGTCCTCTCGACGGCATCCACCGTGGGCACAGCTTTGGACAACATCGCCCGCACGCCGACCCGATCTCACCCGCCGGATTGCTCAGCCTGATCAGCCGGCTCACCGGTCTACCTATGCCCGAGCGAGCCAGCGAGCCGGTGCTCTTGCCAGACTGCCCGATCGCAACCATGGCGATAGAGCTCAGCGAAACGTCGCGCATCCGAGACTACCTCGACGCAAAGGTGCCTGCGTATCACCGCGACGGACATCGCAAGGTGTTGCCACTCAGTGTACCTGCCGACTACGACGCGACATGCGGCGCACCCGAGGACCTCGGTCACAAGACGCCTCGCAAGATCTCGGCCTGGCTCTTCAAGACCGTGTCGAACCTCCGCGGAGCTGCGATCGCCGACACGCACTGGACCGCGATGCCCGCCGATCTTGTCCGACGCCACTTGGACCTCGCCTGCGTCGCTTTGGCGGTGGAAGGAGTGTTTGCGGTCCACGACATCCCGCCGAACCGGCGCTTGACGCGCGAAGCCGCCGACTTGATCAGCACCGTCTCGCCAGTGTTGACGCTTTCGCGATGGACCGCGCGAGATCGTGCCCGCCTTCTCAGGTCGCTGTCGCCGATCCTCGTCCGAGGCTGGGTTCCGACCCCGCCAGTCGGGTACCCCGTCCTGCTGGATCCAGGCGTTGCGTCCGATCTCCCGCCGGGGTTAATCACGCGCCGGGCATCTCCTGGGGCCGACCTGGGCAAGGTTGACGAGTACACGAAGGTGCTCGTTACGATGTGGAAGCACGACGAGACGCGTCGCATGCTCGACGAGCTGCTCGCCGCCGTTCGGTACCTTTTGACCGACAATGCGGATGGCACCCAGTCGTCCGGTGACGACGCCTTGAACGGACAGTCGACTCAGGCTTCGCAACGTATCAAAGAACTCGAGCAGACGCAGAAGGCCGACGACTTCGAGGAGATCAAGGTTGGGTCTGGCAGAACGGCCGAGGGTCGCGAGGCGGACGCAGCCGTCTCGTGGCGGGCATCCGAGGCAGTCATCGGCAGCTGCGTCGACATCGCGATATCGGCCGAGATGGCTTTCAACGCATCGCCGGAACCGGTGCGACTACGCGAGGTTCTTGAAGCGGTCGTTACCGCAAAGGAGGGCGAGGATGCGATCGCGATCGCGGAGGCTGCATTCGCTGCTGCGCGCAACGGTTCCGTCAACATCGGGCTCGCTCAGGCTGAAGCCGTCCTTGAGCACGTCGGCGGCGAGCTCCTGCCGAATTACCGACACGCCCGGAACGAGCGCTTCGCGCGAGTCGTCCTTCAATTCCTCGAGAGCACTGCGCCGCTTTGGGTCACCGTCGAGCCTGCGCACGAGGACTTTGCAGGGCGCGTGCGCTCGATCATCACCTGGCTCATCGACCTCCTGCGGAAGAAGACACTCACGGCGTGGCGTGTTCGCCTCCAGGTGAGCTCGCAACATACTCGACGTTGCGCAGCGCTGGCGCGTGTATGGTTGCGCAGCGCTGGCGCGTGTATGAGGCTGACCGGACGTCGAGAAACAGTTTACAGCGTTCCTCGATCACTACCTCGCATCCGATCCGAGCCAGCAGAGCTGGGACCTGCACGGCAGCGCGCCGCGCAGCGCTGACGGCCGCTTGATCACGCCGACGACGATCATACCGTTCATGCTGACGGACGCCGACTTTCGCGTACGGTTCCTCGCCACAAGCTCCGCTGCCAAGCTGTTCGAGCTCTGCGCCGTCCTCAAGCTGCCCGAGGACACCCTTTTCAACGACATTCGCGAAAATACGGCGCTCAACGTCAGCGAGACCGAGCTCATGCTCACGCAGATCTTGTGCAACGCCAATATGGTCATCGCCGCCGGCAGTCGTCGTCGAGCGCCATATCAGCTGCTCGTCCGCCTCAGCCGTGAAAGCGAACTCGCAGAGGTCGCGATCGCCACTCTGCAGGGCGTTGCGGAACGGCTCGGCTTTTCGTCACTCCGTGGATTGTATCTCTACTACGCCCGTTACTTCACGTGGAGCGAACTACGTACGGCCGAGACCGATCCGGAGGCCGACCTCGCCCACCGTCTGTCTTACCGAGGCTGCGGTTTCGACACCCTGCGTGATGCGCGCACTGCCGACTACAAGCAGACGGCAAGCTGGATGCTGCAGTACAACGAGGCGAACGAAGCGTTCGTCACGTTGTGCGAAATCATCGGACGGAGCCCCGAGGAGGTGCGCCTCGACTGTTTCGCTCAGACGGCGGCCCTCGCCATCGTCATTCACGAGAACGAGAGCCAGCACCTCGTGAATGTGCTCAGTACACACGCGTTCGGCGCCGGCGCCCACGACGTCCACCAGCAGGATCAGCTTTTCGATTCGGCAATCGATGAAATCGCCGCAGAGATCCTCTTGCTCGTGTGGAGCAAGGAGTGGCCCGCCGGAGCACCAGGCGTCCTTGCACCAGACGCGAACGCGTCTCGGACTTTCGAGCAACTCGTGCGCGTACAGGAACGCACCGCGGCACGAGCAGAACCTCCTCCGCCCCACTTCCCGCCCGACAAGATCGTACAGGCCGTGCGATGGCTCGAAAGCCAGAGGCAGGTGTTTCGAGTCCCTGCGATCCTCTGCTGCGTGATACAGCGGATCCTGGCGGCGATCGAGACGGCACCTTTCGTCTCTGAACGTGAGCGGCGCCTCTTCTCGCTCGCCTTGGCTCTCTCCCTCGGTTATCGCTGCTCGCACGACGCCGTTACCCTCGCCTTACTTGTCGACGGTCTCACCAATCTCCTCGGCCGCGGAGACTGCGTGAGTCTCATCGCGTCCATGCTCGAATGGGCTTTCAGTGCCGCGCTCCAGCTCGCGGTGAAGACGACCCCGGGTTCCGCCTTCTCGCGCCGACTCTGCGAACAGCTCGTTCGCGCCGCCGAGGCATGCGAACACCTCCGCGCGGCCATACACGACGAGCGCGACTTGGCCTCTTCAGAGAGGCTGTACGCCACGCTCGAAAACGTGGTGCAACAGCTGACAGACTTTGGCGAGGCCGCGATCGCCGAGACTCGCCTCGTGTGGCCTCGACCAGCCTTCTCCATCGAGGCATGCCGACCCGAAGACGTGCGAGATGCGCTCGCGTCCACATTTGCCTCCGCCAGGAAGTTTGCCATCGCGAGTCGCCTGATCGAGCACCCCGACTACGGAGATCTCATGGCAGGCCCCGACCGCGCCCGCCTCATCTGGGACCTCATGCGGGCGACTCCGCGGAGCGATCCGGGTCAGCAGGATTGCCTTGCATTTGCGCAGATCCTCTACGATGGGTCCGGCGATTGCGAATCGCCGGCAGTCGGGGACCCCGAGTGTTCGCGCGTCGAGCGTCCTTCGTCATCCTCGTCCCTCGACATTGACGGCGCCAAGAAGCTTGTGATCGAACAAATCTTCGCGTATATCCGGCACCCGGATCGGCTGCTCGCCGACTGCGCTTTCAACGTCGCCAGATGCGTCTTCAGCATCGATGGTGTGCCCAAGCTCTTCGAAGAAACGAGCGGAACGCCACTCGACAACGAGCTCGCCGGAAAACTAGCCTGGGCCACGCTTCGTCGAGCAGATCGGCAGCGTCGAGCTCCCGCGCGCTCCTTGACGGAGGTCGAGACAGTCGTCTGGCTGAGACTTTCCGAAGATGCCGACGCATGGGCGCAGCAGTTCGCCATCCTCCTCGCAGACGTGCTGGCCGCGCATGATCAGGTGTTCGGCCAGATGGAACCGATTCTCGCGCAAAGCCCAGCGTTTGCGAAAGAAGCGCTGCCGACGTTGTGCTACACGGTCCTCCTGCTCGGCGCGCGCGACAGTCGCGAGGAACCCACGAGCGCACTTTCAGCCTACTTCACGCGCGTCCTGGGATCGGCGACAGCCGCCGTCGAGACCACGAGTCTTCTCGTCGATACGATCATGAATCTTCGCCGGTATGCGCGACCCGACATCCGACCAGCGCAGCCGTCTCGCTTCGACACCTGGCTCTCTATCCCCTGGTTGCTGGTGGCGAAAGCCGCGACCCGGACCGGCAAGCACCTGGCCGCCTTGCTGTCGTTGGAACTCGCGCACGAGTACGACCGCTTGTTCGCCGTCAACGCGCACGGCCATCCGTTCTCACGTCCGAGCGACGACGACGCACAGCAGCTTCTCTACGCGGTCTACGAGAGCATCGACGAGGTTGACGGATTCTACGGCCGCGAAACTCCCGATGTCCGTGAAGCTCTGCTCCGGCGGTACCGTCACGAGAACAACTGGGACGGCGCTCTCCGCACATACGGCGCTCGACACGAAGTCATCACGTTGCAGAAAACGAGCATCGACCGGCAAGCGACCGGCGGCGTAGTGCAGGCACTCGCATCATTCGGATTTCGCCGCCTCGCGCTCGACGTGTGGCAGCCCGCTCGTCTCGGAGACAAACTCGGCGAGCACGATGTTCCAGCGAGCCTCCCGTACGATCTCTCCTGGCGCACCGACGTGTGGGATCTCCCCGTTGATCGCGCTGCGGCACCGTCGTCGAGTGCGGCATTGTACAGCGCTCTCAAGGCGGTGCGGACAGCCCGGTCGGTCGACCACGCGCGCCCGACGGCGCTTGACGCTCTCGTACGCGAGACGGAGAAGCTGAGCCGCGTCACGCTAGAGTCGCCGGTGCCGCCAGCCTGGACGCTGTCGACCATTCTCGCCATACGCGAGGTCGTGCAGGTCGGGACCGCCGCGAATCCCGAAGCACATCTGAGCAAGTTGACGAGCTTACCGCGGCATCTCAGGTCTGCTTCAGTGCTGTCGTATTCTAGCGATCTCCGGCAATGCTGACTTCGACCGTCCATGCAGGTTCGAGAACGCCGAGAAGATCCTGTCGACCCGTTGCAGCCTTTTGCGAGGTCTCCGAGCTCGCGAGATGGTCGAGCAGGTCGGTGACGAGTTCACAACCGACCTATACAAGCGTGCGACGGCTGCGGAAGCCTCGTGCTTGATCGTGCTCTCCCGCCTCGGGCGGCAGTCGGGACGTCTCCAGGTTTCCCTCAACGCAATCACTGCAGCGAGTGCGCTCGTCGAAGGCAAAGACGCTCTCGCGGTTGATCAAGAGCTCGCCGAGGTCCTGTGGGCCCAGGGGGAGCACAAGACGGCCATCACCCTGCTCAGCAACGTCCAGGACCGCTCGCCTCAAAAGGCAGCCTCGACATACTCCCGCCTCGTGAGTGGACGACATTGGGAAAGCGAGAATCTGCAATATGCCCACTGACGCAGGTATACAGGGACAATGGACCGCGGACGCTCGCCTTCACGGTGCGAAGGACGTCTTGCAGCGGTACTTCGAGCCGGCAGTGCGCGCTCTCGACCGCGACGCCTCCCCGAAAGAGCGCGGCCAAGTCTATGTCGCCTTTGCTCGATTCGCCGATGAACAGTACGAAGATCTGCGAGACGTCGCTCGCGATCGGAACGCGCGCTTCGTCGCTTACGAGCGTCGCAAGACCCTCGAGCTCCGCGAGATGGAGCGCCGCATGCAGGACGGCTCGCTCGAGAGTGGAGATCTGAAGCGAAGTCGACGCCAGGCGGAAGAGCATGTTCGCGACGACCGCCGGCAACTCGAGGAGGCGCAACAGCTCGCTCGCGACATGTTGTGGCGGGCACTCGAAAACTATTCCTTGTGTTTGACCGCTACCGACAGCCACGACGACCACGTCTACCGGTTCTGCGCTCTCTGGCTCTCGTGCCCCGACGACGACGAGATGCAGAACAAGCTCAAGCAGTCCCTCGCCGACGTACCTTCGCACAAATTCGTGTTCCTTGCGTACCAGCTCTCTGCACGCCTCACCAAGAGCCCGAAACCGACAAATGCCGCTGTCAACATCCACAGTCTCGTGTTCCGCCTCTGCGTCCAGCATCCTTTCCACACGTTGTACCCGGTGCATTCGCTCCGCTCGGCCGACGGGCCGGCACCTTCGACTGGCCGCTCATCCCGCCGGTCGTCTACCAGCCGCGAGTCGAGCGTCGGCCTCGGTACCAACAACAGTCGGGCGCAGGCGGCGAGCGAGATCTTTGAGAAGGCGCGCCGCGACGTTCGGTTGCGCCCTCGCATCGAGGCAGTCGAGCTCGTGTGCGCTGCATCGGCGGAATGGGCAGCCTTCGACTTGAAGGCGCACGCCCCGTACGTCACTAACCCGTCGTCGGAAAGTCGCTCGCTCAAGAAGGGACCCTTGCCCATCGTCAAGAACCTCAAGATCAAGTCTCATGTCCGAGACTTGCCGATTCCCGTCACGACGTATCACCTCCCGGTCGATCCGACCGGCCACTACGAGGACGGTTCCTTTCCCAGCATCGTGTCCTACGACGATTACTTCGAGACTGCCGGTGGCATCCACTTGCCGAAGATCGTCGTTTGCCGTGGCAGTGACGGACTTGCTTACAAGCAGCTCGTGAGTCCTGCATCTCTGCACTGCTCCGTGGAATGCGACTGACGCAATGCCCTGTATAGTTCAAGGGTGACGACGATATCCGTCAAGATGCCGTCATGGAGCAAGCGTTCGACTTGGTCAACTCGCTCCTGGCGAAAGACGAGGGAGGTCGTCGCCGCAAGTTGCGGATCCGGACCTACAAGGTCATTCCGCTCCAGAATCGGAACGGTCTCCTCGAATTTGTGCGCGATACCGTACCCCTCGGCAGCATCTTGCAGAACCTCTACGAGTAGGTCCGCCTCGCGAGGTAATCCGACCCCGACCTGCTGAACTGACCCGGGATTACCCGCAGCAAAATGGCCCCGAATGCGCAGCGCAAGGCGCGAGACTCTTTACGCCTCATCGAGAACAAGTACAAGTCATCCTATGACCGGCAGGTCCCGCTCAAGGACGACCAATTTCGCCGCATTCTCCAAGAAACGCCGCCTCTTTTCCGCCACCATTTCTGGCTGAAGCACAAAGTCCCCGCCTTGTGGTTCGACATGCGCCTAAACTACTCGCGCAGCGTGGCGACTACCTCGATCATCGGTCACGTCGTCGGCCTCGGCGACCGCCACGTGTCCAACATCCTCATGGACGAAGCACGCGGAGAGCTTGTTCACATTGACCTCGGGATCGCTTTTGATCAGGTGCGACCTCGCTGGAAGCTCCATATTCGCTCCGGCGCACTAGTGACTGACTGCTCTCTCGGATACGGGCTCGCAGGGCAAACGCCTACCTATCCCGGAGCTCGTCCCGTTCCGCCTGACTCAGAATATCATCGACGGTTTCGGGATGGCTGGCGTCGACGGAGTCTTCCGGAGGTGCTGCGAAGAGACGCTGCGCGTCCTCCGTGAGCGTTCCAGCGTCATCATGACGATTCTCGAGGTCTTCAAGCACGATCCGCTGCAGAACTGGTGCGTCCGGGCTCTCGAGGCGCTTGACTCGGCGACTTTGTACTCGCGCGCTCACACTTTCTACCGGGACAGGGCCGTATCTGCCGAGATGGCGAAGCGGATTCAAGGCTCGACAGACGTCGATGCCGAAGCGCTCGATGAGCTCCCCGACGATGCCGACCGCGCTCTCGCTATCATCCGCGGCAAGCTCGACAACCGTCTCAGCGTCGAGTACACCGTCAACAAGCTGATCCAAGAGGCGACGGATCCGACTCACCTGGCCCGCATCTTTTCTGGTCAGTTGCGCGCGCCTGCCAGTCCCGGACTGAGCCCGACTGACTGTTTCTTCCCGCACGGCAACAGGCTGGCAGCCTTACTTCTGATCCCGCGTACCTTCTGCACAACCGCATCTCCCGTCTATATCCTGTAGCATACCTACCCCCCGCATTCGCAGAATACCTCACGTTTTTCCACTCGCCGCATTTCGCCTTCGCAACCTTGCATTCATTTCGTTCACAGCCTCTCTCACTCTCTTTCTAGAGACGAAGTTGCGAGAAAGCCGACCAGCGTGCGATGTCTATATACAGCTCACTCCGTGTAGGCTCGTTCAGGCCGAGTTCGCAGGCGGTTCGAACTTTGAGAACCGTTCTTCCCACTCTTTCTGTCCGAACATCTTGGCTGCAACCCAAGCGTTCGGCTCGCCGATGAAAGGATTTGCGCCGCCTGCGAGTAGCGCTTCGACGACCTGGTCCGAGGTGAGTGGCGTGTCAGCCGGGAAAGCTTGCGAGCTGAAGCGCAAACGTTTTTCGGAGGCACGCACCTCGCCTTCGTTCTTATACACTGCTCCGGACAGCGGTGACTGTCCGCGGTCGTTTAGTCGGCTGTGCGCAGGGGAGATATCAATAAGCTAAGGAGAGTCGGCAATCCGGAGAGGGGATTGCGCACTTTGGGTCAGCGCCATGCTTCAAGAGCAGTTTGACTGCTTCCGGATGCCCATGGTAGGCCGCGAGCATGATGAGCGTATCACCCCTCTGTGGTCATACGGTACGGAGTCAGCGGGAACTCGCAAGACGAGATGCGTGCGGCTGGGTCTCACGGAATTGGTCAGGTTCGCCGGCAGTCCCGCCTCTAACGGCGCTTGCATAAAGGCGACATCTCCTCTTCGTGCTGCATCAAAGAACTGCTCGCAGGGGCGGGTCCGAGATCAGTGACTTGGTGATCGAGGGGAAGTGGTGTCAACGGCAGAGACGGACTTGACGGGCGTACTCGATCGTCTCCGGAGCCAGCTGCTGCGGCTGCGATGCCTCTGTCTGTTGGCCTTCTGTAGCCATCGTAGCTCTGGAAGAAGGGGCGGAAGCAGGCAAGGTGTTGTCGCGCGCGTCGAGTTGACGGCGAAGTTGCCTCATCTTCGCCTGAGTCGTCTCTCTCTCTCGTGTCACCCCTGGATAGCGCTCCGACATGGCTGTACGTGCATCGAGACCACTGTGCACCAGAGGAGGCTCACCTGGCTCGCCGGTCCGCAGGATGGGCGGTACTCGTGGACGCGCATGTCACTCGGCCGAGCAGTTCATTTGGTTCACGACGACCCGGACGACGACGGAGACTGGGAACTCCCCGATGACGGTGAGCAACAGCTCGAGATGAACGTTCTAGGAAGGCGCGGGCTGACTTTTCGGGCGCACCGTCTTCCGCTGGCAGATATTCTCGTCCCGGCGCACCTCTTGCCACCGTACCAGGACGAAGACGACGAGAGTGAGCCTTGCGCGCGCAGCGTTTGCAACCTGCAGCTGACACGGAGGTCTACAGCGGTCCTCCCCTCGCAAGCGCACCCGTCATATCCCTACGGGAACCCGTACAAGGACCAAGCCTTTACCTCTCCCTCCCGCACAAAAGGTCGCTCGAGAGGCGCCCACCTCTCTTCCTTTGCTCATCCTTTGACGCACTCTACCTCACTCGCCACATCCCTGCCGGCCCTCGAACTCCGACAACTGTTCGAGCGGACCACGTTCGGCGACCCGCTCGACCGGCAATGGGGCGAACTCAACCTCCCCGGACTGCTCGGACCCAAGACGCGGATCGAGCGGGAGGAGGACCGCCAGTCGCAAGACGCCATGTACAACGCGCACGGCGACGCGGGGACGCCGGCGGGCCAGAATTCGGCCGACGCGACGGCGGGAGGAGACGGTCAGGCGCAGGATTCAGACGACGAGACTGGAGCGGGCGAGCCGCCCGGAGTGGCGACGACACAGCAGCAGGTCCGGGAGATGGTTGCGGGAGAACTGATGCACGAAGACAACTCCTGATCAAAGGGCCCGCGCCGGCCCCGCTTCTCTTTTGCCCCCAAAACTTGTTGTCGTAATACGCATCTCTTGTCGCAATTCTCCAGCACAGGCTCGTTCTCTGTCTATATGCACGTTGCAGGGTGTTGCGCATCGCGCTTAAAAGGGCGACTGGCCGAGCGGCAACTCGGTATGAAGGAACGGTTTCTGACCCGGTCCACTGCCGAATGCCGACGTGCCGTGTCCTGCCGCCGCCGTCGACCGCACTTGGTACTTGTAGATGACGAGCTGCGGTGGTGAAGCCGCAAAGTTAGCGGTCTTTGCCAGGAACTCGGAAAGCAGACAGCGCGTGGGAAGACTTACGCCTTCAAGGCCGACCGGTCCCCTCGCGTGCGTCTTGCCCGTCGAGACGCCGACTTCGGTTCCAAACCCGTACCGGAACCCGTCCGCGAACCTCGTGCTCGCATTGACGTACACGCCGGCCGAGTCGATCCCGCGACTGAACGCGCGCGCGTTCTCGTCCGATTCGGTCACGATCGCGTCCGTGTGGTGCGACGAGTGCGAGTTGATGTGTTGGATCGCGGCAGCGGCGGAAGGAACGGCCTTGACGGCGAGGATCAGGTCGAGGAACTCGGTGTCGTAATCTTCCGGGGTCGAGGCAGAGACGAGAGTTGAGAATGCAGGGTGGGAAGCCGCTTCAGACGACGAGGAAGTAAGGGCGGCAAGCGTCGATTCGTCACATCGGAGGGCGACCTTGGCCGACAAGAGCGCGGCCGCGAGCTTCGGCCAGAGTGTTGACAGGAGGGCTTCGTGGATGAGGAGCGTTTCGGCCGAGTTGCAGGCTGCCGTGTAGGTGGTCTGCAACGGTCGCCTGTGAGCATCACAGTCGTTCTGAGGCCCGCGATGAGGGTTCCTCACCTTGGAGTCGACGACGACGTTGATCGCCTTCTCTGGAACGGCGCTCTCGTCGACAAAGACGGCGCAGAGGCCATCGGCATGGCCCATGACCGGTATCCGAGTTCCGTTCTGGATGCTCTTGACCAGGCTGTTGCTCCCTCGAGGGATGACGAGGTCGATGTACCGGTCTTGAGACAGGAGCGATGCGATTTCGGACCGGGTCGAAACGGTTTGGATGTAGGCAGAAGGGAGTTTGGTCGTCGCGAGCGCCGATTGGATCACGCGCGACATGACGTTTTGAGTGTGGATCGACTCTTTGCCGCCCTTGAGGATGGCGGCGTTGCCTGAGCGAGTAGCGCTAGTTAGAACGCGGCTCGCTCCGATGAAACCGCTGGCTCCTCCCGTGCCTGAACTCACCCGACTTGATGGCGAGCGCCGTGATGTTGGCAATGACTTCGGGCCTCGCCTCAAAGATGATCAAGAGGACTCCGATCGGGCAAGTGACCCGGTGCAGTTCGAGTCCGTCGTCGAGCGTCCGGGCGTACGTGACCTGTCCGGTCGGATCCGGCAGCGAGTCGACGTCGAGGATCCCCTGGAGCATCGAGTCGTACTTGTCGGCTGACGATTCGAGGTCGAGCCGTTTCAAGAGCGACGACGACATGGACCCGGCAGCGACTTGGTCCCGCGCAGCCTGTCGGCCACTCTCAAACGTCAGCTCGTTCCGTTCTCTATAAGCGGTGCGAGTGAGAGACGCTCACCTCGATGTCCTTCCTGTTGGCTTCGAGGATCTCTTGCTTTGCCGCCGTGAGAGCATCCTTGACTGCGATCAACGCGAGATGGCGTTCGGAAGCGTCGAGCAGTTGAGAAGCCGTAAACGCGTCCCTCGCAGCCTGAGCCAGTGCGGTCGAGGGATCTGAGGATGCCATTGATCGTGCAGAAGGGAGTGGATAGACTGACTAGGGAGTCTACAGCCAAATCCGGCGCAGATTTCCCCGGCCCCCGGACTTTTTCGCTCTCATCGCCGAGTCAACTCGTCTTGACCATGCCAGCCGACACTCACACTGTCGCAGCTCACTCAACGCGGAGGAGAGGCACGAACAAATTGCTGAGTCGGGAAGTTGGACACGAGAGCGTGTGCGCTATATGCGCCGCTTGCTCCCGAGTCGCCGAGACACTGCTTGCCGACATGCATCTACTCGCCAGCTCCATTCCCGTCTATGCCCGCGAACAGATACATGCTGTCCGGTCGTGCTGCCCCGGGAGCCACGGCTCTGGGCCTACGCGAAAAGCCAGCGTAGGGCCGGTATAGGCACGTAGGCAGGCCCTACGCTGGCTTTTCTTTTGCCAAGCGATGTGACCGATCAAGTCGTGCGTTGTTGACTCTAGCAGCAACGGACTGGTCGAATGGGCACTGACGACCACGACCTCGCGCAGCTCGAGATCGACCTCGTCGTCCTTTGTTACCGCTTACAGCGAGAGACGGGAGGGGATCCGAAGCAGGTTCAGCCGTCTACGCACGATCTCGAGCTCGCAAACGCCATCAGGCGGGACGCCTATGTCGAGAGTACGCACGGAGACTCGCAACTCTTGGGTTCTCGAAGGCGATACGACGAGTACCCGAAACGCAAATCGCTATCGCGTCTGGAATGAACTCGGCCGGCGTACGGGGACACTAGATGCGATCGGCAGCTCGGTCTCTAGTGGAGACGGCAAACCTGTCTCAGAGAGGCTAGGGTCCAGACTGATGGAGCAGACTGAACGAGTCGGCGATTCATGGAGTTATGTCGAGGAGCAGAGTCTTCTCCTATTTATCGACGTCTTGAGCTCGGAAGCGAGGCGGCTGCATGAAAGCAACGACCCCATTGGCCTCGTCGCTCTTCTGGTGCGCTTCTCTCGCATAACTTTCGTATGCACGATTTCTCCTCATCATCTCGCATCGACAGAACACCTGGTCGCCATTACGTATACTCGAACGCGTGGTCAGTCCTCCGCCACTCGTGCGGAGTTCGCCCCGTGTGCACTGACTGTAGCGCATCTCTTCAAACTATGCATGGCTTCGCCTACGCTTCAGGCCATACCGACGATGGGACAACGCCGTACAAGCCGGCCTGGTTGTACGAGTTCTGGTACCGCTGCCGCGAGCTTCCTGTCTTCAACCCGCACGAGCCCATCGCGAGGCACTACGTCCAGTAGTCAGGCGTGTAAATCCACAGAGCGACTACTTCTTCCCCGAGCCGAATTTGAAGTTGCCACCCTTGAGCGGATCTTGCCTCTTCCCGCCGGCTCCTCCACGTCCGCCTCGTCCGCCACGCGTCGCTCCTCCCCGTCCGCCCCGCCCGCCGCGACCTCCTCGCTGCGTGCCCGGCTTATGGAACGGCACGTTGCTCGCCTTGGCGTCCTCAGTGCTTGACGACGCGGCGGCGGCCGAAGCAGCGACCGCCGCGTCCGACGCTCCGACGGCGGCGATCCGAGGCATGAGGTATTGCGGAACGTGCTTCAGGTGAGCCTGAACGCGCGAAGGGTGCAGCGGCTTGTCATGGCGGAGGAAGGCGAGATCGCGAGGGTTGTCTTCGAAGTGAGCCTGCGAGCGGGAGAGCGTCAGAGTTGGGGGGGGGGGGGGGGGG
>PJQD01000018.1:0-246516 GCA_002922495.1 Rhodotorula taiwanensis
CGACCTTTTGAGCCGGCGGCCGGGGCGGGGACAGATCCAGAGGCAGACATGGCTATATGACTGTGAGGCGAGACGAGACGAGGGGGCGAGCCAGACTTGCAAAGGTTCCCCCGAGTCAAAGATTCCAGAGATCGGCGGTGGGGGGGCGGGCGGGCGGGCAGGCGAGCAAGAAGGGCGTGTCAAGGCGGGCAGGACTGTCAGTGAGGTGGATCCTAGAGAGGGACGTCAAAAGTGAGCTCACAGGTGAAGACTGGACGGGAAAGCGTAAAGCCGTGCAGAGGGAAAAAAAAGAGGAGAGCGAGGCCAGCGATTTCGATTCCCTGCAAGTCCCGAAGTGGTTGACTCTGGCTGCCGAGTTGAAAATCTGCCAACCCGATCACTTCCGAGTGAGTGCCCCGAACGGGTACGCGAGTGTATGCAACTCTGCGGCTGCCCTTTTCGCGCTCTGGTAGCGACGACGTCCGCCCGACCAGAGAGAACCCCGCAGCCATGCTCGTACGGAGTGGAGCACACACTCGGACAGTCACGGCGCGCACTCGAGCTGGCACGGTACGATCGCTCGGCTGGTTCTCGCGATCGACTCTGGCGACGTCAACTTCCGCGACAGAGTCGCCCGCTCCACCGTTTGACGATGCGACGCCAGTCGAAGACCACGACGTTGTCGTCGTAGGAGGCGGCCCAGCCGGATTGGCTCTCACGGCAGCTCTCGGTCAGTCGCAGTCCAAGGGCGCGCGCCCGTCGGGCCGCTTCTCCTCGCTGACACCGTGGATCGCCTGCCGATAGCCGCCTCGGACGCGATCGCAGAGACGCACAGTATCACCCTGATCGAAGGCGGTTCCCTCGACCAGACGAGGAACTGGGCCCTGCCCGAGTCTGAATACAGCAACCGCGTCAGTTCCATCACGGCCGACAACAAGCACTGGCTCACTCGTATGCTCGCGTGCGCACTCCCTCGGCACATGAAGAAGAGAGGCTGACCCGCTCGCACGTACGCTCGGCCAGAAACCGGAATTTGGCGACACCTCGACGAAGCGAGGACTTGGCCGCTGTCGGAACTGCAAGTCTGGGACGGTCTCTCGAACGCCCGGATCGAGTTCCAGTCGCCCATCGTTTCGGCAGCATCGGGATCATCTCCGGCGGCGGCGACGGCGACGGCGGGAGACGACTGGGACGCGGCCTTCGCGGCGGCGATGCGACCCCGCCGAGCCGAAATGTCGACCATGGTCGAGAACCTCAACCTGCAGCGCGCGGCTCTCCGCAGGATCGACGAGTGCGCGCGGGACCCGGGCAGGCGGGTTGAGCTTCTCGACCAGACCCGCGTCGAGGGGATCGAGAGGGGACTCGGCGGCTGGCCCGTGCTAAACTTGAAGAGCAAGTCGGGTCGCGAGAGGAGGTTACGGGCGAGGCTGCTGGTGCGTCGGGATCCCGTCCTGTCCATGGAACCCATGACATGCGTCCCGTGTCTGTGGCCAGCCTACTCAACCGCTATCATGCATGCGCGCAGATCGGCGCGGACGGAGCCAACTCGCCCGTCAAGGCCTATTCGAGGATCGATACGTTCGGCTGGGCGTATGACCGACACGGTGTGGTTGCAACGCTCGCAGTCGACCCGATGACGCCCGGAGAAGGGATGAACACGGGCTGGCAGCGGTTCTTGCCGGAGGGGCCGATCGCGTTCTTGCCCGTGAGTGTCGCCTCTGGCCCTCCTTTATGCATGCTCACACCCGGCCAGTGCGCCCCTCGTAAGGTGAAGCTCATTGCCTTCCGGCGACCGCCTCACAGGTATCGGACAAGCACGCCTCGCTCGTCTGGTCGACAACACCGACATACGCAGCTCTCATCAAATCGCTCCCTCTCGAAGTCCTCGCTCCGCTCATTACTTGCGCCTTCACCATCCCCTACGATCAGCTCAAGCAGTCCCTCGAATCGCTCTTGCCCAGTCCGGGCTCCGACGTCCGGCCCTCGATGTCTGCCCCCGCTCTCGTCGCACAATTGCAAGAGCTGCTTGTCGCGCATTCGAGGGCGACGTACGATCCGGCGAACCCAGCGCCGCCCTTGCCGCCATCCGTCGTCTCGGTTCAACCATCAAGCGTCGCCTCGTTCCCCTTGCGACTCTCGCACACTTCGTCCTACCTCGGTCTCCCGACTCCACCACCGCTGTCTGCTGAGGCTGTCCCAGCCGGTGCCGTCGCGATCGCGCAAGATCTCCGAACGGTCCTCGTCGGCGATGCGGCGCACACTGTCCACCCTCTCGCCGGACAAGGTCTCAACCTCGGACTCGCCGACTCTCGCGCGCTCTCGACCCTCCTGAGCCGCCTCGCCACGCAGGGCGCCGACCTCGGCGCGTTCCTCTCACTGAAACCGTACCCGAAAGAGCGGTACGTCGCGAATCACGCCGTCTTGAGCGCGTGCGACCACCTCGCGAGCTTGTACGGCCGGACCGACCCCGTCTCGGTGTGGGCGAGGAGTACCGGTGTCGAAGTGTTGAACGAACTCGGTCCGATCAAGGAGATGATTATGCGACGCGCCGGGTCGGCAAAGGGGAGTGGACCGACGCCGCCGGCTGGAGAGCGCGGCGCGGGCGTGTGGGGAGCGGTCGCGAGCGTGTTTGAGCGGGCGGGCCAGGTCAAGGACGTCGCGAGCTTGGTCGGTAGGGCGGCGGTCGGGCAGGTCGGCGCGCGCTTATCGCGTTTCATCGTTCAGGGCAAGTAGCCTAGGAAGTCCCGAAAACGGCAGCCTCTCAAAGGGCCAAGACGCGGCTGTGAACGAGAGCCATGTGTATGCATGCAGTTTCGTTTTGATGCTATGCTGAGCGAGAGGAGTGAGAGGGGGGCACAGCGGTAGTACAACTACAGATCGATTCGAGGCTCGAGTACTACTGTTTCCGACATCTGGATGTCGCGCAATCAGAGTCAGTTCGGCGTTAGGCTAGCGCAGGGCAGGATTGCAGCTTACTATGAGAGAGAGTTTGAGAGTGTCTGTTCGTTTAGCGTCACTTTGAGATAGAGAGGGAGTGTCGTGGTATCGTTTCTTGGTCGTTTTCCCGGTATCGAGATAATCCGGGGTATCGTATGCATGAGACGGTACTCAGAGGATCATGCCGACCGCGAGGGCAGCTCCGACGAGGAGGCCGAGCGCGCTCTGCCGCGAAGTAAGCGCGACGGAGCCGGCTCCGCTCTTTGCGGTCGAAGCCGAAGGGGAAGCGGCTGCGCCGGCCTGCGCGAGTGAGGGGGTCGCCTGTTGCGCGACGCTCGAGCTCGAAGCTGCCCGCGATGACTGCGCCGACGAGGGCGCGGCAATGTCGTTCAGGCTCGTCCCCGAACTGGTGGGGGTGACAGCGGCCGCGGCGGCCGTCGCTCCGCCGAGGACCGTGGTCGAACCGTCGGGGAAGTAGACGGTCAATGGCTTGGCGCTCAGGGACTGGATCTGCGCCGAACTGCTGGTGGTCGCAGCGGCAGAGGCGGTCGGCGCAGCCACAGAGGAGGAGGAGGAGGAGGAAGCTTCGCTCGCGGCCGAGCCTTGGATCGTGAAGAGCGGCGAGATGTTGCGAGTTGAGCCCATCGTCAAGAGGTAGGTCGACCGCGTCGTCAGGTTCGCAGGCAGCGGGAGCGAGACGCTGCCCGATCCCGAGTAGAACGAGACATTCCCGAGCGGGTGTTCTGTCGGGGAGAGCTCGTCAGGACGTCGTTTCGCACGGGAGGTGGCATGCTTTTGCAGACTCACGCATGTCGAGATTGTAACCGCTACTGGGGTCTTCGGGGTCGAGGTAGCCGAGGATCACGACCGCGGACGTGTGCAGTTGAGAGTCGGGGTAGTTCGGCTTTGTCGCATTCCTGCGAAGCAAGACTCGACGTGTCAACTCATTGATGCGGCTCTGCACGGTTCAGCTGCTGCTTTGTCGCCCCCGTTCGAGTTAGAAGCGTCGTTGCGCCGGGAAACGCGCTAGTCTTATCCGACCGTCCCGGGGGACGCGTCTCCGCGCGGGTCGGGCCTGCCACCGCGCCGCCTCAACCGCGCGTCCACAGCCTTGAGACGACGGCTCGAGCTCCCGAGGCTGCATTTGCCGGGCAACCTTCGCGGTCCTTCGACCGAGATTGAGGATTCGCGACGTCACGCATCCGCAGTCGGAGGACGCGTTTCCCGAGCCCGCAATCTCCGGAACCGGTTTCCTCGCGTCGCGCCAAACTCACCAACTGATCTGGATATTGCCGCCGGCTTGGTAGACATCTCCCGTTGCCGGGGACGTGAACCGCGGGAAGTAATCGATCAGCTGAGCGGGAGGCGCCGTCGTCGAGTAGGCCCGACGCGTCAAGGCGAGCCCGGCCGAGACGTCGTCCAGCGGAGCGAGCGGCAAGGCCGACGCGAACGAGACGAGGGCGCCCAACAGGGCGGCATTCGAGAGCATAGGTATGTGGTAGATGTGTCGTGTTAGTCCTGATTGGAGAGAGAGCGAGAGGAGGACAAGCCCGGGAAGCTGGCGGAGAAGCGCGTTCCTGCTCATGCTAAAAAGTGTGGGGGCCGAAGGCTCATTCCGCAGCCGCACCTGATCATCAGCCAACCCCTAACACGTGATAGTCGTCGCCCTGGCTTGCCCTGATTCCAGGCCCAATGCCCGTACCTGATTCCTCGCTCGGCGCGGACCTTCATTCCTTCCTAACGCGAACACCCTCGAAGCGAACACTATTGTACTCTTGATTTGCAGCAGTCCTCTATTGGGTGCGGAATTGGGAAGAAGGGTGCGACAGCGTGCCCGCTACGATTTTTCAATGATCGACTCGGGGCGGGCAGCGTAGCCGGTCCAGCTCTGCGTCAACAGGGCCAAGTCAGTCATATGTGCGTGCGAGAAGGATCTGACTCCGCTCACCTCGTCGTAGATGGCAGCGTTGTCGACCACGCCAGCACGCTGGAGCGCGAGCCACAGAATCGAAGCCTGCAATATGTCGTCGAGAGTTTGTCAGAACAACCGCAGCGTGACTTCAGCTCAAGTCATGCCCATCCGCATCGTACGTCGGAGGCGAGACAAATCCATACTGGAGAGGGACGCTGCACTCACCGTCATGCCGCTTCCGCACGTTCCGACAACACCCCGCTTCCCACTCTTGACCTCCATCCACCGGTCCTTACCCATCACGTCCTCAAACACCTTCTCGAGCTCTTCGGGGCTGAGCATGGTCCGGTACGGCGGCGTCGTCGACGATTCGGGCGACAGCACCGCTTGGAACGGGAGCGAAAGGGCGTGCGGCATGTGGCCCGACGAGAGGCCTTCGCGCGGCTCGGGTTCAGTCCCGTGGAAGCTGAGCATTGAGCGCATTCGACAGTCAGCATCGAGGTTCCAGGTCGGGAATTAGGCCCGCATTCCTTCGTCTCGCTCGGGCCGTGCTTCCACAGATCCGCCGCGCGCGCCGCCGAGAATAAATGAAGGACCCTAGGCTCACCGTCCGGCCGACCTGGCGTCGATGATGACCTCGCGCTTCGCGTCCGCCTTCTTGATGATCTTGTTCATGTCCTTCCACTGCCGGACATCCTTGCGTTCCTTCTCGGCTCCGTCGACCTTGTACTCGCTGAACCGCTCCTCAATGTCGGCGATAAAGTAACTCTCGACTTTTGGTTTGTGGGCGTAGAGGAGTTCCGAGAAGATGGGACCGAACCGAGCGCGGATGGGTGAGCCGTCTCCGGCGACGGCGTGAGGGTTCGGGTTGGCGGGGATCCCGGTGTCGACGGGGAGATTATCAGCTTGCCAGCGGGGCAACCCGCCGTCAAGTACTGAGACGCGGTCGTGGCCAAAATGCTATGTGAAAGTGCACGAAGGGTGAGTGGCAGTCCTTTGTTTCTGCTGCAGCGGTATGAGGCCGGACCGCCTATGCCAGCCCAGCCCGAGATGGGGTGGCAGAGAAGGGACTGCCTACCTTGAAGGTGAAAGCGGTCCTGGGACTGCTGAAGAGCCCGACCGAGTCGTAGATGACGACGTGCGAGTCGCGTTCGATCCCGAGGCGACTGCACGCATCCTCGAATTGCGCGACCGACGGCATGTTGTCTGTTCGAGCGGATGCATCACGTCCGGAGCGACAAGAACGGTACGATGTCAAAGGCCCGGGAAAAAAAGATCAGCGGGTAGGTTTGCAAACGGCGGGTTGGGGCATCGCAGCGACACGAGTCGCCCTCGACTGGCTCGGACGACTTACGCGGGACGCCGACATCCGATTTCGAGGCGATCTGGTCGCTACACGGTCGATCGGGAGCGTCAGGCAGGCGATCAGGGGCTCGGTCAAGTTTCGACTGTTGCAGCGACCCAGAGGGAAGGGAACGTACACATCCCAAAAGGTGGCGCCCTCGATGCGTTTCTTCCTGTACTCTTGGAAAGGTTGCCTCTGCGCTGCGGGCATGTGCCAGCTCGCATCGATGACGACGGTCGACTTGTCGTCGGATTGGACGAGGTCGTGCACTTGTTTCGGCGTCAACAGCGACACGGGACGCGCGCTGGACCGAGCGGTAGACATGGTAAAGGAGCGAGTGAGAGCCGGAGAACGGAGTCGGACGGCAGAGAACATGGCTCGGCCTGTACAGAGAGTGGGAAAGGAGAGAGAGACTTTGCGAGGTGGGGCGCCGAGAGCCCAAAGACCTTGAAGGGCAACCAGATCTCGCATATCCGAATCGTGCAACAGACTATGTATCGTGGTATCCACTCCACTCCGAAGCGAGGCAGCTTTTCCGGGCGACCCTCTCCAAAGATACTCTTCGAGCATCATTGCTTCCCTCGCCTCCTCGGCCGCGACCTCCGAAAACCCCGATGCGATACTCGTTACACCCTGCGAGACTCCCGCGTCTCCAAGTTCACCCCTCGTCTCACATCCGGATGATCTGCCCCATCGTCTCCTTCTCCTTCTCGACCTCGGCGACCAGCGCCTTGGCGTCCAACGCGACGCTCGCGTCTGGCCTCGAAGCGAGCAGGGCGTCCCACCACTTGTACAGGAACGACTCGGCGATCAGGCGGAACCACGGCGTAAACGTCGAGGCTGTGTGTGCGCGGCGGAACAAGTGTCAGCGGAAGGGCTGCCAGGCGAGATGGACCGAGAGCGAGAGATGCGGGCGGAGGGACGCACCGGGATCTTGGAAGAACGCCTCGAGGTCGGCTTTCGAGACCCACTTGGTGTCGCTGACTTCGTTCGGGTTGACCTCGTACTTCGGGTCGAGCGTCAGGAAAAAGATGTAGTCGACTGCCGAGAAGTCGCGCGGGGGGGTGGCAAACCTCGTCAGTACGCATTCCTGTCTGCTCCGAGCCCAGAGAGCAGCGCCTCACTCTCGTGTTCGGCCCAGATCTCGTCCGAGGGGGCGTAGTAGTGGATCCGGGTGAGGTACGCAAAGTCGTCGAGCGGGTACGAGTGCGGGATCCCGAGTTCGTGCGTCAGTTTCCGCGCGGCCGCTCTCCGGACGCCTGCCGAGTATTCCGATCCGTCAGCAACTCTCGGGCTCGTGAGGTCAGAGGGCTGGCGCACCGATCTGGTTCTCCTCGTCCATCTCGCCGTTGCTGGTGAGCGGGTGCGAGCAGCACGTGTTGGTCCACATGCCGGGGAACGTGATCTTTTCGTCGGCGCGTCGCTGGAGCAACAGTTTGCCCGACTCGGGGTGGAACAGGAAGACGGAGAAGGCGCGGTGCAACGGCGACCTGGTGTCTTGCGACCCGGGCGGCGGGATCAAGTGGCCTAGTCGTCAAGTCGCTCGTCAGCTTGTGTGTGCGCGCACGAGGACTGCCAGAAGTTTGGCGCGGGGTCGCTCACAGTCCTTCTTCGAGCCTTCGCCGATGGCCGAGTCGTTGTTGTCGAGGAGGATGAGGCGTTCCTCCATGAGGTTGATTTGTTCCTGGTCATACTTTGTCGGGTCGAGCGTGATCGTATCTGTGCGCTGGACGCGTTCAGTGAGAGCGTTACCAGCGAGAACTTGGTGGCGCCGACTGTGCTCACGTGAGGTGGAAGCCATCGCTCGAGTGTCGTACGACGCGTCGCGAGAGCGAGAGCTGAGCGGAGCGGGGCGAATCGGATTGGAGCGAGAGAGCCGCCGAGCGAGCTAAACGAGCGGACTAGAGCTAGACTGTGCCTCTAGAGGTGGTAAGAGAGTCGATCGAGAGTGATATGCGGCTGTAGAGAGGTCGCGACTTTGGCGAAAACTTTCAACCACTCTTTTTCCGCGTTCCGGACTTTTCGAACTCGCTCCCTTCAAAAGTCCACTCGAGCACCACACGCCCACCGCTTGACGAGCATGTCATTCACGAGGAGTGCCGTTACTCGGATCGCGACTCGGTGCAGTCGCCCTCGAGCTGTCGGCGAGTCGCAGCAGCGAGCGTGGGTCAGCCAGCTATCGGCGTTTGATGCCGCGCTCCAAGCCAACTCGGCCAACGCACCACTCCCGCCGAGGTACAACCCTCAACTCAACGCCGCGAGGGATCAGTCCCTCACCCGGTCGCCCGTCGCGTCCACCTCTTCGTCGTTGCCGCCGTCGATCGCCCACACTTCCCTCGCTCCCGCTGCCTCTCCGACCGCAGCAGCAGCGGCAGGGGCGGGACCCGTCGCATTGCCGGACCCGGCCGCAGTCGATCCCGACACGGAACTCTTGTCGTACCTCGCGCGCCTCATCATGCGCGACGGCAAACTCGCCCGCGCGCACTCGGCGCTCGACTCGATGCTCGCCCAACTCCACCTCGCCACCGCGTCTCCGCCCCTGCCCGTCCTCCGAAAGGCGCTCGAAGTCGTCAGCCCGCAGATCCGCATGGTCGGACGGAGAAAGGGGACCAAGGTCATGCAGACGCCGCAACCGTTGACCGACAAGCAGAGGACCCGGCAGGCGTGGAAGTGGATCGTCGACGCGAGCGACAAGCGCGTCGGCGACAAGGAGTTTGACTTTGGTCGCAGGCTCGCCCTCGAGGTCCTCGCCGTCCTCAACGGCCAGAGCGAGGCCAACAAGAGCCTCGTCGGACGGCACCAGCAGGGTGTCACGGGCAGGGCAAAGTCCGTCGGCGCTTTCCGTCTGCTCTCTCTCCTTTTTTTTCGTGCGTGGTACTGACTCTGGCAACGTACAGCGTCGGACGATGAATGGGTCGGGCTTGTCTCTGTACTTTCACCTGATCGCAAACGCAACCCGTTGTTCCCGAATCACGGTCCACGGGTGGACAGCCCTCCGACTAGCGCCTCGGCGGTCACATTCTGTCGCTCGCCAAGGCCGTCTCCTTTCGAGGCGCTTGGACATGTACAGGCGAGCACCCGAGGGCCCAGCTCCGGAGAGACGCGGGAGCTGCGGGAAAATGGCTCTCTTTCTGCGCGCGAAAGAGCGCCCGCGTCGCACCGGTAGCACCAGACTCGATTTTTGCGACTTAGACAAGCAGGGCGCAGTATTTGCTGTGCCATAGTCGGAGGAAGCTGGAGGATTGAGGCGGTGCTCGGCACGAAGCGGTGACGACATGGCTTGGCCTCGAACTATACGCGTCCATCCGTAAAACCGCCAGCTATCATAGACGCCCTACTTTGGACGCACACCCAGCTGCACCTCATCGCACCCGTGCAGCACCCGTCCGCGCACCACTGCTCTGTCGCTCGAGGTTGATCGGAACCTCCTTCGGAACCTCGCGTTACTCGCTCCCCGGAAGGTAGCCTAGGACGAACGACCATGCAGCAAGTCAAAGATCTCGAAAAGCAGGCCGAGTCGAGCGTCGACAAGCTCGAAGATCAGATTGTCCGCGGCGATATCGACTCGAAGGACACTCAGGCTCGCTACTTGGGTACGCTCGCTCGTCTGCCCTTTAGAGTCACCTCGTCCTGATACCCTTCCGTCCCTCCAGGCTATCTCGCCCGGTTCCGACCTGTCTTGATCGCGAGTAGCCGGTACCTCGCATACACGTCGGACGTCGGCGAGTCGTTTAGGCCCGTCGTCGCACCAAAGACCGTCACGGCCGCATACGGCGTCAGCTGGGCGTACTTGATCGGAGACGTCGTGTACGAATCGTGGAAGGCGAAAGAGCGCGCAAAGGAGATGGCGCCGGACGGGATCTCGCAGGTCGTCGGATTGACGTGAGTTTGCCGGTGTTCTCTCGCCCTTTGGGCTTCTTGCAGCCGAGAATGCCGTGTACACTTCCTGGGCACACTCGGCGGCCAAAGTCGGACACTCTCGTCGCAGCGCGGCGCGCGTTCTCGTGTTGAGCTTCCGGAGCTGACCCGATAGCATTCCTCCGCCTTTCGCACAGGTTCGCAAAGCGCGCAATCTTCCAGGCTACCGCTTCAATGTTATTGCCTTCACTTACGATCCATAGCATCGTCAAGTACACGGCGCTCTGGATCAAGAAGCAGGGGATCCAAAACATCAGGATCCGGCAGTGGCTCCCGTCGGCTCTCGGGTGCGTTCCTTCCGATCAACTCCTGCCCTTCGCCTATACGAAGCTGAAGGTCATGTACACAGTCTTGGTACAATCCCCTTCCTGCCGTTCCTGTTCGATGAGCCGGTTGAGCAGGCGACGGACTACACGTTTGACCGACTCGAGCGGAAGATGTACCCGGACGAGACGTCGCCGATCCGGGTTGCGCTCGAGGCGGGCAAGCACCATGTGCCGCTCGCACCGCCTCCGCCTGGACATGCGGAGCAGTAGACATCGCGCGCGCGGAGACTAGAAGGCGTGGTAGACAGCTCTGTATCACTTGCACCTCTGACCATGGGGGAGCTACCTGCTGTATCGATTCTGATGCAAGTGTAAGCTAGTGCAGACGTCCTCGTCATGGATGTGAACAAGCCTCGCAGGTTTTAAAGCGCCGCCGTCACCGCTCTGGCGAGACTGCGGAAACTAGTGACCGCGCTCAATCACGCGCTTCTCGCGGAAAGCGGCCCACCGTTTTCCCCCACCCCCGTACACAGCTCGCTAGGACCATGTCGGACATTGAGTACCTCCGGAGCCAGCTCGGCGTTCACCCTGGTCAGTCTCCCGAACGACGGCGGGGCTATAGCAGCTCGAGTGCAAGGTCTAGCACCGCCTCGCCTCGATGAAGTCGAATGCTCGCTTTGCCGTGCAGCTACGACGTGACGGAGCTCGAGGCTGTGCTGCGCGGATAGCTGACTCGTTCTGCCTCCCTCTACAGACTTCCCGAAGAAGGGAATCGTCTTCCTCGACATCTTTCCGCTCCTCCGGGATCCGGTCGCCTTCGAGGTCAGTCTGCTGGCCTTCCTGAAGCTCCGCAGCTCGGTTTGCGGCTTCGCGGATTCAAGCAGCAGGGACAGAGACTGACTGAATCACCGGTACACCGTGCAGACCCTCATCACGCACTTCCTGCACCACCTGACGTCCGTCACCCTTCCCAAACTCCGCGCCGACTCGGGTAACCCGAAAGCCAAGATCGACGCCTTTATCGGCCTCGACGCCCGCGGTTTCTTGTTCGGTCCTGTCCTCGCGAGCCGGTTGGGCGCCGCGTTCGTCGCGGTCCGCAAGGTCGGAAAGCTGCCGGGCAAGTGCTTCAAGGCAGAGTACGAGAAGGAGTGTAAGTTTCTCCGGTCCGCCCGCTCGGACGTGTGTCGCACGCAGCGAATCGTGCGACGAGCATGTGGAGATGCGGCTACTCAGCATGTCATCGAGGCTGACGCGAGACTACGGGACCCCCTTTCCGCAGATGGCACGGACGTCTTTGAAATGCAGGAGGACGCCCTCCCCGAAGGCGCCAACGTCGTCGTCATCGACGACCTGATCGCGACCGGCGGCTCGGCGTTCGCCGCGCACCAGCTCGTCGAGCAGGCCAAGGCCAAGGTCATCCAGAACCTCTTTGTCGTCGACGTGAGTGACGCCTTTCCCGCGAGGGCTCTAGTGTTTCCGCCTCCTCGGACTTGCATCTCATCCACCGCGTGCTGTACAGATCGAGTTCCTCAAGGGTGCCGACAAGCTTCCGGCTCCGTCGTACTCGATCATCAAGGCCGACTAGAGTCGCCGCCGTCATCCCTTTCATAGATTATTCGCCGGCGGCGGCGTCGCCGCTCGGCACCATGCGTCGACTTTGTCTGTAGTACTAGTGTTTCTCTCTCTCGTCAAAACTGCAAGCGGCGCCTTGCGAACAGCGATGGTTCAGGGTTTGAGAGTTTTGCTTTGCAGGAAAAGGGCGCTGGCGAGTCGTACACGGAAGCAACAGTGCGGAGGGTGGAAGGGGTAACGTGGCCAGAGAGAGAAGAGCAGGCAGGTATAATACGCAGTGTCCGGACGAGAGTCGCTCGGATGTCTAGGTCCGGGAGCTTCTTGACGAGAATCGACGAGAGGACGCGATCTAGTGCTGGTCCGGGACGAGGAAGTTGACTGTTGCGCGCACGGCATGTCAGCGAGACCGGTTTCTCTCCTGCGCCAATGATGTACGAACGCACTCCACAGGTCGAGGCAACCCGTCTCTTCGGTATCGTCCGGCGTGATAATCTTGGCGCTCACGACAAACTTGGCTGTGCAGTCGACGAATGCGAAGTTGATCAGTCGTCAGCTGGCTCTGTGCCACGAGCCAGCGACCTGCAAATCAGGTGTGCCCCGACGAACGCACCTCGCGGGATCTCGGCGGGCAAGTCGACCGAGGCGGTAAAGTCGTGCGTGCCGGGCTCGATCGGGCACTGGAGCGACGACTTGATGTTGACACTGGGAATTTTTACTCGTGTGAGAATGCGCTCTAGCGTGAATAGAGACGAAAGTGCCACGCACAGCTCTTCGCAGAGGTCGAACCGCTTTGTCAAGAGTTTGATCAAGCCCAGCTTGACAGTCACGTCCGCCGACGTTCCTTTCTGCATGGGATATTCAGACGTCAGCAATCGGTGGGGATCTGAAACCTGCACAGCGGTGCGCGCACCTCGATCCGCTTGCTGACTTTGCCGGTCGCGTTGATGGTCAAGTTGCGACCGGGTTTCGGGGGATCGGGCGTGACTTGGAGCGACTCGATCTTGAGCGGGTCGTCGTTGGCGAGGCCTGTGTGATTACGTTGTCAGTTCGAGTGTCTTATCGTAGCAGCTTTACGAGCGTAAGAGCGCCGTCGCTCCTGTCTCGTTCCCCCACTCCTCGCTGGGTCGACCCCATGTGGGACGAACGTGACAAGGCGAAGAGCGAACGCACCGCAGTCCGTCCACCCCCACTGAGTCATGGCGTGCATTTCGCCATTGTCGCCCAACTTGGAGAGCTTGTCTGCGCCCCAGTTGAGAGCAGCTTGCCGTGCCCCGCTCAGGACGACTTGGGGACGCGCAGCACCTTGATCGTACTGGGCCGGCGCGGCAAACACGGCCGACGAGAGGAGCGCGATAGCAGCTGTAGCTTTCAAGAGCATCTCGGACGAGTACAGAGCTGAGTGGTCAGAGTTGGAGAGCAGCAGAGAGGGCGGCGTCGAATCGGCGTCATCTTTTGGCGACGGACTTGCCGACCCTTTCGTCTCTCCTCCTCTTTCTCTCTCTCTCTCTCGCTGCCCACTCAGTGCACGCACCCTCTCGCACTAGTCTCGCTCGCAGCCTCGGCCGATCTTCAGGCGCTCGCAGAAGGCCTGCGCGATCCGCGGAGCTCCCGACTCCTGCTTCTCTCCGAATCGGCTTTCTCCTGCTGCTTGCTCCTCTTCTTGCTCTCGCTGAACCGCTCGCCAAGTGCGGCTGTGACACGCTATGCAGCATCACTTGAGCCGAGCCTCCCCGCCAGACGACGACGCTCCGATCGAAGACGGGCCTTTTGCCCCGTTCCGAGCGGCGTTCGCCCGGGCTAGCCACTCAGGCTACCCAACAACCTGGAGCGAGACCTACCGCCTCGCCGCCAACATCTACAGCACGTCGCTGCAGGGATTCCCGCATGACCGGGGCTCAAGAGCCTACGCAGACACGTGGGGTAAGAAGTTCCTCAGGGCATTCCAAGCGACGTACCTGGATGTCGTCGTGCCGCTCTTCGGCAAAGGACCCGAGCTCGTCGCGTACTTGGATGCGTTCGCGCACGATCTCGAGACGATGCCGCCGGCGCATCGCCTGGACTACCTGGTGCGTCGCGGTCCGACTGCTCATGATCTGCACCAGGCCCGTTCCCGCACAGTCCGCGTGGTTTCAGCAAGTTGTCGACCCCATGCGTTTACAGCGACAGCTGGTCAGTTGCACGGGCTCCTTCTTTTCTCCCTCCGACGTCGGCTGAATCGGACCCGACCGCAGGGGCTGCCTTCGTTCACGCTCAATTCGGACGACGTCAGCCCCCACCTCGCGTGGGAGGAACTCCGACAAGTCCTCGTCGACATCATTAAAGCCGCGATTGGCTCCAAGGGACACGATCTGCGCGCCCCGAAGCCTGGCCGTTCGGCCCGCGGTCGGTACGACCGGCTGATGACCAAGTGGAGGCCGGACGTCGAGCAGACGTTTCTCCCCTTTCTGGGGCAACCGGCGTACGCCGGCCTCAGTCAAGCGCTACTGCGAGCCTACAAGTCTCTTCTCCGCGCAGTCATCGGGCTCACGGCACACTCGAATTACAACGCGGCCGAGCGACTTCTCGTGAGTCTTCCCATCGGCGGCGCGCTCGGCTTTCTTAGCCATTCCGGCTCACTCGGACTACACCTAGCTCTCGTGGCCGGGCAAAGACGTCCTCAAATATGTCGTGCGGACGCGAGCTGTTCTCTCGGCGTGGGCGCGGCGCTAAAGCGGAAGGCGCGCAGATCCTGACTTACGACGCTCACGACTGCCGCTTCGACTGGCTACACAGAACAATCGTCCCCAGCGCGCCGAACGTGAGTTGCAGCTCTCCATGTTATCCCCCGAGAGAGAGGATAAGGCTGAGCTCAATCGAAAACCCCGCAGCCTTTCGAGGTGTACAGCCGACTCGGCGGCACGCCCGAGTCTTTCGTCGCTTCCGGACAAGGACCGCACTCTGCCGAGCATACCGACCGATCCTTGTCAGCTCGGTCCGAGCACAGCCTGGCGCGTTCGGAGCCGAGTCTCCACCCTGGATCGAGTACTGCGGCGTCGGCGCGGTACGGCCGGGGATGAGGTGGATGGCCGCGACCTTTCACCGTCACACCGGCGTGCGCTCGTCGCTGGAGTGAGATGTTGACGCCCCGGACTTTGTGAAGCTGTAGAAGCGGGGTCCGACGAATGGAGGGAATCATAATCGACAGAGTCGGTAATCTCGCGAGTAATCGGTGAATAGAGTCGCGTTGTATTCTCCGGGCCGGTTCATCAGCAATTCAGTCAAAGTCTCGCTCGACCATAGCACAGGCTGCTGCTGCTGCTAGCGACCTTCCACGCAGTTCAGACTCGGCTCGCTGCCCATCCCATAGCCGCCCAGCGTCCCCGTCTCCAGCGTGAACCGCCTCCCGACTTCGCTTCGCCCCGTTTCGCTCCTGTCGCCGCTATGCAGACCAACGTAGGAGAGCTGCCGTTGCAGCCACCCAAGACTGAGGACGGCGAGGACCTGCGCGTCAAGATCACTGAACTCAAGAGCTCTGAAGGGCGATTACACTTCATCCTCGACGGCGTCCACCTTGGGTCAGTCCACCACCCAGAGCCAGACCGAAAGCCCTGGCATGCACTAACGAAGGACAATTTACGGAGGGGACAGCCTCGCCAACTCGCTCCGGAGGGCCATGATCTCGCGGATCGACACGCTCGCGATTGACCAGGTTCAGATTACCGACAACTCGTCCGTCTTGCCCGACGAGATGTTGGCGCACCGCCTCGGGTTGGTCCCGCTCAACTCGACAGGCATGGAGAAGCAGGTCGTCAACTACAACAAGGTGCGCGGCGTTCCACCGGCTTCGCCTGCCCTGCCATGTCCCCTGTACCGGGCGTATTCCGTCTTGCACGCATGCGGCTGATCCCGAGACGCTCCCCGACGCCCAGGAATGCGACTGCGACTCGTACTGCCCCAAGTGCTCGGTCGTCCTCACGCTCAACGCGCGGTGTACGGGAGAACAGGCGATGGAGGTGACGACGAGGGATTTGCAATTGGAAGGAGGGCTGCAGAGCGACGTCGGCAAGCCCGCAACAAGTGAGGACCCGCCCCGTGTTGGATCTCGGCTCGACGCTTTTCGCATACCTTGTGCTGATGGATTGTCCGCCGCGCTCCTCGCAGATCCGGACCCGAAACTGCGCGACGGTATCCTGCTCGCAAAACTGGCGCGAGGGCAGGAGATCAACTTGAGGTGCATTGCGACAAAGGTGAGCGACGACACAGAGCCGCCATGGGACGCCGGTGCCGTCGAGAAGGCTGACGAGACCTCTCTGGCGCACCCCTGCAGGGACGGGCACTCGAACATGCGAAATGGTCGCCGTGTTCAGCGGTCGGCTTCGAGTACGATCCGTACAACAAGCTCAAACATACCGACTTGTGGTTCGAGGTCGGTACCGACCCGAAGGACGAGTGGCCAGTGTCGGACAACGGCAAGGTACGTTCCAGCCTGATCGGCCTGACTTCTGCGCCGCTGACCAGATAGCTTTCGTGCGCTCTTCACAGTTCGAGAAGAAGCCCGAAGACTCTGATCCGTTCCCTTTCAACGAGAAGCCGTCACGATTCTACTACGACGTCGAGGCGGTCGGGCAGCTCAAGCCTGAAGACATCGTGCTAAAGGTGCGATTCCACGGCCTCACCTTGATCTTCCCGCTTCAGCACTCTGTGCGTGCCATATTAGGATTATCTTATTGACTTTGTAGCCGATCGCACAGGGCCTGGACGCGCTCATCCTGCAGATGGGCCAGCTCCGACAAGGCATCCTCGACTTGACCAACCAGGGGCAGGAGGGTCAGCAACACCCTGACGGTGGCGCCGGCATGCACATGGACGGCGTCATGATGGACGGCACCGGTGCCGCCGCTTTCGGAGTCGGTGACGGCGGGTACGCGGGCCAGAACGCGTTCGGAGGAGCCTATCCGAATGCGGCGCCGGCACCGCAGCATGGCGCGGGAGGGTACGGTGGGTACGCGGCGAGCCCGAGAGGTGCTGGAGGGTTCATGGGTGGTGCGGGGCCGGGAGGCGGACGATCACCTGCGTACGGCGCGGCGAGCGGCGCGAATGGAGGAAGCGCTGCTTGGCAGGAGGACGAATGGTAGGAACGCCTACACGGCAACGTCGCTTACACCCTATCACTTACACCGAAGCGTTTGGTCTTGACCCGAGGGCACGGGTTATGAACGCTCCAAACGCAACAGCGTAGTCGCTCCCGCAGCTCATCGGCTGAGCTTGCTCGTTAAGAGCAGTGTGCGCGGAGGGGCTCGCCGAACTTCCTTTGCAATGCGCGCTGGTGCGAGTCCAGCCGCCTTCCGCCTCGTCATGTCCCGGGTTGGCGGGCTTGCGGCAAGCGGGACAGGCTTTCCTGGCCTTTTTGTCCCCGACTCGATGCTTCGCTCTTGCTCTTCTTCACCTTGCATTTCAGGACGACCATGGCCGACGTTCAGGACCTTACCGAGGCGCTAGACGGTGCGAACCTCGCCGATGCGGATGCTGCGGCCGATGCGCCGCCTCCCGGAACCATCACGCTCTTCTCTTCCGACGGCCACCGCTTTCATGTCGACCGGCAGCGAATGCGCTCGAATCGACCGTTTTTTCCGACATGTTTGAACTCGCGGACAGTGTCGAAGGAGGCCAATCGTGCGACCTGACGGAATCGAAGTGCCACCTCGAAGCCTTTTTCGCCGCGCTCTGGGATGGAAAGCAGCCTGACGAAGCTGCGGAATGGCTGGCGGTCTATCGCATGAGCGACAAGTACGACGTCAAACGAGTCCGACCTGTCCTGCTCTTGTGGGCTTGGTGAGCGCCGTGGCAAGCTGGCATTAGCAGGTCGAAGCACTGCTGACCGTGCTCTCTAGGGAGGCGATCGATGTGCGCGACGAGTTTCATCGTGTACGATTCGCTCGCGGTGCGTATGCAGTCGGATTGCTGCTCGGTCGCGAGAAGCTGGTCAAAAGTGCAGCCGAGATCGCTTTGCGCTGGACCGACCTCGACGCCCCGGGTAACCCCATCTTCGACTCTCTCGATGCCGCCGACCAGCGTCGTCTGGTGCGGAATCTCCTCTTCTGCCCGCTCTCAGGCTCGCGGTCGACTGACGTTCTTTTTGAGCCAGCGTGTCTTTGCCCGAGCTTGTCTGGAAGCCTCGCTCCGCTCTCTTACGACCATCAAGTTCAAGCTCAAGAGTTGCCGATGCATACGCGATTCCGACAAGTCCGCGTACGATACGCCACAACGAATCTGGGAGGATGCCCAGCGCGTCGTGGAGAAGGGCCTCAAACCGCACACAGACCTGCCAGACGCCATGCTCGCCGAGATCTTCCGTCACGCGCCGCGCCTCGAGGGTTGCACCAGTTGCTGGCGGACCCTCGATGAGAAGCTTGACTTGCTCGAGCGGCAGTGGTACGGGGCCAGAAGCGGGGTCAGCGTGAGTGATCTCGGACATACCTCTCACCTCGTGCCCAGCTGACAACGTTTCCCGCGCGACAGCTTTGAGCTACAAGCTTGATCTTCGTAGCTGTGGCGTCGCAATGCGCTATCTCCACAACTGCTGATATGCGAAACGGTGCTATGGCTTGCGTTGGAGGTTAACTCTTCGCAAAGTCGAGCAGTTCTCACGCGACAGCAACCGCCACGCCTCCTGAACCTTATTTGCTGAGCTTGCTCGTGTTGATCCCGTCCCCACACAATGGATCGCTGCTCTTCTCGCGGTGCGCGAGGCGCGCTGGTGTGAGTCCGGCCGCCTTGCGCCTCATCCGCGTCCCGCGCCGGCGGGTTTCGGCAAGCGGGACAGGCTTTCCTGGCCTTTTTGTCCCCGACTCGATGCTTCGCTCTTGCTCTTCTTCACCTTGCATTTCAGGACGACCATGGCCGACGTTCAGGACCTTACCGAGGCGCTAGACGGTGCGAACCTCGCCGATGCGGATGCTGCGGCCGACGCGCCGCCTCCCGGAACCATCACGCTCGTCTCTTCCGACGGCCACCGCTTTCATGTCGACCGACAGCGGCTCGCTCACGAGTCGACCGTTTTTTCCGACATGTTTGAACTCGCGGACAGTGTCGAAGGAGGCCAATCGTGCGATCTGACGGAATCGAAGTGCCACCTCGAAGCCTTCTTCGCCGCGCTCTTGGAGGGGAAGGAAGTCACGACCGCTGCGGAATGGCTGGCGGTCTACCGCATGAGCGACAAGTACGACGTCAAACGAGTCCGACCGGTCCTACTCTTGTGGGCTTGGTGAGTGCCAATCGCCTTGAAAGGCACTTTGAGAAACCTCGTACTGATTCGCTCGCCCTGCGCAGGAGGTCTATAAACACGCGCCACCCGTACGACGCCGTATACTCTGCTCGAGACGCGTACGCAGTAGGCTTACTGCTTGGCGACGATGAGCTGGTCGAGACGGCGGCCGAGATCGCTCTGAAATGCGAGGACATGGATGCCTCTGGCAACCCGATCTTTGACGCCCTGGACGCAGATTCTCAGCGACGTCTGGTGAACTTGCCTTGCTCCCTTGTCTCTGACGCCCAATATGGCTGACACTGTCTACGCGCAGCGTATCTTCGCGCGAGCGCGCCGAGAGGCGTCCCTGCGTGCCCTCCAATACGTCAATCCGAAGTATAGGAACTGCCGCTGCATACGGGCCTCAGGGAGGCGATTCTCCGACACCGCCTACCAGATCTGGGAAGACGCTCAGAGCTCGGTGGGAAAGACCCTCCAACCCGCGACCGATGTTCCGGACGCCATGCGCCGGGAAATTGCGAGTCAGGTTGCGCGTTTGGAAGGCTGCGTCGACTGCTGGTCGACGTTGAGCGACAAGCTCGACATGCTCGAGCGACAATGGCCGAGTTGCAAGACCAAAGTGACGGTGAGTGAGGCCTCATCCGCGTTGGTGCTCTCCCCAAGCTGACTAGCAGGAACCCTTCTGATAAGCTTTGAGCTGTAGCAATTCGGTCTGCCTGTGCCGTCAGTGCTCGCGTACTTTTTATAGCCGCCCCGTCTGCCGAGTTCGGAAATGCCCGGGACGTTGCGCACTCTTCCTCTGCCTTCGAGGTGACACTCTGCTCTGCTCTACTCTACGCTTGCCGCGATACTGCTTCCGAGTGTGTGCGCGATATGGAAGACCTACAACAACTGCTGGGGACATTCGATCTCGACCTTCTCGACGATGATCCCGACGTGCTTTCCGGCTCTGAGCCAGCAACGTTCGCGCCTCCCGCATCCGACGACTTCATCCTCGTCTCCTCCGGAGGAGACCGTATTCCGGTGAAGAAGATGCTCCTCATTGCCAATTCGGCCGTCTTCCGCGACATGCACGAAGTAGTGACCACCGACGAAGACGAAGAGCATCCCTCCTGCAGCCTGACGGAGCGCACAAGCGAAGTGACGACCTTTCTTGCCGCGTCGGTCGAGGGTTCCACTGCGGAGACACCGCGCAGATGGCTCAGCCTCTTTCGAATGGTCGATAAATATCAGGTCCCGATTCTGTGGCCAGTATTAAAGCTTGGCGCTCGGTAAGGCTGCAGGGCTCGGCGCGAGCGGATTGGTCCTGACTTATGGGTACATTCTCAAACAGCGACGCGGATGCGCAGAGCAGCTTAGTCGCCTACTGCATGGCCGCCTTGCTCGAAGATCGCAAGTTCCAAGAAGAAACCGCGTGGCGCGCTATCACCGGACGCGGGTCCTACTCTCTGTCCCTCTGGAAAGCAGTCCCAGTGGCAGAGCGGCAGCGCTTGGTGTGTACTCGCTTTCGCGGGAGGGAGTCGAGTTGATACGCTGACAGGACGCGTCCAGCTCCAATACTCAGACGCCCATTTCGCTCTGGCGTTCCGTCACCTGAGAAAGGCCGCCGTATAGCAGCAATGGCACGGCGCAGAACGATGCAGCGCAAAGAGCGCAAAGAGCGAACGCGAGCGGGTCTGGGCGCAAATCGTCTTCTACCTCTTCAAGTCGCCCAATCCGATCCAGACTTTATCGGAACTGCACGTATGCCAATACCCGTACGGCCACCCGATACAGGCGGTCTGCTCGCAATGCCGGCGGGCTTTCGAGAACAAACTACGGGGGATCAACGTCGCATGGGAGGAAGAGCGCTCGAAAATCAAGCTGGTACGCAGCGCCCTGCTCGGGGCTACGGTGGTCTTGCGAAGACGCTGACTCGCTCGATCAGTTCATTGAATGACAATCTTCATGCCGAGCTGTAGCATCCCCTTCTCCTCCATTGGATCGTTACAGAATATGTTTGAGAAGGCCGTCTCGGAACCCGAGAAAGCAGCGCACTCTAGCGCTGACGAGGCGGTACTTCAAGCTTCGCCTCCGCCCAGGTCGCGATCGTGTCGGGAGCGGATCTGGTAAGCGGGACGCAGAGAAAACGGACCTTCGGGAATGTGGAGGCGGGTCGGGAGACATCGCTACATACTTTGCAACCTCAGGTTCGACGCTGTCTGGACGAGTCTTGCTTTCTGGTCGACCGCCCACTGCTCGTCAAGTATGAGCGGGCAAGCATCCGACCAGGGACAGCGAGTCGACGCCATGCCATCGGACTCCGTCGTGCTCGTCTCGTCTGATGGCAAACGCGTCCCGTTCCCGCGCCTCCTTCTCGCTGCGACGGTCCAAGGTCTTTCGCGACATGTTCGAGCTCGCTAGCGACGGCCCCGCCTCCAAGCAGGAATGCGGAGTGAGCGAGACCAGCACAGAGCTGGCGGCGTTCGCGTCGGCGCTCGACGGCAAGACCAGCCACTACGAGAACACGTGGCTATCGCTACAGCGAATGATGGACAAGTACGACGTACCCATGCTCCGTACAGTCTTGTTGCTCTCCGCTCGGTCAGTAACTCCACTGTGCGATGCAAAAGTCCTGGTGGTCGCTGACGGCCGCTGACAGGGAAGCGTTGGCTCGCGACCCACTCTTCGCCTTCTCGGCCGCCGCCATACTTTCGGATCGCACACTTCAGCAAGAAGCGGAGATCTCTTGCCTGGGCGCCGACATGTCGGCGATCAAGAAAAAGATCTGGCTTCAAGCACCCGAAGTCGAGCGGCTCCGCCTAGTCAGTCCCTCTCTAACAGCCTCGTGTTCTTTCCGCGTCCTACGAGGCTGATTGAATGCAACCGTACAGAGGCTATTCGACGCACAGGCACACAAAATCGCGCTAGAGACCCTCAGTTCCGGCTGCGCCGGCCCCGAATACGGCACACCCGCAGCGCATGCTAACAAATGCCCCAGTATCCCCGGAGACCGTCAAACGGCGTACGGCGACGCACTACTCCTGATTCTGAATCGAACCCATCGCGGCGGCATATCGCGGACCGTCTCCGATGTCGAACTCCTGGATTTCCCGAACAACCACCCTCTGCACAGCTGGTGCAGCGAATGCAAGGAGCACCTACGCAATCGGCTCGGTCTCCTCGCCGAACGCTGGCGCGACCAGCTCGTGCGCATGCCCGCCGTAAGCATTCGCCCTTCTCCCGGACTAGCGCGATCTGACCGGAAAACCGGATTACAGCTCTGATCTTAGTGTAGGACCTTCTGCTCTGCCGTGACGTCTTGTTATGTAGGCAAGCGCGAGCTTCTGTGAAAGGGCAGCCCCGCTTCGAGAGCAGAGCATACCCGATGCAAGTCCGACGTGCTACGTGCGCGGCAGGTCTGCCGCAATCGCCCAAACGATCAATCGAAGAGCCGCCGTCAGCTCCTCGGCTGTGTACGGGTTGCCGACACTGCTCGTAAGGTGTCAGCGCCCGCTTGCATGCCGCGCTTCGCACAGGCGAGCCATCTCCGCGCGCCGCTGCGAACTAGGCCGGGAAAAGGAAAGCAGCTCACGACGGCACATGGACGAATTGCACGAGGGTCGGTGCGTCGGGGCGTAATCTTCGAGCAGTCGCCATCGAGGCGAAGAACGAGTATTCACACAAGTAGAGGCCTGCTTGCGGGGAATCAGCCTCTTGAGAGCTCTTCGGCGTAAGTCGGCACCAGGTCCCCGCTGCGGCTCACCTGCATCTTCGGACAGGCTGACCCAGTCGACGCCTTGTGACTTGCACCACCGGACGACTCCCGCGCCGTCGACTCGAGTCCGAAGCTCTTCGGGCGCAGCTTCCCACTCCTTTCCGACGAACCCGCGGCGGCGACTGTCGGACCGGCCCGCTCCCTCTGGCTCCGAACCGGCGTCCGCGAGCTTGCCTGCGGCGTCAGGCGAGTTGTAGCCGAATTTGCGAGCGCGCTGCTCGAGCCGGATGGCGGAATCGCCCGCCGAGACGCCGACGTGGATTACGAGGTCCGGCTTTTCTTCGCCGTCCGTCTGCAATTTGGGTGCGAGGTCCGATACGGCGGAGTATTCGACGGGGAGGAGCGAGGTCGAGAGGTGTACAGGTCGATACCGTAGCTTGATGCCTCGGTCCGCCGTCTCAGTGGAGGGCGACGCTACTGCGGATTGTGTTCGCAATGGCGGTGGCGGTTCAGACAGGACTTCACCGTCCAGAGGTTTGACTGCGAGCCATGAAGGGTTCACGGCGATGTCTCTAAAAGGCTGCAAGCGGTCGTACAGGGTCAGCAACGAGGGTGTCGGGTCGCGGCAAGTGGGGCAAGGCCCCGATCGAGGTCAACGAGAGAGAGAGACACGCACGCCAAAGCCGGTCAGGTGGACTCGGAACGGTTTACTGCCGTCGCTCTCGAGCTCTATAGCTGCCATCCGAGCGTGTCAGAGTCGAAATAGGGAGTGACGTCTCGTTCACTGCGTTCGCCTTCACTTTCGCCGCTTCCCTCTTCCCGCGCGCGTCTGCTCCTACTCATTGGCGCAATCTTCTGACACCCAGGAGCTTGAACCTAATAAGAGACGGCCCCTCGCTCGAACGCTGGCTAGTCGCCTGGCCGTGGACTCATGCACTCGCCGTTCTCGCTGTCGCCGCTGATCCGGCCAGACGCACTCGGTCCAGACCCAATCACCGCGTCGTTGCTCTACAGTGCGTGTCGAGCTCAAAAGCTCAGAGTCGAGACCAGACTGACCCGCTCCTCTCCCGATAGCGGACCGCATCCTACTCGGAACCGACAAGGGCGCACTCGTCGTCTTTGACCTCTCCAACCCGGCAGCAGCGACAGCGACCGCGCAAGATGTCGCATCACCAACCTCGTCCGCCACCTTTGTCAGCCGGCACGACCACTTTATGCCGAAACAGATCGACCAACTCGCCGTCATCAAAGAACTCAACGCCCTCGTCTGCCTGTCGGCCGGCGATTTGACCCTCCACTCGCTGCCCGACTTGAGCCTTTTATCGTCGTTTGCGCCGCAGACCCGTGGAGGAGGGTCGGCGTTCGCCCTGCACACCGAGATCCGCCACGAACCGGCTGCTTCGGCGACCCCGCAGCCGCCCCCACCGACCATCAGGACGACGCTCGCGCTCGCTTGCAAGCGGAGGCTGATCCTCCTCTCGTGGGTCGACGGGACGACCTGGAACCCGCTCGTCGAACTCGCACTGCCGCACCAGATCCGCGGGATGGCGTTCGTCGACGCTGCCGACAACTCGAACGACCCGACCACAAGCGGTGGCGATGGCGGCGGAGGCGCGACCAAAATCGTCGCAGGCTTCTCGACGGGAGAGTACGGAATCGTGACGCTCCCGACGCCCGACGTCAAAGGCGCGATCAAGGCACCCTCGCTCGGAGACTTGTTCTCGCTTCCGATCCCGCTCTCCGAACCGAAACCGGCTGCATCCGCTCGGACCGGTCTCACGACGGGTCTGAGCGGGCTCCGGAATATCAGCGGAGCGCTTGGAGGCGCACTCGGGCGGAAGCTGGACAAGAACGGCGTCGCCAAGGTGCCGCGGGTGCCGAGACGAGCGGCACGCAGAGGAGCGCAGGGAGTGGACGAGAAAGACGACGAGGTACTACAGCGCTGGTTGTGGGAAAAAGAGTGGGGCTGGACCGACGCACAGCGCGAGGAGGGCGAAGTGCTCGTCATGCGCGACAGTGAGTTCGCTGCAGGATCCTGCCGGGCGGCTCATTGGACTGACGCGGTGCTCCGTAGACTCGGTCATACCCCTTTCGGCCGAAGGTCGACAAAGGCAGGCCGCGAAGTCATCCCAGCCCAACCCGACCATAACTCTGTCGGGATCGGTTGACGAAGCGCTCGTGTCGCCTCCTTACATCCTCTCGCTTGTCGCCCCTTCGCCTCCTGCCAACACCGCCAACGGTTCCTCGACGCCACAGCTCGATCGATCACCGCATTTCACCCTAGATGTCCACACCCTGTCCGACTTGTCGCCGGTCCAGTCACTCGCCGTGCCGCCGGAAGCACCCTCACCACCCGCTTCAATCGCAGCGTCTTCACTCGCCGCTCTTCAGGGCTCTACCGCATCGCGTCCGCCGGCCTATACCGCTCGCTTGCTCACCTTGTCGAGCACGACACCGAAACCGCCCCTATTGATCCTCACCTCCAAGTCTGCGTCGTCGCCGAACGCGCCCGCGTCGCTCGCGGGTGGAGCGGAACAGACGCTTTGGGCTGTGACGATGGAGAGTTGGCCGAGACAGATCGAGGCGCTCGGTAGACAGGAGGGCAAATGGGAACAGGCGATCGAGTTGCTGCGCGCTTCGTATGACTCCCTCCCCTCGCCTTTACCGGTAAGTACCCTCCACTGCCGGAATTTGTAGTCCGGCGCACAACCAACGCGATGCCCCGTGCAACCACAGCCGTCCCTGTCGCGCCGGCTCGCCACTCTTCATTCGCTCCATCTCTTCCGGACGCACCGCTACGACCTCGCAGTTGATGCCTGGATCGCGCTCGACTTGACTCCCGCCAAAGTCATCGCGCTCTACCCCGAAGCAGTCTCAGGCAAGCTCTCTCTCGAATCCGACGCGCATGAAGGGCTCTTCGGCGGCCGGACCTGCGACCTGGTCAAGCAGTCTGCCGCTTCTGTGCAGGCCGCTGGGGAAGGGGAAGACGACTCGGGCTCGGTCGATGGGAGACTCACGCGCGGCTTTGTGGGAACGGCCGGTACTTCGCCGTCAAAGTCTTCACCCAGCACGAGCGGCTTCCAGGCGCCCCTCTCGAGCAGTCCCGCCCGGTCTCGACGCGGAGGTCCCCCGGCCACTGCGCTCGCCAAGAGTGGCTCTGCGGATGACGATGACGCTGCGTCGATTCGGACGGTCGCGAGCCGTTTCTCGACAACGCTCAGTGGAAAGAAGAGCTGGTTGAAGGAGCGGGATCCGACGGCTGCGCTCGAAGAGATCGCAGAACATGCCGCTCGTAAGTTCCAGAAGTCTTGGTGGCACCCCGAAGGAGACCAATTGACAATGTGCGTCTACCTCGAGCAGAGGAGGAGGAGCGGCAAGCGAAGCGTGACGCCGAGAATCGCGCTCGTTCCGTCGACGAGCTCATTCGGTACCTTACCGACCGGCGTCAGAAATACTCGCAAGCTCTCGCTGCTCTGCCGAGCGCCTCTCGACCAAAGCCGTCTGCCCCTCGCCCGACCGCGTCTCCCGGCAACCTCTTCAGCCTGCCGGACAAAGCTTTGACGAAGCTCGAGCCGGAGCAGCTCGTACGCGTCGCTCAGGTCGTCGACACGGCTTTGTTCCGGACGTACCTCGCGACCAAGCCCGTCATGATCGGTCCGCTGTGTCGAATCGAGAACTGGTGCGAGGTCGAAGAGGTCGAAGAGCTGCTCTTGGTAGCCAAGGTGCGTCGCAGTCAATATCGCGCTCTGGCGAAGCTTCAGAAAGTGTGCTGACCTCTGGTGTATGCCCTCGCGCAGAAATGCCGCGAGCTCCTCGATCTCTACAACGGCAAGAATATGCATCAGAAGGCGGTCGAGCTGCTCAAGCGGTGAGCATTCTGTAAAGCGGAGTCTTAGGGAAGCGAACCGCTGACGGAGCCTCGTACGACAGTATGAGCGCCGAAGCGGAGGGCGACGGTGCCGAAGAGAAGATTCGTCCGATGGTCCGGTACTTGCAAAAGCTCGGCCCCGATCATCTCGACGTGATCTTTGATGCCTCGCGTTGGGTGTTTGCCCAGGATAAAGAGGAGGGGCTTCAGGTGAGGAGATTGTCTGTATGGTGACACGGCGGGAGCTGACTATCCCGCTACATCGACAGATCTTCACTGCCGACCTCGATGAAGTCGAGGCGCTGCCCAGATCGAAAGTCATGACACACCTCGAGACGATCGACCGTGACGTCTGCACAAAGTATCTCGAGCATGTCATAGGCGGCCTCGGCGAGCAAGGCGTCGAGTTCCACGAGAAGCTGGTCGACCTCTATCTCGAAACGCTCACCAGCCAAAGATCCAGTACGTTCCGGCCGGGCTTTGACTCCCATCGTACGGCGGCCATAGACTGATTCGTGCTCGTCCCGCCTCAGCTCGCGACGAAGCGGCCTACCGAAAGCTTCTGTCCTTCTTGGAAACTTCACACTCCTACCGCGCCGACCGAGTTCTTGGACGGCTGCCTTCAGAAGACATGCACGAAGCGCGCGCCGTTCTGCTCGGCCGCCTCGGTCGGCACGAGGGTGCCCTGCAGATCTACGTCTATAAGCTCGAAGATCACACAACCGCGGAACAGTAAGTACAGCGGTTCCAGCCTGCTCGGCTCGACCTCAGTCTGACGGCGTGGTTCGCAGGTACTGCAAGCGGGTGTATGACTCGGACACGAGCGGTCACTCGGACATCTTCCACACCCTGCTGCGGATCTACCTCCGACCGCGCGCCGACCACCCCGTCCACTTTGGTCCGGCTCTCTCGCTCCTGTCGACGCACGCCGCTCGCATCGACGCGGTGGAAGCTTTCGAGCTCTTGCCGCCGCTTGTGGCACTGCAGGACATGCAGACGTACTTGACGAAGACCTTGCGCCAGAGCGTCGAGCGGGCAAGGGAGGCGAAGATGGTTCGCGCTGTTGGCAAGAGCGCCGTCGACCGTGCGACGTTCGAGGTGGTCGAGTTGGAGGAACGCCGCGTCAAGATCGGCGAGTCGAGGCTGTGAGTCGCCGTGACGACGAGTGCGGGCGATTCGATGGGAACGGCGCGCGCAGGCTGACACGACAATCTCCGTCGGCAGATGCCCTGTTTGCCACAAGCGACTCGGAACCAGCGTCATCGCGATCCACAACCCTCGGTGCGTCTTGCCATCAGCGCAGCGGGGAGCTTCCTCGACGAGGACTGACTGTGCTTTGCTCTCCTGCAGGGGCGAAGTGACGCATTACCAATGTCGGGAGCAGTTCTCGTCCGGGGCATAGTCAGACATGCAAGACTCGTTCGAGCTTGTGAAACACGTGCTCAACGAGAGCGACGAAAAGGAAGAGAGATCGTGTAGCTATAGCTCGGACAGGGGGCAATACGATCGGCGGCGACACAGTTTTTTTCTCTCTCGCGATGGCCGTCGTCGGAAGTCGTCGAAAGTCGTGTTTAGACCGTCCTACCGGTACAGGATACTCAGGATGCTCGCGACTCGTCAGGTCATCCGCGTCTCTGCGAACAAGCAGTTCTCGCCGGCGCTCGCCCGCTCGTGTGAGTCTACAGTCCGGTTCGCCGCCCGTCCAGACTTTTTTTCCAGTTCGCACCGGATCGCGGCATTCGGACGCCTCCGAGACCGATTTGAGCTGTCAGGATCGCGGATGGAACTATGCTGACCACCTGTCGCTCTCGTGCTGTTCAGTCTCGGCGGTCGCTCGCCCGGCGGCGGTCCCCAAGGCGGCGGCTCTTCGCACCGCTTTCCCGCGTGCTGCCGTCCTCGCCCGTACCCGTGAGCGCTCGCCCTATCCCTCGATCTACTGACAAGCATGCTAATATCAGCTCCCCTGCAGTCGGACCGGTCCGCAACTATGCTGCCGAGGCTGGCGGCAAGTTCGAGCGCAAGCTGCCGCACATGAACATCGGGTGAGTCTGCGTCGCCGCTATCGGGATGCAGCGTAAGCTGACGAACAAAGCCAAACAGCACGATTGGCCACGTCGAGTAAGCCTCGGGAATTGGGATGAGGGAGCTCGTCGCCCTCGACCCGGAGCAACAACTGCGTTCGAGAAACTGATCATACTGCGCCGAACAGCCACGGCAAGACCACCCTGACTGCTGCCATCACCAAGGTTCTTGCCGAGAAGGCCGGCAAGGGCAAGGTCCTCGGCTACGACATGATTGACAAGGCGCCCGAAGAGAAGGCCCGTGGTATCACGATCGCCACTGCTCACGTCGAGTACGAGACTAGGTGTGTCCGATCTTTCGTTCGCAAATCCGAATATGCGCTGTCATCTACAGAGAAGAGCTAGGTCTTGACGAGTCACATTCTCGCAGCAACCGCCACTACGCCCACGTCGACTGCCCGGGTCACGCCGACTACATCAAGAACATGATTACCGGTGCCGCCCAGATGTACGTTCCTTTGGCATTGTAAATCGGCAAGCAGACGGCGCTGACTCGACGACTCGAGCAGGGACGGAGGTATCATTGTCGTGTCGGCTTCGGACGGTCAGATGCCGCAGACCCGCGAGCACTTGCTCCTCGCCAAGCAGGTCGGCATCAAGAAGCTCGTCGTCTACATCAACAAGGTCGACCAGGTCGACGACGCCGAGATGCTCGAGCTCGTCGAGATGGAGATGCGCGACCTCCTGTCGACCTACGGCTTTGACGGCGACAACACCCCGATCGTCAAGGGTTCCGCCCTCGCCGCCCTCGAGTCGCGCGACGACAACATTGGCAAGGAGTCGATCCTCGCCCTCATGGAGTCGGTCGACACGTGGCTCGACCAGCCGCCGCGTGACCTCGAGAAGCCCTTCCTGATGCCGGTCGAGGACGTCTTCTCGATCCAGGGTCGCGGCACCGTCGTCACGGGCCGTGTCGAGCGTGGCACGATCCAGAAGGGTGCCGAAATCGAGATTGTCGGCATGGGCGCGTCGTTCAAGACCACCCTTACCGGTGCGTCATGACTTGCCGATTCGCACGGTTCGCCTTGTTCCTACAGTCTGACCTCCTCCCTCGTGCACAGGTATCGAGATGTTCCACAAGGAGCTCGACCGCGGCGAGGCCGGTGACAACATGGGTGCCCTGCTCCGTGGTGTCAAGCGCGAGCAGATCAAGCGCGGCATGGTCATCACCGCGCCGGGCACTGTCAAGCCGGTCAAGAAGTTCGAGGCGTCGTGCTACATCCTCACCAAGGAGGAGGGCGGCCGGTACACGCCGTTCATGAACAACTACCGCCCGCAATTGTTCATCCGGACTTCGGACGTCACGGTCGGCCTGACCTTCCCGCCCGGCACCGAGTCGCCGGACGAGAAGATGGTCATGCCCGGTGACCAGATCGACCTCGTCGGTGACCTCGTCCACGAGATCGCGCTCGAGGAGGGTTCCCGGTCAGTATGATCGGAATCTCTCGCTATTCTGTGTCTCCTGACTCACCCCTTTTCCGCGCTCGCAGTTTCACCATCCGTGAGGGCGGCAAGACCGGTAAGCCCCTCTTGGATCTGGTCTGTTACCGCGCAACAAGCACAGATAATTGACGCGCCCTGATTGCAGTCGGCACCGGTATCGTCACCAAGCTGCTCTAAGCGACTCGACTCGCACGTCTCGCCCAAACCAAAACGAGCCGCCAGCTCCCTGCTCGCACGACCGTCTACCCATCTATCCGCATTGCATCTATAATCCCTTTCGCTCTCACTCTCTGACGACCCGTATCTAATGGCTCGGCCATGCCCCTCACCACTCACCCTTCAGTCCCTCCCAGTCCACCCCAGCTTCTCACCCGCCGTTGCCGCCGTCGCTGTTGTCCCCCGCGAATCGAGACTCGATTCGCGGATGTGCATCCTGCGACCTAGACCGGCTCCAGACAAGGGTTCACACACCCTTGCGCAGGGCGCGGATTAGACCTTCCTCTCCCCATTCCCAATTTGTCGTTCCCCTCTCCCTCGCAACTTCTTTCGCCCTCGAGAAGGCGCTGTAATACATACATCCGCAGGCCATTCATAGTGCCTTGAGAGAGTGATTATCAGCCGTCGAGTTCAGCTCCACTTGGCCAGAGTGGGTTCGGGTCTCTCGCGCTCGCCTTCCCCCACACCACACTGCACTCAAGATGCAGGCCGACCGCATGGAAGTTGACGCTGGTGGTGAGCTGCCCTTGTTTGCTCTCGCACGCCTGCGTAAACGCGCTGACGTGAAAGGTTTCCCTCCCACCTCGTCCGATCTCGCGCCGCATCTCATCACTCGACGCTGGCCGCGCCGTGTACGCCACATCGGACGTGCAGACGACGTTGTCAAGCGCAAGGGACGAGGCTTCGGCGGGCAGACCGGTCAGTCCTGCCGCGCCGAGCGGTGTGACACCTCGACTGGCTCGCCCACAGACATCACCGGCGCTCTCTCGCACCGGCCGCCGCCCTGAGCGCGGTAGCGAGGCTATGCACGCTGAAATCATGCACTGACGTTCGAGCGGCTCTACAGGCGAGGAGTCTTTGCAAGATAGCGCGTACCAGTCGCTGCCGGCGACCGAGACCTCATCTGACCGGGCAGCACGATGTGAGTGCCATCGCAGACCGCGGCACGACGCTCTCTGCCTGCCTACGCGGTCGGAAGAAGGGCGAGCAGAGAGCTAATGGACTTCCTTTCCTCTCCCGACCTCCGTCCTTTCGCTCAACTCGCTCGCCTACCCTGCCGAATGTCTCGCTGCCTACTCCCTGCGATCCTGTCTGAACGACGCACAGCGGTCGAGGGATGGATCGTCATTGTCACGAACGTGCATGAGGAGGCGACCGAGGACGACGTGATGGACCGCTTCTCCGACTATGGCAAGGTCAAGAACTTGCACTTGAACCTGGACCGCAAGACTGGTTTCGTCAAGGTGAGCTGCAGGGAGTTCTCTTCCCTAATGCTTGACTCCGCTGGGTGTAGACGTGCAACGAGGCGTGCTTTCTTCGCTGGCGGAGACTGCGCCCTTGCTACCCGATCTTGCTCCTCCCGCTTAGCCTTGCTGACCTCGAGATGGCACGCTCTCCTACAGGGCTACGCCCTGGTCGAGTACGAGACGAAAGACGAGGCGCTGCGGGCGATCGCCGAGGCGCCGCAAGAACCGCTGCTCGAGAAGGTCCTGGCGTGCGACTTTGCGTTCGTCCAGCCGCCCGAAGGGTTCGTCTGCGCACCTCTTTGCCCCTCGCAAAGTCCCGTTGCAGCAGTTGCTGATCGACTTTTTGTCTCGGCCCCGTTCGTGCAGAGAGGCGACGGCCAAGTCGGTCTCGCAAGCGCCCGCAGCCGGCCGCGCCCGGAGCGCAAGCCCGCCGCGACGACCGCTTGTCACCCGCATCGACTGAACTCGTCATGTACTCGATCGCACGCTGGCCTCTCCTTTTCCGCGCGCGTCCGCATTGCCTCGACTGCCGGGGAAGACGTATCCTGCAAGTTGTATCAACACATCAGGGCTTTTGCGCTTCACCGCGCAGGCCTCCGCTTTCGACCGCTCTTGCAGAGTCGTGCGCGAGCTACGTTCTGAGCACTCGTGCTAACTCCGGGAACCGCTCCGAACACTAGAAGGAAAGCTGCTGGATTATCCGAGCAAGTTCACCGGCTGGCTACTCGTGGAGACGTACGTAGTCTTCTGAGCATGATCATCTCTGCTCTCGCCATGCGGGACTGAGAGACGGGCATACGACACGTGATGATGGTGCGGCAATGTGCGGCGGCGTCCCGTCCCGTCATCACGGAAAACATTTTTTCTCGTTCGGGCATCGTCCGTTCGTCGCGTGTCTTCCTCGCCTCGGACATCTATCCCACGCTCCTCTAGACCAGCCCCTGTTCCGTTTCCAGCTCACGATTGAGCTCCGTGAATAGTGTGAGTCTGCCCGCGCTGCAACCCTAGCTGGTACGACGTCGCCCGACGGGACAGCCAAGATGGACGTAGATCCCGCAAAGGACGGCCTTGGCACCGCCCGTTCTGCCTGCTGAAAGCCTGCAGACGCTCGATAGGAGGCTATCGAGACACCCGCCCGAGCGCTCGACTCGCCTTGAGCCGTACAGCTGACTTTGCCCTGCTCCTCGGCGGCACCCCGTTCCTCCACAATCTCTGGCGCTCTCGCTCTCCTCAGTCTCGCCAAGATGCCGCAGACTGAACCGACTTACGACTACAAGTACCTCAAGAAGCCCTTGACCGCCGGGGTCATCGGTTGCCCGTTCTCGTACGTCTCACCCCGCCGGCGAATGCGCACGTAAAGCCTTCTTGGCTCATTGACGGGAACGCTGCTTATCCTCCCTTTGCGCAAATAGGGGCGGACAGCCGCGCGCAGGTGTCGACGTAAGTCACTGAAGGCAGAGGGCACCGGAAGGGAAGCGGCGACTCATGCTCTGAATGCCGAACAGACTGGTCCCCTCGAGCTGATCGAGGCCGGCCTCCTCGGTGACATCGAGGCGCTCGGCTGGAAGGTCGACTTTGCCGGCGCCGACAACCTCAGCAAGTCGATCACGGCCGAGCACGCCAACGGGTCCGACCCCGACATTGGCAAGCTGAAGCAGCCGCGACTGGTCTCGCAGGTGCGTCTAGCACTAGAGCTCCGTCGCCGTCTCGAGCAGCAGCTGATCTCTCGCGCGATGACTTTCAGGTCAACAAGGAGGTCGCCGAGCGCGTCTATGCTCACTCGAGCAAGGGAGAACTGACCGTCACCCTCGGTGGCGACCACTCCCTCGTACGTCTGCATCGCCGAGACCGCTCCACCAGCGAGCCTTCCGAGCTGATCCGTCGCAATGCAACGCAGGCGATGGCGACCGTTTCCGGAACTTTCAAGGCTCACCCGGACGCTGCGCTGATCTGGGTTGACGCTCACGCCGTGAGTCGCTCGCGTCCACACGCGCCCGGGAATCGCCTCAATCGGTCGCAGGCGCCTGGCTCGCGTTCATCGGATGGGCAGTGCCTGACAACAACCTTGCCTGAGCAGGACATCAACACGCCGCTGACGACCCCGTCCGGCAACCTGCACGGCTGCCCCGTCTCGTTCCTGATGGGCTTGCCCGGCACGAGCAAGGAGGAGATCCCCGAGTTTGGCTGGATCGAGCCGGTCCTCAAGGCGGAACGACTCGTCTACATTGGTCTCCGTGACATTGACGAGGGCGAGCGCAAGATCCTCAAGGACAACAGTACGTTCCCACCGTGCTCGTGCTGGACCCGCCGCAAGACCAGTTTCCTGACCTCTTCGGCCCACGCAGAGATCAAGTGCTTCACAATGCACCATGTCGACAAGTATGGCATCGGCAAGGTTGTCGAGATGGCGCTTGAGCACGTCGGCCAGGACCGCCCGATCCACCTCTCGTTCGACGTCGGTGAGTCTGAAGAGCCTTGCGCCGCATCCTACGAGGTTTCTGACGCGATATTTTCGATCTAGATGCGCTCGACCCGACCGTTGCGCCGAGCACGGGTACTGCCGTGCGTAAACAGTGTCCTGCGATGAGCTCGTCGTCCGTGCTGAGTCTTTCTCGCTGCTGCAGGTCCGCGGCGGTCTCTCCTTCCGTGAAGGCCACTACATCTGCGAAGGTACGATCCGTCGCTTTGAAGGTCAAGTCGGTCCGCGGGCGCTGACAGGCTACATCATTTACAGCCGTCGCCGAGACCGGTCGCCTCGTCTCGCTCGACATCATGGTGCGTTCGTTCTCCCCTGCCTGGTTCCCGGAAGAGATTGCTCACAAGTCGCTGGCTGCGCCCTGCAGGAGATCAACCCGTCGATTGCCGCGATGGAAGGCGATGTCCAGCAAACGGTCGACGTCGGTCGGTCGCTGGTCCGCTGCGCGCTCGGCGAGACGCTCCTCTAAGGGAGCACCTCGCTGCAGGTCCGCGCACCCCACTCTGGCAGTCTCTCCTTTGGCTTGACCTAGTCGCCGCGGAGAGACGAAAGGGCCGCGGCGGACCGTCCCCCTCTCGAGGTGGACGGTTCGCCCGCGAGGTGCCGCTTTTAGTCTCCCCCGGGTTCGCCAGGCGGCTTTGCACAAAAGCAAACGCTCGCCTGCGATCGCAAACAACAGTATGAAATATCACGCGCGTATAAGTAGTCTCTTGTATGTTGATCGAGGGAGAGGATCGACAAAGGAAGGCGCGCGAGCTCGAGAGGCCCGGGGCGAGGCTCGACGCGTGTCGGGCGTTTAGTCACGCCTCGCGTGCCTCGACCGCGGCCGACCGTCGAAACCTTTTTCCCGACCCTCGGATGCTCTTTCGCTTCGGACAGAGTCACCGTGTCGTAACTCGTACCCTCGGTCGTATCAGCTGCTCGTTCAACACGACTACAGCCGCTCGTCCGCTCCCGCTACTTCCAACTCAGCTGCACCGCTCGCGCCAACCTCTTCGGACTTTGCTCGCCCGCCAGTTCTACTCGGCCAACTCGCTCTTGCAGCAAGCCACGCAGGACCAAACTTACCCGGACCACGTCTACGCGTCGATCGCACCCGAAGCGACCGTCCCTTACGCCGTACCCGCCCCGTCTCGCGACTTTGATTTCCTGCCGAACCGTGCCGACTCGCCCAAAATGGTCAAGCCGATCCAGGGGACCCAGTATGCGCTCGACGCCCAGTTCAAAAAGATCTCGAGGGACTTCCGAACGTACGTACACCAAGTCCGAACCGGTCCGGCGACGTGCAAAGGCGGCCAGGGGCAGATGCCCGCCGGATCCGCCGCCGTCGCTGGATGCCTCGATCGTCAGCTGACGCACAGCCCACTCGATCGTGACACAGTGACACGATCACGATGCCGACCGAAGAGATGTTTGACCTGATGCGTCACGCGTCGCGCGGCGACGACGTATACGGCGAGGACCAGGCCACCAACGACTTGCAGGACAAGATCGCCAAGATGGCAGGCAAGGAAGCGGGCCTATTCTGTGTGTCCGGCACCATGGTGAGCTTCAGACCATGCGGGTGCGGGTCCGGCGAGTCCGGCGACTGACCCTGCGCTCCGAGCTTGTCAGACCAACCAGCTCGCGATCCGGACCCACTTGACTCAGCCGCCTCATTCGATCATCCTCGACGCACGCTCGCACGTTCACCTGTACGAGGCCGGTGGTGTCGCGATGCACTCGCAGGCGTCGTCCCACGCCGTCCCGCCCAAGAACGGCCACCACTTGACGCTTGAAGAGGTTCTCGACAACTGCGTGTTCGGCGAAGACATCCATTCGGCGCCCACAAAGCTCGTCTCGCTCGAGAACACCCTCTCCGGCAGTGAGTCATCGAATCACGGCACCAGCACTATCGTCCGGCGGGAACTGACGATCCGGCCGTCTGCGTGCTGCAGTGGTCTTCCCGCAAGAGGAGATTGTCCGCATCTCGGACTGCATGCGATCGAACGGCATCATCATGCACTGCGACGGCGCACGAATGTGGGAAGTCGCGGCCAAGACTGGCATGAGCCTCGAAGAGCTCTGCCGGCCATTCGACACCGTCTCGCTCTGCCTTTCAAAGGGTCTCGGTGCTCCGGTCGGCTCGGTCCTTGTCGGCCCGCGCAAGTTCATCGTAAGCGCCTCCTCACGGTTCAACTTGCGGGAGGCAGAGTCGTGTATTGATGGAGTCATGAATCGCGCCCGCAGGAAAAGGTCAAGTGGTTCCGCAAGGCGTTCGGTGGCGGTATCCGGCAATGCGGTTCTCTCTCGGTCTCGGCCAACTACTGCGTCGACAATCACTTCCCGAAGCTCAAGGCGACGCACGAGCTGACGAGCTACCTCGCCAAGTCGCTGGCCGAACTTGGTGCCCAGCTCCTTCTTCCCGTCGGTCAGTTTGCCGCTGCCTCAGTCTTCAGCCAGCAATCAGAGCGTCCGCCAGAGTGACTGATCACGGCCCTGTCCATTTGTAGAGACCAACATGCTCTGGCTCGACCCGTCATCTCTCGGTTTCCCCATTACGGTCCTCGCCGAGCGCGCCAAGACGCGCGGCATCACGCTCGGTTCGAACCGTGTCGTCGTCCACCACCAGGTCTCGCGCGAGGCCGTCGACGACCTGATCCAGCTCGTCGCCGATATGAAGGACGAGTTTAAGGACCAGCCGAAGCGCGAGATTGACCAGGAGCAGAACATGCTTTACGCCCAGGGTGTCTACCAGCGTCCGATCGAGCCGCCCATTGCGCGTCTCGGCACTTCTTACGGCAAGGTAAGACGCGATGCTTGGACTTGGGACTAAGCTTGTTTCCTTTCAGCTGACGTGGAATCTTTCTCTGTGCAGAACCAGTAGATCGGGTTCGACCTCTACTGCTTCCGATTCGCCTCGTTGCTTCCCTCTGAGCTTTTCCTTCCCGACCTAGATCCTAGTCTACTACACTTTGTGCCTAGACATCGCATACAACAGGACATCGTAGAACCCTGTCTGTATAATCGCCCTTCAGAGGCCCGCGACCTTGATCCTGATCCAGACATATGTCGTCACGCCGTCCGTTCGCGTGGCATATGTATGCAAGAGCGCCAAAGCTTCTGATCGAGTACAGCTAGCCTCTAAACTTTCCTCCGCGTTCGCGCGTTGCGGCCGACGCGGGGCGATCGCTCGTCTTCCCCTCATCTCCTTCACTGCTTCGCACTCTTCTCGTCCCCTTTCCGCGCGCTGCGATGCCTGCACTCTAAGCCGACTCGCTACGCGGCTTGCCGTCTGTGCTCTCGGCGCGACTAATCGGGCGTCTGCCATCGATGGCCCACTCTGGCTGGAACCCGGCCCGAAAGTGCACGGACCGCTCGTGCATACAGTACGTACGCGCGGGCGACTCGCGTGTGCTACCGCGTGATCTCGATCGTATGGGAGGCGGTTCCCTGGGCGCCCGCTACCTTTGGACTTGTGCCGGCCGGGAGATTGCTCCGCCCTGCTGCCCGGTGCTCACGACGCTACTCCAGAAGCTATTCACCGCTTGCCCGATCACCTTGAGGGATGCTGTTCCTTGCGGAAGGGATGATATGAGCTAGGGAAAATTAGCTGCTCTGGAGGCCCGCTCACGAAGGTTAACCCCCGCGCTCGCGAGAAAAATCGCCCAAGCCTACAATCCGCGGACGTTCCGTCGCTTCTCTGACTCCTTTCCTCCATCCGCCGAGCCCAGATCTGTGGCCTGTCAAAGCTTTGGCGTGGAGGAGAGACGCACCCCCGTGGCGCCCACGGCTCGAGAACGCGGGAGGTCCCTTCTCCCTCTTTCTTCCCTCACCTCCCTCCTTCCCGTCTCCTTCCCTCTCCCTACCCTGGTGTGTTCGACCTGCCTGTACTGCGGTCTTTCCCATCTGACGACTTTGCTGCAGATTTTCCGAAGATGTCGACCGGTCCCGGCCACCACGGCCACGCTGCTCCGGCAACCGAAGCTACCTCGCTCGCCGCCATGAAGGAGCAGGCTGCTCGCGAAAAGGCGGTCGGCACCGATGAGAAGCGCGAACTCGCCGGCGAGGACGGCTACCTCGACTCGTACGACAACAAGCCGAAGAGTTCGGGCCTCGACAACCCGTTGACCGGTATTTCGCTCGACCGCCTCGAGGGTGAGTCGCTTTCGTTCGCGCCCGGCTCTTGACACATCAAATGACTGACATGTGGGCCGACGACAGCTATGGGTCGCGCGTTCGCTCGCGAGAAGGGTCTCGGCGAGTTCGAGCTCGAGTTTGCCAAGGGCGCTCAGGCCGCGCAAGACGCGACCGTCACCGACCTTCCCCTTCTCAACGAGGAGGACCGCAACGCTCTTCGTCGCGAGGTCACGCACAAGTGGAACCACCCGAAGACGGTCAGTCTCAGACGTCGCCGAGCAGGTCCGCAGTACGGCTCGAGCTGACGTTCCTTTCTGCACCACTGCAGTTGTACATGGTCGGCATCGCCTGCAGTATGGCTGCTGCTGTCCAGGGTATGGACGAGAGTGTCACGAACGGCGCCAACTTGTTCTGGGCGCCGCAATTCGGCCTCAACACCGCCAAGGGCACTCCGAACGCGTCGAAGAACCAGTGGCTCCTCGGCCTCACGGCCGGCTCTCCGTACCTCTGCTGCGCCGTCTTCGGCTGCTGGCTCACCAGTCCCGTCAACAAGGTACTCGGCCGCCGCTACGCCATGTTCTTGTCGTCGTTCATCTCGCTCGTCGGCTGCATCTGGTCGGCATGCACCAACTCGTGGCAGCATCTCCTCGGCGCACGTTTCTTCCTCGGCATCGGTGTCGGTCTGGGCTCTGCTACAGTCCCTGTCTTTGCCGCCGAGACCGCCCCGCCCTTGATCCGAGGCGCGCTCGTGATGCAGTAAGTCTCGTCTCGTCAGCGTCGAAGCTCCGCGGACCTGAACTGACGCTCCTGACCGGCTACAGGTGGCAAGTCTGGACCGCCTTCGGTATCATGCTCGGAACCGTCAGCTCGCTCGCCTTCTACAAGGTGGCGGACCCTGTCTCTGCCAACATCACTGGACTTAACTGGCGCATCATGCTCGCCTCCGCCATGTTCCCGTCCTTCTTCGTCATGGGCTTTGCGCCGTTCTTGCCCGAGAGTGTGAGTCTTCGTCGCCGCGGAGTGCACCGACGTGTTCCGTCAGCTTACGAAGAGACTGCCGCAACAGCCTCGCTGGCTCGTCGGCAAGGGTCGCTACGTCGACGCATTCGAATCGCTCTGCCGCCTTCGCCACACCAGGCTGCAGGCCGCTCGTGACCTCTTCTTCATCAACGCTCTCCTCGAGGAGGAAGCCGCGGTCGCAAACGGTCGCTCGGCCATCGTCGAACTTTTCTCCGTTGCCCGCAACCGCCGCGCTGTTCAGGCTTCGAGTATCGTCATGTTCATGCAGCAGGTACGCGCTCCTCTCCGCTCTACCTTCTGGTTGACAGGGGCGCTAATCGAGCCTATCGTCACCGTCAGTTCTGCGGTATCAATGGTGAGCTCTGCGTTCGGCGTCCTTTCCCGCGGCGAGCCCAACTGACGCGTCGCTTTCCCGCCCAGTCATCGCCTACTACAGTTCGACCATCTTCCGCGAAGCGGGCTTCGACGAGATCTCGGCTCTCGGCGCAACCCTCGGCTTCGGAGCTCTCAAGTGAGGCCGTTTCGGCAGAGTTTGATCATGACCCTCCGCTGACTTGATTTCGCTGTACAGCTGGATCTTCGCTGCCCCAGCAGTTTACACGATTGACACTTACGGTCGTCGCACTCTCCTCCTCTGGGGCTTCCCGCTCATGTCGCTCTTCCTCCTCATTACCGGCTTGGCCTTCTTGATCCCGAAGGAGAACACGGCGCACATCGCCGTCGTTGCCCTCGGCATCTACCTCCACTGCATGGCGTACAGTCCGACCGAGGGTGAGTCACAGCCTCCGCGAGATTCAGCTGCCTTTTCCCGCCAGTACTGATTCGCGCGAATATCCCTCGATCAGGGCCGGTTCCGTTCACTTACTCGTGAGTCGCTGGATCTTCCTTGAGTATGCCTGCTCTTTAGCTGACGGATGATACCGCGCAGCGCCGAGGCTTTCCCCTTCTACGTCCGCGACGTTGGCATGTCGTATGCGACTGCGCTCACGTGGTGCTTCAGTCAGTTGCTGCCATCCTTTTGAGCGCGATGTCACCACACTGACACTCTGGACGCGCGCTGCAGACTTCATTGTCGCTCTCACCTTCCCGCGCCTGCTCGATGCCTTCACCCCGACCGGAGCTTTCCTCTGGTACTGCGGATGTACGTTGCTCTCTCGAGCGCCCTCTCGGACTGCAGCGCTGACGCAGCTGTCGCAGGGTGCGCCATTGGAGCGGTCCTCGTCCTCCTCTTCGTTCCGGAGACTCGCAACCTTACGCTCGAAGAGCTCGACCAAGTCTTCTCGGTCCCGACCCTGCGCCACGCCAAGTACCAGCTCGGAGGTGCCATGTGAGTCACTTATCGCACTCAGTCGACGTGCTTTCCCGCTGACGCATGCTCTTATAGGCATGGATTCCGGCGCTACATTCTCCGCCAGAACCTCGCCCCGCGTCCGCCTCTCTACGCTTGGGACGACAAGATGTCGGCTCGCCCTTGATCATACCGCTCGACCGCGCGAAACCACTTCTCCTTTGCTTAATGGCCTCTCCCTAGTAGTTTTGCTACCCTTCCTGTCTCTTCGTGACGATCCATGCAACTGTTCGAACTTTTCTTCAGGACAAACACAAGCGCGTTACAAGCAGGCAGGAGAAGCGCGAAGGAAGTCAAATGCGCGCAAATCTATCGTTTGCGCTTGCGAGGAGCTGGGTCGCTGTCCTCGGAGGATGAATCGGTTTCGATCGTGATGCTCTGAGTCGCCTTTTTCGCTGCGGTGCGCGCTGGAGGCTTCCGAGCAGTGCTGGCTGGCGCCGCCTTCTTTGCCGGAGCCTTCTTCGGTGGTCTGGTCGTTGAGGCGAAGGTCAGGAAGCCGCACGAGGGTACGAGCGCTCGGTGAACTGCGACTTACGCCTTCTTGCCGCGGGACGTCGAAGCTTCGCTGTCTTCTTCGCTGTCCGACTCGTTGAACTGCAGATATCTCAGGTAAGAAGCGTGTCTGACGATCTCTGCTATGTTGCGACTCACCAAGTCGACCGCCTTGCCCTTCCCTTTCGCCGCGCTTTTCGTGGTCGCCGCCTTCTTGGCGGGAGCCTTTTTCTTCGTCGTCGGGGCAGAGGAGGCCATCGAGACGTCGCTGTCGTCGTCCATGCTGTCTCTCGCGCGGCTCTTGCCCTTGCTCGCGCCTCGACCGCGGGGCGGTCCAGGCGTTGCGTCGCTCTCTCCGCTGCCTTCGTCGTCGTCCTCCTCATCTTCGTCTGCCCTTCCTTTCCCCTTCCCTTTGCCGCGCGCCTACAGAGTCGCATATCAGCGTACATTTCTGTCTAGAGAGGGAGTGAAAAGCGAGTGACTCACTCCACGTCCGTACTTCGCCTCGGCCGCATCCTTCGCCGCGCGCATCTCGTTCTCCAGGTCATCATGCTCGGGGCCGTCCTTACTGGGCTCGTAGCCTTTCTTCAGGATCTCGTTACGAGTATCCTTGAGCAACTTCTTGACCCAGCTGCGAGTCGTCGAGAACAAGGTCAGCTTGCACTTCCCCGACTGGAAAAGTCAGCCCAAGCGCGACTTACTTGCCGACCGCGTCCTTGTCGCCCTTGCCGACAAAGTCGTCCACCGCGCTCTGGATCAAGCTCTCGCTGAGCACGTTCAGATTCTGCGCTTCGAGGTACTCGTGGACGAGACTCGTGACGGTGACCTTTTCGAGCCCGCTCGTATCGCCCGTCTCGGCGGCCTCCTTCAACGCAGCGTCGAGGTCCTTCATGTCGGGCTCGTTCATGACGACCTTGGCTTTGCGCGTTGCCGATCGACGGTGAAACTGGACGATGTCGCGAGGGTTCGCGACCTGGTCGACAAAGTCCTGGCCGAACCGTTGCGGGTTGCCTACCTCGAAGTAGCCGTTGCCGTCGGGTCCGCCAGAGTAGTCGACCTGTTCCAAAATCCGTCAGCGTCGTTCAGCTGCACCCAATACGTCGGATGTCGACCTACGCGTAAGCGAATCAACGGGAGCAACCGCTCTTGGCCTTCCTCGTCCTGGTGCAACTCATCCCACTCTTGGTTCGCACGGTCGATGAGCTCGTTGACCTGTGCATTCGTCACGCGTCAAGAGGCCATTCATCCCAAAGCCAAGCCGGAAACTGACCTTGGCCTTCAAGTACTTGTTAACTGCGACTTTGCTGTTGAGCTTCTTGCGGTCGTCGGTCTGCTTGTCGTGGTAGGTCGAGAGCACGAGGTCCTCAAAGATGAAGGGGCGGACCGAGCGAAGGCGAATCGGCTTGAATTCGAACTCCTTGCCCTGGATCTGGATCAGCCCGACGTGCCTGACAGGACGCAGAGAGGCCGTTAGCAAGCGAGAGTCTCGGGGGCTTTGACTCGGAATGCAAAGGCTGATGGCTCAAAGATCGAGCTCACTTTGGTATAGACTCGCCCTTGCTCAGGCTCGTCGCGATACTGCTGCCCGGCTGCGAGATGTAGTAGGGCCGTCCCGCGACTGGAATCGGCTTCGCCTCGGAGATGCAGTCGTGCTCGTGGCCCCAGACGACGAGATGTGCTTCCTCGCCGAAAGCTTGCTCCGGGACCGAGTTGTTCGGACCGTGAGGCACACTGCCGCAAAGTCGGGATCGGCACGTCAGCTGGCCGCCTGTATGCAAGTCGAAACTTGCACAACGCACCGGTTCTGATGGACGAGGATGATGTTGAACCAGTCGTCGGGGTTCTCGGCCGGACGGTACAAGTTGATCCTCCGATTCGTCAACTCGAAAACGAACCTGTCGTCGCGGATGTTGCCCATGCCGTACAGCGCGAGCTTTGTATCGCCCTTCTGCAGCAGGATTGGCTTGACCTTGAGACCGTCTTCGAGAGCCTCTTCATCGTTGGTGGACTGGCCGGGCAACTCCATCCGGCCAAAGTAGTTGATCAGGCCGGACGCGGAGAGGACATCGAGCGCGCAGAGGGCGCCTTCCTGCGCGGTCACAGGTACAGCTCCTGTCAGCGTGTGCCTCCGATGTGCCGTCCTGCGGTTGAAGCTCGCACCTGACCGACACCCTGCGGGTCATCGTGGTTGCCGTGAATCGAAAAGACGGGCAACCCGACGTTGATGTTCTCGTCTTCATAGTTGATCCCGGGCCAGCTGTACATACGTGGCAGTTTATCGAGTCAGTCCTCCTCATGCCGCGATCGAGATGGATGACCGGCCATCCACGCCGGGGCAACGCACCTGGCATCCCTGGCAATTCCGACTCCGGCATCCGAGATGATCTCGAGGCTGATCGGCTTGTCGCCTAGGCAACGCTCGCGCATGAGCGAGATGGTCTGGTACAGGCTCGTGCGCGACGGGCGGTTCTCGTGGAACAGGTCGCCGGCGAGGAGGAGCATGTCGACCTGCGTTTCACGCATCCGGGCATGTCAGCATCAGCTCGCGCTGTCCCGCCCAGACTGTCCGCGAGCCAGTAGGGACGCACATCGTTCTCGACTGCAAGGTCGAGGATTTCCCTGAACGTGTTGATCGAGTCGCGACCGCGGATCGGGTCCTTTTCGGCGTAGCCAATGTGGTTGTCGGTCGCCAGCAGGATCTGTGTGCATGACGAGAGCCCGGGTCAGTGTGACAGGGACATCTTGGTGAGCCTGCGTAGCCTGTGCACACCTTGATACACGAGTCGCGGTCGACTTGTTGCGTCAGGCGAGGTTCCGGCCCCGCGAACCCGCCCTCGTGCGGTCTGCGGCGCGCGCCTCACCGGTCAGTGCGCGCCTTCTGGAGTACTAAGAGGTGTCCCACTCACTCTGGAGAACTGCTCATTGCGTTGTAGAGAGGCGGCGTGAAGCGGACCCGTGGTTTGACATTCCGAGCGACCAAAATGTCAAACGCGACATCTGATGACGTGGGTCATGGCCGGTGCGGCGCTTATCACTCGAAAGGTCGGGCTATTTTTCTCAGGCGTGAAGGGCCAGGCCGCGTTATCCGTTCCGCTCGCAACTCTCTTACGCCGCTCACGACGAAAAGACCCATGGCGTCCCGGCGGATCCCGATCTCGAGTTCGTCGACGAGCTCCCGTCGAGTCTCTCAACCGCAAGAGCCTTCGCGGTACTCGTCTTCACTCGACGCCGTGTTTTCGTATCAGCGGTCGGCCGGCTTCCTTCAACAAAACTTGCAGGCCGGACCCTCGTTCGTAGACCGGTCGCACTACCCGAGACCGTACGAAGACGATGAAGACGACTCGGACCAAGAGGAGCAACTCGACGTCGCCGAGCAGGAACGGCGGTGGCGAGAGAGGCTCGACCAAGAAGACCGAGTGGGGAAACGCACGGCGCACGATCAGGCGAACGCGGTCACAGGCGCGAAGGCACATGCCTACGGAGAACCAAACACGGACAGCGACAGCGGCGGGCCACCGTCGGGCCTGCTCGTCGACACCGACTATGCCGCGACCACCGAGACGGGCAGCTCGGCCACCGATTCGCACACCATGCCACCCAACACCCGGTACAACGCTCCGCGCAACCACGTGCACGGACACGGCAAGCTCGACGCGGCGCAGGTCGGCGAACTGAGCGAGCGCAGCCCGCTGCTCCTCGAGAGGACGCGGACGCGGAACGGTGCCAGCGGCGGCGGCGGCGCAGACGGCGGTCCATCTTCGAGCTTCGTCTCCGTCAAGTCAGCATCCGGATTCCACGAGCGCGACCATGCACGAAGGGCGTCGGTGTTTTCGCGCGAGGCGTGGAAGGCCAAGATCGAGGAACATCGCGGCGAGTCGACGTGGGGCCAAACCCTCTTCAACACGTACGCTGGCTCGCTCGCTAGCTTCCGGTAGTCCACGATGTCGATCGTCCCGACTGACATGCTGGTACCACTGGCGCTTCTCTACTCCGCAGCGTCAACGTCCTGATTGGCGTCGGTCTGCTGGCAGACCCGCTCGCCTTCGCCGATGCAGGGTGGATCTTTGGGACCCTCCTACTCCTCTTCTGCGCACTCATCACCAACTGTGAGCTGAATCAGCTCCGTCTTCGAACGGCAAAGCAGGCTCACCCACCCGCGATTTGTTCAGATACGGCCAAGATGCTCGCTGCGATGATGCGACAGGACTGCCACGCCTCGACCTATGCAGATGTTCTGATCAAGGCGTACGGCACGTGGAGTCGGCCCGTCATCCTCGCGCTGTTCGTGCTCGAATTGCTCACGTTCAGCGTCGCGACGGTCGAGCTCTTTGCGGATTCGATGTCCAGCCTGTATCCGCGCTTCGCGCCCTTCACGTTCAAGCTCGTCTCCTACGCCATGTGAGTCCGTCCTGCATACTCGGCGACAGATCTGCTTGAGCTCTGCTGACGCTTCGCGACGCGCTGCGCAGCCTCGTCCCGACGACATTCCTTCCCCTGCGCATTCTCTCCCTGACGTCTCTGCTCGGCATCATGTCCTCCTTCATCCTGCTCGCCGTCATCATCGCCGACGGCAGCATTAAGCGAGACGCTCCTGGCAGTCTCTGGGAAGTGATGCCGACGAGCTGGTTGCCGCGATGGCGCAGGTTCCCGCTGTCCTTCGGGCTCCTCATGAGCGGAGTGAGTCGTTGGTCTACTCCTCCCGTTCAATGCGCATCCGAAGCTGCGAGTATACAGCGCTCGGTAGTTCTCGGAAGACTGCTCCGCATCGCAAGCCGGAGCGGTCCGAGTGCTCGATCGCAAGCTGACGCTCATCCTTGTGGCAGTTTTCTGGTCACGCCGTCGTCCCGTCCCTCTACCGCGACATGGCGCACCCCGACACGTTCAACTCGATGATCGATGTCGCGTACATTTTCACCTTCGTCGTAACGATGCTGTTCGCCGCGCTCGGGTACCTCATGTTTGGAAACGGCGTCTCAAGCGAGATCACGCGCGACCTGGCCCGGACGCCTGGATACCCGGTGGTCCTCAACAAGCTGGCCGTATGGATGGTTGCGGTGAGTCTGACCCGTGGTTCTGGCGGGCCAAAGCTCCGCGCCGAAAGCTGCCGAGCCCACTCTTCGTACCAGAACAAGGGCTGACTCGCGCCCGTCTCTCCTGCAGATCAATCCGCTCGTCAAGTACGCGATCGCGAACAAGCCGCTCGTCCAGACATTCGAACACCTCGTCGGTAGTTTGACTCAGTCTGCTCCGCCGCCGCTACCGTCCGAGTCGGAAAGCGCTGCCCTCATGACGGCTTCGACGATCCCGCATGTCCCGCCCCCTTCGCCGGCCGCCCTGCGACGCGCCCGCATACTTCGCTACGTCCTCTACCGCCCGATCCTCACACTCGCCTGCGTTGTCTGCGCGATCGTCATCCCCGAATTTGACCGCGTTCTCGCCTTTCTCGGTTCCGCCAGCGCGTTCATCATTTGCGTGATCGGACCCGTCGGCGCCTACCTGATCATCGGCCGGAAAAGACCTGCCGTGCTCAACGGGTACGAGCACGGGATCAAGAAGCGGAAGGAGGGGGACTTGGTCGTGGAGGGCAGGGAGCGCGTCCTGTGCTGGTTCCTCCTCGTCCTCTCGGCGATCATGGCGGCGACCGGCACCGTCTGGTCTTTCCTTCCCGTTAAGCGTCCCGCAGTCTAAACACGTGTAACTTTATCACTGTCTCCCGTTTTTCATTACCCGTTCTCTCGCGGTGGTTTGGGAAGAATTGTGATTCGTTACAAGGTCGTCAGGGCGATTAAGATAGACGGATACGAATGGTGGGTGACAACATGGGCATGGTACGAGAGGACAACACGCGGCGGTACAAGGTGGATGAAGAGGGGTCGATATGTACAATGTCGCGCTTCGAGGCGAGGTGTTTCATGGACGGAGGCTCGTAGCTATCCGACTCAGCATGCACTGCAGATAATGCGCACGAGCGTCAGAGACTGCAGAAGATTGATATGGACTCGAGTGGAGGCTCACCTTGAGGGACCGAGTGGAGGCCCGACTCGAGTCGGATCGCACCGACGAGCACGAGCTCGTCCGGCTGCTCGTGCTGCTCGTGCTGCTTGCGCACCGCGAATCACGTTCGGGGAGGGCGAGCGCCGGGTCGTGGACGATTCCGTGCCGCGGGCAGACTTTGTGAGAAGTGTGGTTGCGCGGGAAGGACTGGACGGTATCCGGACGTCAGCTCGAGCTCAACGACGTGTCGTAGAACGCAGTCCAGAGCCAACTCACAAAAATCGAGTCGAACTTCTCATCCGATGAGTTCAGGGTGCACTCCGGCCTCCGCTCCCGCACGGGAGGGGTCGGCTTGGACCGTTTTGTCGGCCCGGCGCGGTGGTAGTTCATGAGGTCGCGCGGGTAGTTGCCTTCGACCGGTTCGAGCAAGTCAAACGAGTTTCCGAAGGAGGACCAGCTCGCCGAAGTGGAAGAGCCGGAAGCGAGGCTAGGGACCGAAGCCGAGGAGGACGAGTAGCTTCGAGTCGAGGCGGGCATGTTGGTCTTCCGCTCAATGTGGAGGATGTACAAGCGTGAAGGAGGAAGGAGCAGACGAAGGAAGTAAGCGAAGCGCGCTGGCAAGCGGAGGTGAAGGTTGCCGAGCGGTGGAGTCAGCGCCGATCATTCGGCGGCGGAGGATGAGAAATTTCGGCTTGCTCAGCCCCGTCGGTCCGAAGCCCATGTCAGCAACGCCGTCAGTCCGACGTGCCCTAGTCAGGCACGCCTGTGTATTCCGAGGTGGAGGCTTATACCGCCTCGCTCTTGAGCGATCTGTGACGACGCTCGTAGCAGGTCCTCCGGGTGGTCATAGCGCGAGCGTCGCGGGAGGCGCGGTGGAAGGGGAACGGGGCCGGCGGTCGCCGAAACGGAGTGCGGCCTGCCCGGGCGGAGTTGCCGAGCGCGAAGCAGCACTGAAGGCCTCCCCTGAGCCAAAGATGGAGCGAGCAAGACATGCGAGAGCGCTGCGGATAGCTTGGCCGCGCTGGAGGGTCTCCCTGCCTTCTGATCGCGCGCACGCGCATCTATCGCATCCGATGGCGACAGAAGCTGTTTGCAAGCATCGAACGTGCATCCCGCTCGGGCTGTAGCGAAGGAGGCAGCCATTGCGGGGACGCCGAGCGAGGATGGGTCTGGAGCTGAGCGAAAAGGGGAGCCGTAGGCCGTGACTGCAATGAACTACGTGGTGATACAGTATCGAAGGAGATACGGATCCGTAGCAGTCAGTCCGCGCTCAGAGGAGGGCAGGTAGTTTCGTGCAAGGAGAGCCGTTTTGAGAACGACGGTCGCTTTAGGAGCCTCACTCAGTAGCCAGGGGGTTCTCCGTGCCTCCTCCGCACCAGCAGCGCTGCAATCAACCGTCCGACAGCAGAGCTCGAGCACAGCAAGCGCTCGGCGCGTAACGAGTCCGCCCCCGTTCCCTGCGCGTCATCAGCCGGAAACAAATGGCGTCGGCCCCACTCGAACCTCAAGTCGGCGTACAGCCTACGGGAGCCACTGCGCCGATCTCGGAATTGCAGGAGAAGGTGGAACTTGCAGCCGCTCAAGTCAAGGTGAGCGCCAGTCTCTGCGAGTGCAGTCGGTTCGGGGGACGGGGTCTGGACGATAAGCCCACTCTGATGGTGCTGCGAAGACGTCCTCAAACGCTATCGACTGGGCGCGACGCATGAGGCGCTCGTCTACTCTATGCCAGCGCTCGCCGTCTTGCGCGGGAACGAGTCTGGGGCACTGACGATGCTGCGACGCTCGCACAGGGCGCCGAGGTTCACTCGTTCGATCCCGACGCAACGCCCGCCGAGAAAGCCGCCGCGACGCTCAAAGCCGCTCAAGAGAAGCTCGCACCGGTCGACCTTTCGAATGCGCCGTCGTTGAGGGGCAGGGAGCTCAGGACCTTCAAGGAGGATGGAGGACGCGCCGTCGCGACTGACATTGGCACGACTCCGGCCGAGGTTCCGGTGACTACGGGTGCAAGGGACGCAGAGAAGGCGACGCTGCAAGAGGAGAAGAAGGCCGATGCTGGAGTCCCACCGAACGAGGAGGAAAGAGCTAAGCAGATTGCGCGCGACGAAGGCCGGCTCAACGCGGACGGGTCCGAGAATCCGCCGGGCGCCCTCCCCGTCAAAGAGGCAGAGAAGAACAAACCGCGCGAGAGTGAGTCGTCGGTCCGTTCAGGCGTACATCCGCCCTGTCAGCTGATCCCTCCATGCTCCGGCAGTCCCCTCGTGGTTCGCAATCGGCTGGACCTCCCGAGACCGCACCCTCTTCCTGTCTCCGGCCGAGGCGGAAGAGCACTCGATCCTCGCCGACTTTGTCCAAGATACCTACTACGGCCAATGGTACCACAATGCAGGCATCATCGTCTTTGCCGTCCTCGCGTCCCATTTCGTCACGTTGTTCGGCGGCGGGTATGGCTGGCTCATCGTCGTCCTGGCGGTCTGCGCGACGTATTACGAGACGTCGATCAAGCGTGTTCGGCGGAATGCGCGCGACGACCTCGCGCGTGAGGTTGCCAAGAAGGGGCTCAAGACCGACGTCGAGTCGGCGGCGTGGATTAATTCGTTCAGTACGCCCCGGTAATTACGGCGGCAACCGTTTCACGGCAGACGCTGACCTTGGACTGTCCGCAAACAGTGCAGCGTTTCTGGTTGATCTACGAGCCCGTCCTGTCGGCGACGATCGTAAGCGCCTTTCACCAACATCCGGGTCGCGTGTGACCTGCTCATTGGCTATCCATGTACAGGTTGCTTCGGTCGACCAAGTGCTGCAAGTCTCCACGCCAGCGTTCCTCGACTCGGTGAGCGTTTTCGCAGCTTTCCGATCCGCCGTTCGAGACTGATCCGCGCGCATTCGCACGCAGCTCCGAATGACGACCTTCACCCTCGGTACCAAGCCGCCCCACATCGACCATGTCAAGACATCCCCCGACACTGAAGACGGTGCGTTCGGTCCGCTCCTCCGTGAATCGACGAGTCGAGAGGCTCAGGCGGCATTGATTGCGCAGATGTGGTCATCATGGAGTGGAAGGTGTCCTTCACGCCCAACGACCTGTCCGACATGACTCATCACCAAGCTGCGCGCAAGGTCAACCCGAAGATCGTGCTCGAAGTCCGCCTCGGGAAAGGTTTCGCCAGCGTCGGCAAAGACATCGTCGTGGAAGACATCTCGTTCGCCGGCACGATGCGCATCAAGCTCAAGCTGATCAACAACTTCCCGCACGGTACGCACTGCAAGGGGATCGAGACTTTCCGATGATAGCTGACGAAGTTTTCTTCGCGCCGCCCGCGCAGTTCAAACTGTCGACCTTTCGTTCATGCAGCCGCCGACGTTCGACTTTGTCCTGAAGCCCGTAGGCTTCGATCTTTCTCTCATCCCCGGTCTCCAGCCCTTCATACAAAACCAGGTTCACGCGAATCTCGGCCCGATGATGTACGACCCGAACACGTTCACCCTCGACCTGGCGCAAATGCTCTCCGGCGCTCCTGCCGACACGGCCGTCGGCGTTCTCGCCATCACGATCCATAATGGCCGCGGACTCAAGGGTACGAAGCTCGGCGGTGGCAGTCCCGACCCGTACATCTCGTTCAATATCAGCGGACGTGCGGAACTCGCCCGGACGGCGACCAAGCACAGCACGTAAGTGGCCAGCGAAACGGGCCGTGAGCGCTCTGACACGGTGCTGACGTCCGGACTACTACCAGGACGACGCCGCGGTGGGAGGAAACCAAGTACATCCTCCTCAACTCCCTCACCGAGACGCTCAACATGGCGATCATGGACTTCAACGACCGCCGGAACGACTCTGCGATGGGCACCGTCACGTTCGACCTCAAGACGCTCGCGGAAGATGGCGAGCAGACGGGTTTGCAGAGCGATGTCATCCACAACGGACAGCCGCGCGGACGGATCAACTTCGATGTCAATTACTACCCGGTTCTCAAGGCGAAGAAGGCGTCCGACGGAACTCTCGAGCCGCTGCCCGAAACGAGTGAGGCTCGAGTCGCGGGAGCAGAGCTCAAGCTGTCGGCGCTGACAGATTGCTTCCTGCAGCTTCCGGAGTCGTGCGTATCGTCGTCCATCAGGCCAAGGAGCTCGACCCACGCGGCATGCAGATCAACCCGTTCTTCCGCCTGCTGCTCAACGGCAAAGCTGTGCACCGGTCTCAGACCCTAAAGCGCTCGCCGAATCCGATCTGGGAGCGGCCGCACGAGATGCTCGTCACTGCCAAGTCGTCGGCGGTGATCGGACTTCAGGTTCTCGACGACAACACGCTCAGGCCGGACGCCGCTCTCGGCTCGCTCAGCGTTCGTTTGACCGACATCCTCGAAGCGAATGCGAACGGTAACGATTGGTTCCCGCTCTCGAACGCACGCTCCGGCAAGGTCCGCATCACGGCCGAGTGGAAACCGGTTCTCATGGCCGGCGCGGTCAACGGGGCCGCAGCGTACACTCCCCCGATCGGAGTCATCCGTCTCGATCTCCGCCGATCTCGCGATCTGAAGAACGTCGAAGCGTTGACTGGCGGCAAATCCGACCCGTACGTACGCGTCCTGCGCCGCGGCATCGTCATCGCACGTAGCATCGTTCACGACAACGACCTTGACCCGATTTACGACGAGATCGTACGTTCCCTGTTGAATGTGTCCAGACTCCCGCTGACTGCTCGGCCGTCCTGCAGGTGTATCTGCCGGTCCATTCGCCCAAGGACACCTTTGTCCTCGAGGTCATGGACTACCAGCACAACGGCCGTGACCGCTCGCTCGGTGTCGCGGACTTCAGTGTTGCTGGCCTGATTGCGGAGGGTCCGGACAAGCACACGAAGCCATGGACCGGCACCGGCAAAATCAGCAAGACCGAGCGGCTCAAGTCTGACCAGCACAAAACGGTCAAGGGCGACATCGAGTACGAAGCCGAATTCTTCCCGACCCTACCGCTGCGGGACGTCTCGTTTGCCCCGGCAGACCAGGTCAAGACCGCCGCGAAGAGCATTGCGGAGTCGACCGAAGCCTCGACATTGTCGAGCGATTCGGTTCACGAAGGTTCAGCCGGCGACGTCACGCCGAGGACGGCCTCCTTCGTCAGCGTGCCGAACACGCCGCAGACCGTTGGAGAGACCGCCCTTCTCGCCGCAGCTGCCGCTTCGGTCAATAACGGTAGCGTGCTACCGGGCATCGCGATGTCTCGGGAGGAACTGGTGAAGCAGCAGACCGGCCTTCTCGTCTTCCAGGTCATCAGCGGACAGCTCGCGAAGAAGGGCGCTCGGCTTGAACTCCTCTTCGACGACGGGTGAGCATGCCGTACTTCCATTTCCTAACCTAAGGCGTCGAGACTAACGGGGAATGGCGATCCTCAGGTACTGGCCAGCCTTTACGACGGAGCATTCCCGCTCGACGCACAACACCTGGGACGAAATCGGCGAGGCTCTCATCCGGGAGCTCGACTACTCGACGGTCACCTTGCAGCTCAACACGGCCGAGAAGGACACGCGCGAAGACGTCATCGCAAAAGTCCAAGTCGATATGAACCAGTTCCTTGAGAGCTCCCTCGACAAGCCGTACACGTTCACCCTCATGCCAACAGACGGCTTCGGCGCAAGGTCGACCGTGACGATCATGAGCAAGTACATCCCCGTCAGCATGCAGCTCCTCAAGCGGGAGTCGATCACCGACACCGGCATGCTCCGGATCGATTTGCTCGACGGGAAAGGTTTGCCATCCGCCGACCGGAACGGCAAGTCCGACCCGTATTGCGTCTTCTCGGTCGATGGCGAACGCGTCCACAAGAGCGAAGTCTGCAAGAAGACGCTCGCGCCAGTCTGGAACGAGAAGTTCGAGACGCACATCTACTCGCGCGAGCGATCAGAGCTGCTCCTGGAAGTCTTCGACTGGGACCGCGTCGGTAGGCCGCCTCTTTACCGCGTGCAGCGAAGACAAGATCCGCTGACCGGATTCGCGCCCCTTGTAGGCACATCCGACAAGCTTGGCCGGGCAATCGTCGATATCGACAACGGCATCGAGCCCTTCGAGGCGGTCGAGAAGACCGTCTCCTTGGCACGCTTCGACGACACGACGAAATCCGCCGGCGAGATCCGGATCCGCCTCGTGTTCACGCCGCAGTTCATGCACCGTACGCGCAAGGCCACGTCGACGTTCTCGGCAGGCCGGATCGGCACGAGCCTCGGCGGCGGTGTCGCAAATGTCGGCGGCGGTGTCGTGCACGCCGGCGAGTTTGTCGGCAAAACGGGAGTCGGAGCGGTTTCGACGGTCGGCAAAGCAGGCTTCCACGGCGTCTCGTCAGTGGGAAAAGGGGTCTTTGGCGTCGGTCGGCGCTTGACCGGACAGCAGAGCCGACGAACCTCGTACGCCCCGAACGACGCCGTCGATTTCGCTGCGGTACCGACGGGGTCGGGCGTTTCAGGGACGACTCCGCCCGGGGACGAGAATGGCTACGAAGTCCTGGCCGCCGCGGCGGGCAGTCACCACGGAGCGGCCGGCTTCGGCGCGACCGACACGGGCACAGCCGGCAATCTGACGGTCACGCTCGGCGAGCTCAAGAGTGTCGGCGATCAAGGCGAGAAAAAGGCGATCCTCGTCAAACTCAACGGCGGCAAGACGCTCTTCGAGTCGCACTCGCACAAGGACGAACCTGCTGTGCTCGGCGAGACCTTCAGCGTGAATACTCCTGCCGAAGGTCCCGCCGACCTGACTCTGCAGGCTGTGCATAAGAAGGCGATCGGGAGTGACAAGGTCCTCGCATCGGCGACCTTTTCGGTGTGGCAATACGTGTCGCCCAGCGCCCCTTCCGCCTCCGTGACGATCCCGCTCGCCGGAGGGTATGCCGGCCAATTGGAGGTGTCACTGGCTGTGCGTTCACCTGCCGAGGCTCCGCTCCCGCTGTTTTCCGTTCGCATACTGACGCCCCTCTGCACCGCAGTGGACTCCGGCCCCAGCCTCTCTCTCGCAGTCGGGCTCGTTCTCGACGCTCGACCCGGATCAGAGGTCTATCGCTGGCTCGACGACGGGCGGATCACCTTCGATCAAGCGTTCGCGGTTCTCGAGCGCGCGCTTCAGTCGGCACAAGGAGTCTTCGCCTGCTCCCGCTTGAGCATCGCTTCTCACCTCTTGCCCCTTCCCATCTGTGCATATACCTGTCCATATACCTCTACGAGTACTAAAACTCTGCTGTAAGACGCTTCTGGCCCGCTGCGAAGAGTTTTTCCTGACCGAGCCGCCGAGGAGCACGTGAAAGCGCGCGTGTTTGGCCCTCGGCCACTTCTCCTCTCTGCGCCGCGCGAGACACACTGACGCTTCTTCATCCTCGTCACTGATCTGGAGACGAGAGTACGGTCCCGCTTCCCAGGCCCGCGGCCGCCAGGAGGCACAGGACAAGCACGGCCAAACTCGATCGCCTCACCGTAGAACCGGCCGACCTCCCGCTTCGAGCGTTCTCCTGCGGTCCTCGCAGGGCCAGAATAGAGCTGTGGACCGAAATGGTGCTGCTCGGATACGCGACGGCAGCTGCCTCGAAGGCGGGGTCATACGCGTTCTCAGCAGGTGCGTGCCCACCCTCGCGTCATGCGAGCTTGCGCACGAGCGATTGCTGGATGTAAATGGGTCACAAGCGCTGACGATCGATCTTCTCTTGCCTGAAAGCGTCGTCCTACGTCTTCCGGACCGACGCTTCGACCTCCGCTGACCCCGCTCCGGGTAACGCTCCTCCACCTCTCCGACCGTCTCGCTCGTCCTTCTTCGGTCCCAGCGCATCACAAGCAGTTCGCCCGGACGCAAGCTCGAGCAAGCGCCTGTCGGTCCGGATCGTCGACCCCCGGTCGCAATTACCGTCGGCGGGAGATCGCATAGCCGAATCGACCGGTCTCCCACGAGGAGACGCCGAAGACCTCGTCGATCAGATCAACCAACAGGAGAACCTGTACCGGATTCTCGGCGTCCAGCGGCGTGCCAAGGCAGACGAGATCAGACGGGCTTTCCTCGCCCGGAGTCGCGTTATTCATCCAGAGTACGGGCCTGCACATACCTCTGCGCTTGAAAGCCCGGTGCACCTTACTCACGCCCGCGTTCTACAGCAAGCTTCCCTTCTACAGTCCGGCCACAACAGCCTTTCAGCGCTTATCGTATGCGTACGAAACGTTGTCGAAGCCGAGTTCGCGTCGCCTTTACGATCTTCGCGGCTCGAAAGATTTCGATCCAGGTTCGTAACGAAGGGATCTGTCTGCGTGTACATGGTCCTCACGGCTCACGACTTGCGGCTCTTCACAGCAAAACCGAAACATGGTCCTGCGCAACCTCCCGACGAAACCTTGCACGGGGTCCTGCGCAACGTCATGAACGAGGTCAGCCCTCGCATCGCCTCGCCGAGAGCTCTCGAAGAGTCTTTTCCGCATCAACTGACAACCCGCCCGTCTCTAGTTCCTGAGTGGCGATTTCGAGATGATTCGACTTTTCGTCTGTAAGTCGTTCAAGTCGAGCGCGCCTCGGGCGAGATCCACTGACGCATTCCCGATCAAAGCTGCGCTCAACGAGAGTAACCCTGGGCTGAACGTGGGCGATGAGACGGTCGAAGGCATCGAGGGAGTCTTCAGGCGGTTACGGGAAGCGTTACTCGGTGCGTAGTCCGAGGGCGCACGGTGACGACCAGGAAACGACGGCGAGCTGATATAGCCCGTATCAGCTGGCCAACGCTACCTGCGCCTCATCAAATTCGAGCTCATTCGACTCTTTGAGATCCAGCAGTCGCTGCGGTCCTTGTCATATTTCGACGTGTACGGGCGACTCCGCCTGACGCTGGCCCTCACGCGCGTGACCCTCGAAATCCCCATGGTCCTCGACCGAGCGATGCGCGACGAGCTTCCGGCGCCGGTACCTGCCAGAGCGCCTCGCACACACAGCCATCGCGACGAGACCAGCGGATCGCCTCCCCAGACGACGCAAGACCAGGACGGGCAGGCAGGGACCGGTCAGCTCGAGCGCCGCGGTCTCTTGGGTGTCAAGACGCGCGGCATGCTCGTGTTGACCTGCAAGATGCTCGAGCGAGCCGAGCACTGGGCCGGTCCCGTCTCCTCGCCGAGTCCGACCGTGCGGTGACGGGCGGACGTAGACCGACGCCGACGCCGTTCAGTTCCTTCGCTCTCACCTTTACTTCCACTGTTGTAGCCGTCACCGTGTCGTTGCCATCCAGTTCGTGCTTGCCTCGCCTCTTCGAGGATCAGCGATCTTCGGTGTGCCCACGGCGCGGAAATGATGCTTGAACGCGAGATGCCGACTTGGGCTACCGAGTGCATATGAGACTGGGATGAAATGCGAAAACAGGTGGGATGAAGGCGGGCCAAGGCGAGACGAATACACGGACAGGTGGCTACTAGGTCTCGATGACTTGGAGGTTTTTCTGAAGCACGGCAAGTGGAAGCATCAGCGCCAATCCCTGATTGTGCGAGTAGAGATTTGCGGACTCACGCTCCAGGTAACGACCGTGTGATGCGCATTTACCTTGTTCGGGGCGAAGTTCAGGACTTGCAGCCCATCGAGTGAGGTGGCCCGCGAGAGCGCGACGTAGGATTGACCTGCAAGGCTCTCGTGTGAGCGGTCCGCGATGCCCCCGGAGCCATACCGGCCGAAGCTTACCCTTCTCGAAGACCCGACCGAGATCGACCTTGACGCAAGGGATCGTCTGCCCCTGCGATTTGTGAATACTGCAAAAGACCCTTGATTAGCATGGGGCGCACTTCGGTCTCAGTCAGCGAGTCCGCTGTAGCGTACCTCATAGCCCATGCGCTGACGGAAGAGAGAAGGGAGAAGGACTGGTCAGCGTCCGCACCACAAACAGACTTTGCCGTCAAGCCCGGCCTCTACTCACAGAATGACAGGATACTGCGTGACGGTCGACTTTGTCAGCTCGTTCGTCCACGATTAAGTAGTCTCAGCGACCGATCATACCTGTTTGCGCGATGCGAGCTTGCGTCCCTGGGCGTCCTCGACCTTGAACTCTTCGCGAGCCATCGACTTCCTGACGACGCCGTTGGGAGTCTGCCAGTCGATGATCGGAGGCAGCTCTCCCTCGCCCCTCGCGATAGCTTGTACGAGTTTAGACATCTTGCGATCCGGACCGGCGGAACCGGCTCGCGGTCGCTGTTCACCGCTCGGTCCCGTCTCCCACTGCTCGGAGGGGTCGTCGTCATCGAAGTCGTCGGGCCCACTGCCAGGCAACCAAAAGCCGACGACGCGGCCGATGGTGCCGTTGACGAGTTCGGCGTCGAGGTTCTTGATGAGCATGACCTGCGCGCCGACCTTGAGGTGCAGCGTCTCGACCGCCATAAAGTTCTGGAGGTACGTGTTCTTCTGCATCGCGCTCGGGTCGTTCTGGCCGGCCACCGAGTCCTCGGCTTTGTACGATTTCATCTCGCCTTGCAGGGCTTGGAGCCGGGCCGAGTTGGCGCGTTCGACTTCATTGCGCATCGGGAAGCTGCCACCAGGAGTGGAGAAGCGTCAGGGACAGGTCACGGACTTTATGCCATATGACAACGAGCGAGTCGCTCACAGTTCGGTCGGCTCGATCCCGTTCAAGGTCGGTGTCCGGCTCAGGGTATAGAAAGTCTTGATCGACTCTTCCGAGAGCTTGCCAAAGCGCATCTCGTTGAGCATGTCGATGAAGCCTGCATGCACGTGAGACGTCAGTTGGCTCGAGCCAGCTACCCTCTTGCTGGTCGCGCTACGCACGGGTGTCCTTCTGACGGAAGACTTGGGTCAGGTTGACGGTGCGCTTAATGCATTTCGCCCAGTTGTCCGCTTCGAACGCGAATTTCGGCGTTTTCTGTCCCTTCGTGACGGGAGGGAGCTGGAAGAAGTCGCCGGTGATCACGAGCTGTAAACGTGTACTCCCAGTCAGCTTGTGCGCCGGAAGCGGACCGCCTGCGAGGTGGACTGACCTGGATACCACCGAACGGCTTGTCCGACGAGCCTTTCGTGCCCGACTTGCTGCTCCGGATGATCTGCGCAATCTTCGCGAGCTTGTCGAACAGGTTGCCGTCGACCATCGAAACTGCGCGAAAGTGCGGCCACGTCAGCGTCGCAGTTTTCTGGAGCCAGCGGGACTTTAGAAAGAGGCCAGAAGCTCACCCTCATCGATGACAAGTACCTTGCATCGCTGCCAACGCGTGACGGCCGTCTTGTTTCTCTTGATGCTCGAGACGAGCTGTTCTGGTTCGCCGAGACCGAGGCCGATACTCGCGAACGAGTGGATCGTCGTACCGCCGATGTTGCATGCTGCCATACCGGTCGAAGCAGTGACGGCGACGGCATCACCGCTGCCGCGGTACTTGCGTTTCAGGGACGCGATGATCTCGCGCAACAGGACAGATTTTCCGGTACCTGCAGCGAGTTGCTCGTCAGTTGTGCCGACAAGGTGATCAAGTGCACGCTCAATGAAAGCGCGACGTACCCGCGGAACCGGTGAAGAAGACGTTCTCTCCGTCTTCGACGACCATCCTCAGAACAGACTGTTGTTCGGGGCTGAGGACGAGCTTCTGCTTGATGTCCATGGTCGAACTCCTCAGGTGCTCCTCCCTCATCTTGCCGCTAATACGTTGACCGCTGCCGCCGGGAGCGCGGAGCTCGTGGAAGTTGCCTTGGCCGGGTCTCGACTTGTTCGACCCTTGCGATTCGAGCTCTTCCCATGGCAAGGTCCGCTTCACTGGCAAGACCGAACCCGTCGAAGCGGCCTTGGCCGGGTTGTTGAAGGCAAAGCTCGCAGAGCCCGTGGCGATCCTGCTGCTGCTCGTCGAGCCTGAAGCCATGGCACGCGACGAGGAACCGGCCGATGACGCGGGGCGTTGCCTCGAGAACAGCGGCGCGAGCGGGACGTCCACGACTGGCTTTGATGGCTGCACAGGTTCCGACTTGCGACTGACGAGGGGACGCGCCGCGGTGGTCGAGCGTCCTGTCGAAGCAGTCGCCCATCCGCTCGTTGACGACGACGACGAGTTGACTGATCCGGTCTTGATCCCCGAGCTGCTCGCCGATCGCGCGACTGCCTTGCCCTTGTCGAGAGTCGGTTTTGGGACTGCCTGTGCGGCGTTGACCTTGCCTGGGCGCGCTTTCGGCGGAGTCGGCGGCCAGTCTTCCGAGTTGAGAGTGAACTCGGGCCGCTCGTTCTCGTCGTCCGAGTCGCCCCACGACCGCTTGGGCTGCGACGACAGCATCTTGAGTCTTCCACTCATGTCGTTCGAGAGTACAGCGCGTGTCTCTGAAGCAGTGTGCGCGAGCGAGCAATGTTGAGCCACTCGGGCGCGGCGGCAATGTCAACGGCCGTCGGCGTCTCGACGCGCGGCGTGTTTGACAAGCGAGACATGACGTGGCAAAACTGCCACGTCGACACCTTTTTGTACCGTCAGCTCGGACAAATCGCTTCAATGCAGTCTTGGGAATTTCCGTTCGCCCAGTGACGAAAGACTCGACGCCCGAGACGCCGGGTCTCTTCTGTTTTCTCCTCACCACGCCGACTCTGTTCGGCCCTGGTCAGGTGGTCTTCGGGCTACTTGACTCAGCGTTCGTCGAGCGAGTAACGACCCAGCTGCAGCAGGAGCATCGAGCGGGTGTCCGATTCTAACGGGTCAGCCCGCCGTCCGTCTCGAATGTCACTTCCTCTGCTGGCGGCGTGAAGATTCAAGTTCCCCTCTCCAAACCTCCCGCTTTCGCTTCCGGCATTCCGACTCGTCCACCCTAAGGGCGCGCAGTGCTCCGGGGCCGTGACTCGCCCCGACGTTTTCATTGACCGGCGGGCTGAGTCTGGCCTTGGGGTCGCGCGTCTGGGACGCGGTCGGGGGTCGGAGGCTTGAGAGCGGGATTCAGGTGGGAGAGCTGGACGACCGGGCGATTCCTCTCGCTTCGCCGATGTCGCTACGCGGCCGTAACGGTGCTAGACAACCCGCCCGGGGACATGCCCCTCCCCTTCTCCCTCTCATTTCTGTAGCTTCTTTCTTACTGTAAAGAGCTGCTCTGTACCGCTATCCTCCGAACGCAATTGTACATGGAATAGCGCAAGGGCCTTGAGGAGCGCGGGTTGTCGAGAGAGGGCTTCGGGATCTTCCACTTCGTTCAGAGAGTCCGCCGATACTTCCAACAACTCAGCCCCTGGCGACGCCGCGTGCACGTATTGCATTGATGAGCAGCTACAGGAGAAGGGTTCGACGGTGCCTTCGGCCGTCCCGACCTGCTTTGGCGAGACGATAACGTAGTCGTCCTGCCGGATCGAGGATTGGCGTCATCCGCTTCAATGCGGGCCCTCAGCCTGATCGAGTGAGGATGGGCATCTCGGAGACGAGCGATAGACCGAAGGCATGATCCTCCGGCTTGAGGCGAAAAGGAGGCGGGGGTCTCCCTGCGCCGGTAACGTTTCGACGACGACGGCGGCGGATTCGCGTGCGTCTGCCGGGTCTTCATGAAAGACATCACCAGCTGACGTGCGACACGATCACGGACCCTCAGGCGCCGCTGCCGCTCGCTTCGCCATTCTGCGCGCCGTCTTTCCGCTGCTGGCCGTCCTCGTCGGCACCCGCCGCCAGTTTCCCGGTCGTCACGACGTCCCGTTCCCTCCAGCCCGCCCAGCGCGCGACCATCTTGCCCGCCCATTCCTGCGCCATCAACGGCTGGTCGCGCAGCGTCGTCCGGAAGAGCTGGCCGGCGGGGTCGGGGGCGGTCAGGAGGGAGAGGTGCTCGAGGGAGGAAGGGTACTGGAGGAAGCGGGCGTAACGAGGGTCCCGAAAGTAGCGCAGGTATTGCAAGTAGCTGTAGGAGATGACCTTGTCAGCTTGGAGTCAGTAGGAGGCGAGCGAGAAGAGGTCGTTGTGGGGCTTCGAGAGGTGGAGGACCTACTTGAGGAACGCCGGCTGTTCGAACAAGCCTTGTTGCGCGAGCGCTGCGAGTGGCACTCAGTTCAGCAGATGCGCGAAGATGCATGCCGTCCACCCCCGATCCCATCAAACGATGACCGCTGAGGGTATCGGCGAGGTGCGAGGGCTCACACTGGAGGTAGAACGGGTTCGCGAGGCACTGGACGAACTGTGCGATGGTAGCCGAACGACTCATAAACAGTCAGCGACGGTGTGCTAAGGGCGACTGTAGGCCTCGAGCGACTGCTTCGACCCTACGCACCTCGAGTTCTGTCTCGAAGCGGATCCGGTTCGCGTCTCGCTCTGCAGCCGAAGGGACAGCGGGAGCAGAGTCGAGCGCAGGGGCCGCGTGTGAGCTGTCGTCGAGCGTGGTCATATTCGACGGGTCTGTTTTGCCGAAGCAAGAAGGAGAGCTTCAAGGCCTCGAGGTGCTTTCAATGTCCTCGTCAAGTCCGCCTTCCGCAAGGCAGAGCTTCTCTCGAATCCTGCGCATGCTAATGATAGTGTACATGGACCGACCAGGAACAAGGGCCCGCAAAAAAGGAGAATCTACAGAGTGGAAAGCGCATCATGCCTTTGTCGGCTGTGCAGACGCCTCGTTCGCCTTGTACCACTGTTTGCGCGGACAAGGTCAGTCGGCAAATGTGCACAATGAAGGCTTGAACGCGCGGGACTCACGGCAACTGCCCGCTTGACGCCTTCCTCGAAGCCGACGATGGGTTCGTACCCGAGGATTCTTCGCGCCTGCGATGGGATGAAGCGGTCAGTCACAGCTCCGCTTGCGCGGGAAGCGGGGAGAAGACGCACCTTTTCGATGTTGTAGAACCGGTTCACGGTCGAGTAGACGATCTTGCCCTGGGTCATGTTGGGCGTCTTGCCCATGAGCTTCATGACGCTCTCCGCCAATCCGGCAATCATCAAGCCGACTGGTGCCGGCAAGGGCAGGACCCACGGCGCGACGTGCCCGTTGTACTCGTGCCAGACGGCGCGCGGGAAGTCCCAGAACGCGATCGGTTCGCCGTTCGTGACGAAGTACGCCTGACCCGCGACGGCCACCGTCTCTTTCTCGCGGTCGACACCTCGTTCACCGCAGGCCTGCTCAATGTTGACGTTGGCGAACGGGTCGTACCGATTCCGGATCGCCGGAAGCGGCGAGTCCGGTTCGGTCACGTTCTCGAAGCTCGGGTTCAGCTTTTGTTCCCGTTCGAGGAGGGACGCCGGCCTGAACGTCGACGTCGGGAGTTGGCGGCGCGAAACCGACAGGCTGATCGGGAGCTGACGCTCGTCGAGGACCGAGAGGGGGACCGAGTCGGCGAGCTTTTCGGCGGCGAGGAGGTGCGCGTGGACGACGTTGTCGACGTAGGTCCAGTCAAACAGGTTCTCGTTCGAGCCGACTTGGAACTTGGTCTTGCCCGTCTTGAGGACCTCCATGACGCCCGGCACGGCTTGCCGGTCTCCCGGGCTGTGCGGGAGGCCGGACGCGTGAGTTCCTTTCGGGACGAGGGGAGTCTTCCCCGTGCTCGGAAAAACGCACCCAAAGATGCCCGCGGGCCGGATCGCCACCGTCAACAACCCGTCCTTGCCATTCGCCTCGAGGACGATCTGCTCCGCCTTGGCCTGTGGTTGCGGAAGATCAAAAGTGGACCAGGGGAGTCAGCCTGACGAGCAAGTCTCGGAGGATTTCGTGATGACACGCGCCGCTATACCTTTGTCTCGTTGTAAGCGTCTATCGGGTGTTTTGGGAACGGCATCCGTTCGTCGACGTTGATGAGGTCGATGCCGTCGTACACGGTTCCGGCGGACGAGGTAAAGACGAGCCGGCCGACATTGTTCTGGACGCACGCCTCGACGATCGTCTTTGTCCCCTGGACGTTGACTTTTTCGCAGACCTCTTCGCCTGACCCGGTCCAAGGGGACGCGGTGTGGAAGACGACGTCGGCGCCGTGTTGCGTAAAGGCGGCGGTGAGCGATTCGAGCGAGGTGAGGTCGGCCGAGTAGAACGTCCACTGCTTCTTTTCGGGAAAGTGGCGCTGGACAATGTCGAGCGACGCGATGTTGGCTTGCGGGTACCGTTCGACCAAGAGTTCGATCAGGCGGTGGCCGAGGAACCCTTCGCCTGCAGCAGGGCGAGTGGGGAGTCAGCCCGACGTTGATCCCACGAGTCGGTCAGGAATCGGGTACTCGCCTCCGATGACGAGTAATGACTGTCCCTCAAACATGGTGCTCGGCCAACGGGAGCAGCACGCGTTGGAGAGAGGAAAGCCAGAGAGACGCGTCCGACGACGATCCGGGGCTCTGATGCGCGTCGTACGACCCCCTTTCACCGGACTGCCCACTGCAGCTCTGTCCATGTGAACTCGCTGCTCTCTGCGCTCTGCCCACTGCTGCACGAAGTGGGGTCCGTGTCCGCCTCGCCGCTCGCACTTCGCCTGCGCGTCTCGTCCTCCTCATCAGTCGATCCCGCACGCCTCGTCCCTTCACCCGGCCTGCCATGGAGACGTACATCTTACGATTGGGTCGAGCAGTGCGCGCAGACTGGTACGCGCGGCCGTCTCGACCCCTGCCTGGCCCCATCCGTCAGGCTCTCCCTCCGTTCCTGAGTTGGCACCTCCCTCTCTCACCCTGCGACCGCCTCACAGGACGCCGCCAGGGGTCTGAAAACATGCTAGCCTGTTGACATGCTCTCCGGTCGACCCTGCTGATCGCGCCGGTCACGACACGCCCTCCTCGCTTCGGTCACAACTCCAGCGCGATGCTCCTCGCGACGCCCTACTCCGTGCCCCGTGCCGGACCAGCAGATCCGTGCGCTGGCCGGACGACGACGAAGAGCAGTGCTGTAAGTCGTACGAGAAACCGGACGGACCCATGTGGGCCACGGCACGCGACTGTCATTGAGGAGGGCCTGCAGGGGTAACGGTCCGTTTCTGGCACGCTCGCCCTCGGATCGCCTTTCCTTGTAGCGCAGTGATTAGCATGATACATGTAAAGACACATTGCGATTCTTCCAGAGTCTCTTGCGGGAGAGAGAACCGTGATCTGCCTTGCTTTCGAGACGCAGTCGGCCGTTCTTTCCTCCCGCGACCACTCTGCTCTGCTCTGCGCGTTCCGTCTCTAGCCCATGTGATGTCTATACAGGGTGCGTTTGCGAGTACTGGCTTCTAGCTATAAGCCCTCACTGACGCTGTACACTACATCTCGCTCGCGTCGCGTCGCCCCCACTTCGCCAATTTACTCGAGCCCTGCAAATGCTCTGCAGCGATTGACCGGACGAGCGTACATCGCTTGACGAGCGGACAGGTCGTGATTGATCTACAGACTGCAGGTGCGCGGCCGAACGGTGCGTGTTGAGCGAAAGAGAGGAGCTGACTTTCGCCGCCATTCGGCACGTCTCGAAACAGTCAAAGAACTCGTCGAGAATGCCCTCGACGCAGGCGCGACCAACATCTGTGCGTCACCCTGTCATGTGGATCGCCCCAGAGCCGCGAGCTGAGCTTCGACAAGCCCGGACCCCGCAGCCGTCAAGTTCCGAGAACATGGCCTCGAAGAGATCGAAGTCGAGGACAACGGGCGCGGCATCGACAAAGAAGACTGGGCGGGACTCGGTGTGTGGTTTGCATGCGCGCGTGTACGGTCCGACCGAGGGACGCTGACCGTCAGAAGTCTGGCTTGACCGCAGCCCTGAAGCATCACACCTCGAAGCTGGCTTCGTTCGACGATCTCGCCCAGGTCGAGACGCTCGGGTTCCGCGGCGAAGCACTGTCCTCGCTCTGCGGCGTCGCGACTCTCTCGATGACGACTTCGACATCGCCGACGCTCCCGCTCGGGACCGCGCTTTCGTTCACGCACGCCGGCGAATGCGTCGTCGGTGGTAAAGTTTCGAGGTCTAAGGGGACGACGGTCAAGGTCGAACGGCTCTTTGAGCAACTACCAGTCAGGAGAAAAGAGTTGACCAAGAATGCGAAGCGCGAGATGGCCAAAGCGATCGAGCTCGTGACGGCCTACGCGCTCGTCAAGACGGGGGTCCGCTTTGAAGTCCGCAACATCCTCAAAGGGTGAGGCCACCTTTTGAACGAGGCCCGACCGCACTTGAGACTAACTCGCCGTTCTCGTGTCGACAGGAAGAGCCAGGTCCACCTGCAGACGCCTGCGTCGACGTCGCTGCGCGCCAACTTTTCCAACGTCTTTGCGCCCAAGTCGCTTGCGTCGCTCATGGACCTCGACATGACGCTCGAAGTCCCGACTGACAAGACTGTCATCAAGAGGCTGGAAGACGCCGGTCCGAGGTGGGTCCCGCAGGGTTGTCCCACTCTCTACGAGCAGGCAACACAAAGCTGACAAGCAGCGGCGGTTCTAGCTCAACGACAGTCCGGATCACTGGCCTCATTTCCAAGCCTTCGGCGCCGCATGGCCGTCCTGCTGGGAACCGCCAGTTCTACTACGTCAATGGACGCCCCTTCGCGCCATCCAAGGTCAGTCTTCCCGCCTCGAGGATCGTCGCCATGTGGCTCGTACACTGGCTCACAAGCATTGCTGCTGAAGGTCGCCAAAGCTGTCAACGAGGTGTACAAGGCTTTCAACTCGAACCAGTTCCCCGTAGTTGTCGCCGACTTTCAGCTTGCTCCTGGTCAGTCCCGCTGGTCGCGGCCGTCTCCATCTTCCTGACCTTCGGACCGGCACATGACGCAGACGCTTACGACGTGAACGTCTCTCCCGACAAGCGGACGATCTTCCTGCATTCGGAAGGGAACCTGATCGCCTGCCTGAAGGAAGCGCTGCTGCGGTTCTTCGAGCCCGAGAAAGGGACTTTTGCCATGCAGGCGATCGGCCCCGCTCGGCAGACAAGCGGTCAGAAGCCACCAGCTGATGGCACCGAGTCCGACGACGAAGACGCCGAGCCGCCCTTGAAGAAGAAGCGCACCGAGGACGGTTCGCCCGTCACCACTTCCCCTTCCGCTATTGGTCGACTCACTCGTTCGCGGCCGTCAAGCCGGGCATCGTCGGTCGTCGCCGAGATGAACGAACCGTTTGGGCTCGACGATGTGCAGGGCGCCGTCCTGCCGGACCCGCCTGCGTCGTTCTCCTCGGAAACGCCCGTTGCGGCAACCGACCTCGGTCAAGCTTCGCATTCCCCGGAGCTATCGCCTGGAGCCGCTCCGCCCACCGCACAAGCAGAATCTTTGTTCCGTCAGCAATCCGCGACACCCGCTCCAGCCCGATCGCCTTCCCCTCCCGAAGGACCATCCGCATCGACCTCTGCACAAGCTGTCGAAAAAGCGCCGGCGCCGCGAATGGCCCAGAGCCGCCTCAACTTTGCTTCGGAAGGTCGCCCTCTCGGTAGAGGCAGAGCTGGTGACGGAACGACCGCTCGTCCTACCCCTTCACGAGCAGCCTCGGGATCGGCGGCACAACGGATGCAAGGCGTCTTAAGGCAGTTCCTCAGAGGGGCGCCGCAAAGAACAGGAGATATCGACGAGCTCGACGAGCTCAACGATGACGGGTCGGAGGCGCACAATGACGCGGACGAGGACGACTCGGCAGTCTCGCCGGCCGCGGCCGTCACTCTACTCGCCGTGCCAGACTCGCCGTCTCGCAGGCGAGTCCCGACGCAGCAGGACATATTCGACACCAGCGCGCAGTCTCGCGACGCTGCGGTCGTGGACCAGAACGAGGACGAGATCGTGATTGACGAGCAGCCGGAGGACGTGATTTTGGTCGTCGAAGACAGCTTTCGGGCTGCATCGCCGCTCCGCACGCCTCGCTCGCCTGACGGTCTCAACGGCGCAGATCCCCCTTGGACTCGCGCGGGTCAAGATGAGGAGGGCCCGGACGCTGTCACCGCCTCCTGCGTCTGCGTCGACGGCTCTCAGGACAGCGACCTCGAGATTGACGAAGCCAGATCGACTCCGAGGACAGCGACCATACCACGCAATATGTCAACGCCGACGGACTCGGACCAGCCGCAGCTCTTCGGAGCTGCACAATCCGAGGTGGCCGGAACCCTCGTCGCTGCAGACGCCTCGCTGAAACTCGACCTTGCGAGCCTAGAGGCACTCTGGACCCAGATGCCGGCCGCGTCAGCACCTTCGTCCTCGCCCGTTGCGGTCGAGGCCGATGAGCTCGTCGGAGCCGGCATCGAGGAGCGTGACGAAGCCGCCGAAGCGACTCTCTCGCGGGTCGTAAGCAAAGCCGACTTTGATGCGATGGAGGTCGTCGGGCAATTCAACCTCGGCTTCATCATCGCTCGGCGCAGGGTGCAGCATGTCGACAAGGGTTCGGACTCAGGAGATGGCGAAATCCACGACGACCTCTTCATCGTCGACCAGCACGCTTCGGACGAGAAGTACAACTTTGAACGATTACAGGCCGAGACGGTGATACAATCGCAACGTCTGCTAGCGTGAGTCCAGATCGGCCACAGTTAACAAATCCAGGAGGGACGGGTCACAAAGCTGATGGGCTGCCCCGAACAGGCCTCGGGTCCTCAACCTGCCCTCTTCTGACGAGATCACTGCGATGGAGCATATCGACGTGCTCCGGATGAACGGGTTCGAAGTCGTCGTGGACGAGAATGCAGACGTCGGCGAGCGCGTCAAGCTCGCGGCCCAACCGGTCAGCCGCGAGACAGTATTTGACATCGGGGGTACGTGCTGATCCCCGCTTGTCAACTGTGCCGTGCCGCTGATGACGAGTGTGCGCCGCAGACTTGGAGGAGCTCGTCGAGCTCATTGCGTCGAGCGGCAGCTCCGAGGTCGTTCGGCCGACCAAGGCGCGCCGCATGTTTGCGAGTCGAGCGTGCCGCAAGAGCGTCATGATCGGCAAGGCGTTGAACCATAAGCAAATGTCGACGGTAAGTACATTGTATGGTCAGACTGTTCCGACCCGGGCCCGCCGGCTGCGGAGGCGACCTCGTCATCGGAGTTGACGCATCTTCCAAACCCTCGTGCAGATCCTGCAGCACATGGGCGGTATGGACCAGCCGTGGGTATGTTGGCTCGTCAAGCGGATGCGCCTTGCTCCAGACACGCCTGACACGTACGTCAACAGGCATGTCCGCACGGTCGACCAACGATGCGATGGGTGAGTAACAATTGCAGCGACATGCGCCATCGCCGAAGAAGTCATATCGTGCCGCAGCGGCGAGACAGCGTATCATTGGTCGACCGGCGTCGAGGCCGCCAGCGCCTGAAGAGGAAAGTGGCAAAAACTGACGCCCGCCTTTTTCCTCTCCGGCAGCTCGCGCAAGTCGTAACCGACGGTGCGTCGCAGCGTGACTTGCATGCTACCCTCGCAGCGCTTCGGTGAAGGCAGGGACGAGGCTGCGTAGCTGGATAATGCAGGTTCTGGCGCCACTCGCCGGTTGCAACGTGCACTGCCTCGTCGTTGCTGCGACGAAGGGTGTGCAAGGGTCTGTTTCATGCCGAAGGGGAAAGCCGGGAGAGCGCAGCTGCACACCCCACGCCGCGAGCAATCAGGTCTCGATCACACTAGGGCGAAACCGCGCGAGTCGATCAAAATTTGGGCACACCCTCTTCAGTGGCCGCGCCCTCTTCTTTCCTCTCTTCTTCCTTTCTCCCTCCACCCCTCGTCTTTTCCTATCGAGTCACGATGAAGTTCTCCCTTGCCGCCGTTGTTGCCGCCGTTGCCGCCTTCTCTGCTGGTGCCCAGGGTCAGTTGATGCCCTTTTTCCCGCCCCCTCCTCTGCTCCGCGGGCCCTTCGCGCGTCCCCACATTCCGCGACTCGTCTTCGCCACTGAATCACGTCGCCGTCACCCGTGCTTTACTGACTCTCCCTCGTGCGTCTACAGCTCAGTCGGTCCCGTCCGAGATCGCTGCTCTCTCGTCGCAGTTCTCCGGAATCCTTAACGGAGGCGGTCTCCCGACCGGCGCCGCCCTTCAGTCGGACATTCAGGTGAGCCGCCTCTTCATTCTCATCCTACTACGCCCGAGACTGACTCGCCGACCTTCCCTCGACAGGTCCTGACCTCGGCGCTTGCCAACCCGACCGTTTCGAGCTACGGTAGGTCGCAAGCGGCTCTGTCGGTTGATCGACCGCTCATGGACGATCTACATCCGCAGTCTTCTCGAACCCGTCGCTCTCGGCTCTTGCCCGGGGTGCCCTTGCCCTCGCCGGCGCGCAGAGCGGTTCGCAGAGCGGAGCCATGGCGTCCGCTACTTCGGGAGCCTCGTACGTTTGCGCTTCCCGCTGTCCACAGACGCTCGGATCCGAGGACTGATTGCCTGCCCATAAACAGGTCGATGTCCGGCTCGATGGCTTCGGGTGCTTCGTCGTGAGTCTCATAGCCCGTTCGCTTTCTGGTTGTCTCCGAACCGCCACTAAATCTTAGCAACGTCATAACAGGGCTGCGCGCTCCGGCTCGTCCGCTGCCGCTTCGGGCGCCTCGTACGTTTATCGCCGCCAGGTTGTGTGAAGGCGTTACTGATCGTTGTGACTTTTTTACAAACAGGTCGATGGCCTCGGGTGCTTCGTCGAAGGCTTCCTCGCTCGCGTCGGCCGCCTCCTCGGGAGCCGCTGCTGCGTCGAGCGCCGCGGCCTCCGCGAAGTCGTCGGCGGACAAGGTTGGCGCCTTCCGCGGCGTCCTCGCGCCGGCGGCTGTCGTCGTCGGTGTCCTCGCCGGCGCCGCTGCCGTCCTCTAAGCGGCAAAAGGATCGCCACTACGGTCCCAGCCTGCGCTGCTTCACCACGTTCGTTCATGTCTGCCCTCCCTGATCTCTAGTTTGTTGTGTCTTGTGTGGAGACGTAGTACATGCGAGGCCAATCAATTCAGTCCATATCACACTTCGCGCTCGGAGGAACTTTCGATAACCTCGCGGAGAGAGACATCTGGCACCGGAGAAGAGGCTGGACGCCTCGCACTCGTGCTCACGAACGATGGCACGGATCGATGCTGTTCCAAGCGTTGGCTTCCTCTCAGGGCTGTGGTGCGCCGGAAGCACAAGTGGCCATACCGGTCCGATCGCGACGCAGATGTGCAGCGACCGGCCCTTTGCTCCTCCGCGGAACAACACTCCTCGGGCCTCGCGCAAGAAAACTCTCAGCGGAGCGTGAGACGCAAGCGCAGAAAGACTGAGCATACCGGTGCTCGCGCGTGAAAGCCGTGAAACATGCAAAAAGGCGCTAGTCCTCCTCATCCGACTCGACAACCATCCTCCTTCTTGGTGCTGCCTGGCTCTCGTCGGCCGCGCCGATATCGCCGTCATCATCACTGCCGCGTTCCTTCCGGGCCCGCTCTTTCCGCCGTTGCTCCAACCGCTCGGCGGCGGCGTCGGCAGCTTCGATCTCCTCGTCGACGGCGTCCGACATTTCCATGTCCCTACAGGGCGAAAGTCAGGCGTCAGGGACGATGACGATATACAGGCGAGCGAGACTGAGAAGCAGAAGGGAGACTCACTCGTCCGATTTGGCAACAAAGCCGTCGTCGTCGTCAGAATAGTCGCGAGCTGGACCGCCCCGGCCACGTTTCGGCTGCGATCTCCGGCTGCTGCTCGCGCCGCCATAGTACGCCTCGTCGTCATCCTCGCCCGCTGCATCTTCCTCGTCGTCGTCGTCGTCGTCCGACAAGCCCTCGATTTTCGTCGCCTTTTTCGCTCCGGCCCTCCTTCCGCCTGACCGACCCGGCTTGCCAGCCGCGCGCGCCGCATCGCGCCTCGCCTTCTTGGCCGCCTCGTTCTTCTTCTTCTCGTTGAGCTGCCTCTGCAACTCGGGATCGAGTTCGGGCATCGCGGCCGATTTCGTGCTGCGCCCCTTGGCGGCGAGTTGCCGTTGCGCGACCATGCCGGCGAGGCGTTTGTGCGTCTGACTCGCGAGCGTCGCCGGACGGAACGCGACGGCGCCATGGACGGACGCGTGCGACTCGACGATCTCGCGGCTGCTGTAGTTGTGGCGCGCCGTGAGGTAGGTCAGGCCGTGTCCGCGCGACGTGTCGAACGAGGAAGCGGTCAGGCCGGCGGTGACCGAGTTGACGGGCGGCGGGACGGGCAAGCCCGAGTTGGTCGCCGAAGTGAGGATCGCAGAGTGGTCGAGGGTCAAGGTCATGTCGAACAGTTCGGCGCCGAGCTGGAGCGACAAGGTTCCGTCGGACCACCGGACGATCCGCGCGTTCGACTGCTTGACCTAGACGCGGCGACCGATATGTCAGTCTCGACGATGGGAGTCGCACGGCCAAGAGGAACCTCTGCGAGGACGCACCACCTCGCCGAGCTGGTCTTTGGTCCACCTCCACCGGATCACGTTCTCGTCGGGCACCATCCTCTGCTTGACTTCGCCTGTGCCATCGGTCTCGTTCGCCTCGAGGTCCTCCTCCTTGGGGTCCCACTCGTCGCTGTCGAACGGTTTTGTCCGGATCTCGAGAAAGTTGGGCATCCGGGCGTGCCAGACCTTGCCTCCGGCGGGGACGGGCAAGTTGACGAGGTGGACGTCGGCGTACGTCTTTTCCTCGTCCTGGTACATTTGTTCGCGTTCTTGTTCCATCTCGCCCGTCAGCTCCTCCTCGTCGTACTCGAGCGCTCGCCGGCGCGCGCGTTCTTCCGGGGTCAAACCGTCGTCCGGTTCGGGTCCAGCTCCGGGCGGAGTCGGCAGTCGTTGGTCATCTTGCGCGGCCATGCTGAGTGCGAGTTTCGGTGTAAGGTCAGTATAGCTGCCCGGCTGTTGCTGCCGGCAGAGACGCGGAGTAGAGACGCAACTCGTCATCGTCGTCTCCCGCGTCTCCAAACAAGTCGTCGCCCATGTCGTCGTCGTCGTCGTCATCGGCAGCAGTTGCCTGTTGGTCGTGTGCGTCTGCCTGGTCCTGGATGTGTTGGGGCGGGACGGGCAACGAGTTGTCGACTTGGTCGGCCTGAGTGTCTGCGCGGTCCGGTTCCTCGCCGGCGTGTTTGACGACGTCTGCCGCGGATTGCCCTGGGATGATGTTGGCGGCCGCTGGTTCCTCTACGGCTGCTGTCGGGTACAGTTCGGGTGGGATCGCGGTGCCGTACGCGTCGGCTTCAGCTCCGGACGGCGCGACAGCGTTCGGTTGGTTCTCGAGCGGTGCCTCGTCGTACGTGTCCATGATGGGATCCATACTCTCGGCTGTTTCGGTCGCGCCACGAGCAAGCGCTGGAGAGAGTCAGAGAGAGCGCGACAAGACGAGACGGAACGACGACGACGACAAAGATGACCTTTGACTCTAGACACGGCTGCTTCGCTCAACTCGACCGGCTTGCAGGGTCAGCTACAGGCCCTTTCACCCCGCCGCAAGCCCCAAGAGCTCACTGGGCTCGCCTGGGTTTCCCGTTTCGATTCCTCGGCCGCCGCTCCACTTTGTCGCAACGCTTGGCTTGCTGCTATAGCGCCGCCGCTCCTGAATTATGGGTCACGGTAACAGTGACAGGCTCTACATCACACATGTGAGTCTGGGATCTGGCGTACCCCTGAGTGGCATGCCGTGTTGACCCCGGAGTCGAGTTTGCAGGCGGAACACTCTGGCGCGTTGGGTCAGCACTCGGCGTCGTCCCGCGGCGCCCAAGCCAAGAACACGGTCCTCGCAAAACTCCCGTTCGACCACTGCGCGTTGACGTTGAAACCGTTCGAGACGCCCGTCTGCACCCAGGACGGCACCGTGTACGAGTTGATGGCCATCATCCCGTTCCTCCGCCTCCACGGGACCGACCCCATGTCGGGCAAGAAACTCGCCCCGGGCGACTTGATCAAACTCAACTTTGCCCGGAACAACGAAGGGGTGCGCGCACTCTCGCACGGGGGCGAGAGGCCACTATGGAGAGAGCGGCGCGTTCCCAGGGACTGACTCTCGCCCCACCCGCTCGTTCGCTCGTGCAGCAATACCACGACCCGATCACCTTCAAAGTGTTCAACGACCACACGGCGATCGCAGCGATCAAAACGACCGGCAATGTCTACGCTCGCGAGTCGGTCGACCGGCTCAACCTGAAACCGAACAACCTGCACGACGTGCGTCGCGTTGCTGGTAACACGAGTCGCGCATAGCTGACATCAGAGGCTTCTCCTCGCGCATGCAGCTTCTCACCGACGAGCCGTTCACTCGGAAAGACGTCATCATGCTGCAGGATCCGCTCAACCTCGACAAGAAGGACGGTCAGTCAATCACCGCCGCCGTGCCGTCTCTTGCCACCGCTGTCCGATCTGACCCCTTCAAGGAGCGCACAGTCTCCAAGTTTGACTATGTCCGACGAGCACTCAAGGTCGACGAAGATCAGGGCGCACTGAGCGGTATCAACGTCGAAGCGAGCGGGATCGGCAGAGTCCTCAAGACGCTCGAAAAGGGCAAGCAGGACAAGGCAGAGGTGCGCATGCGCGCATACGATCGCGCGGTCAGTTGTTCAGCATCTCGTGAGCTGACGCTCTCCGCTTCCCGGCGAGCAGGCGCAGGCCAAGTCGGATGCTGCAGCCGCCGCTGCCAACAAGGTCCCTTCGACGAACGCTTCGGCTGTCGCTTCCACCTCGTCGTCCACCGCGGTCCCGTACAACCAAGCTCCGATCAGTACGAATCGAGCCGCCGCCGCGTTCACTTCGACTAGCGCGGCCGTCACGACCAAGAGTGAGAATGCAAAGTGGGACGAGGAGTACTTGATGTACGAGGAGGTCAAGGACCGGAACGAGAAGGGCTACGCGAGGATGGTGACCAACTATGGCGCATTGAATTTTGAGGTGAGTCTGCGCCTCCAGGATCGGCGATCTGGCCAAACTAGGAGCAAAAGGAGTTGACAAAGGCGGTGCTTGCTCGCTCAGCTGTTTGCGAACGTCGCACCGAAAGCTTGCTACAACTTCCTCAGCGTGAGTTCGCCCTGAAATATGTTCTTGTCGGGGCAGCGAGTCTGACCCCGCTGCTTCCGCTCAGCTCGCACGAGACGGCTACTACTCGAATATCAAGTTCCATCGCCTGATCCCGGGTTTTATGGTGCTTACGCGCTTACACTTGCTTGTTCGGATCGAGTCCGCACTGATTACGAGCTCATGCAGCTCCAAGGTGGAGATCCGACAGGGACAGGTCGAGGCGGCGAGTCTCGGTGGGGCAAGCCATTCGACGACGAGTTTCAAGCACGGAATGCCTGTGAGTACCAGCGTGAGCGTGCTCCATGTCACTAGGCTGACGCAATGAGGCGCTGTAGATAAGCACGATCAGCGAGGAATGTTGTCGATGGCCAACAGCGGGCCGAATACGAACGGCAGCCAGTTCTTCGTCACCTTCCGAGAACGGTGCGACCACCTCAATGGTGAGCTGACCTTCTCACTTTCGTGTCGTGTGCTTGAATTCGCAATCTGATGTCTCGATTCGTATGTCTGTAGGCAAGCACACCGTATTTGGGCGCCTGGTCGGCGGCCAAGACGTCCTAGACAAGATCGAACGCGTCCCGATCGACCCGGCGACGGACCGGCCTCTCAAGCCCGTCACGCTAATCGACGTCGAGGTGTTTGGCGACCCGTTCGAGGATTACAAGGAGCGGTTGGCGAAGCGGTTGAAGCGGGAGGAGAATGAGCGGGCAGGGTTTGACGAGAAGCGAAGGAGGAAGGAAGAGCGGGATAAGGACCGGACGACGTGAGTCTTGCCCGCTTTGGCGATGTCGACCGCTCTTGGCCGCTCTTGCTGACTGACGCGCTCGCCTTCCCGCACGCGCAGGTGGTTCGGCACGAACCTCGAGATCACGGCGCCAGAAGCGCTTTCCGCTCTCGGTTCTTCCAACGGGGCGGCCGGGATCGGCAAGTACCTCGGCACGGGCGCGCCGAAGTCAATTGTCGCAGCAGGTTTGAAGCGCAAGGAGGCGCCGACGCCGAGCGAGCTTGTCGGCGAGCTCGGAGGGGCCGACATCGGTAGCGTTGCTGGAGGCGGCGCGCTTTCGGCGGCGGCGGCCAAGCGGAAGAAGAAGGCGGGTGGGAGCGGCTTTGGAGACTTCTCCGCGTGGTAGTCGAACTCTTGGCATACAGTTTCACTACAGCAGAAAGGTCCCTCACGAGCAAGTCGTGTATCTCCGCTGAACGTCCGCTCAGTGCATGCTACCCTCGAGTACCTCGAAAGCCCTGCGGACAGAGTCACGTCAGCTCTCAACTGGCCTCTCAAACACGTCGCCAAGAGTGAGGCAGCTTACGTGCGCGGACCAGAATACCGTCGGCGGCCTCCGAGAAGGTAGCCGATGCTGGTGAGCAGCAGGACGCCGCCGAGGATCGTCGACGAATAGTTCCACGTCTCGGCCGTGATCGGCAGCGACTCGGGCCACGCGAGAACGACGACGGTGAATGTCACCCAGACGACCGCGACGCTCGGGATGATGGTTCCGAGCGGGCCGCGCAGGGCGAAAGGACCCGGTTGGAAGTTGACTTCGGGATGGTGGCGGAAGATGAGTTTGCACGCGATGGGCACGGCGTAGCTCGAGTCGAGTGCGATCGCGCAGAGCGAGAAGACGGCGTTGACCGCGACTTCCGACGCGAAGCGCAGAAGTCCGAGAAGGGCTGTTTGGATTCCGGACGATCAGCCCCGAAGACGCACGAAAAGGATGCGCCTCGGCTTACCAGAGACGAAGCAGACAATCCAGACCGCGTTGATCGGTACGCGGTTCGAGGCAACCTTGCAGAAGAAACCGCGATCCGGCAGCCCGCCGTCTCGAGAGAAGGCGTGCACCGTGCGGGCGTTCGCCTGCAGAGCCGTGCTGACGACCGCGAAAGCGACGAAGCACACGGCCGTCCAGAGGACATAAAAGCCCTTCAGGCCGACGTTGCGCAGGACTGCGGGTGTGACCGATCATCAGCGCGGCCCAGCCATGCGAGCTCGACAGAACTCACTGATGGTCGCCGCTGAGTAACCCGCCGCGCCGGGTAGGTCTTGCAGAGGCCCGCTGCACAGGACAAACATCTGCCGGTGAAAGGGATAAGCGCTCGATACGCCTTCCGTCGCCGCCCGTTTGCGCGACCTACGATATTGTAGACCCATCCAAAAATTCCGGTGCCCGCAACTGCAATGATGATGGCAACCGGTGCTCGTATCGACGCCTTCTTGACTTCTTCGCTGATGTGCGCCGTCGCGTCGTAGTCGGTCATCGTCCAGCACACGCTGAGCAACCCCAGGAGCACGGAGAAGCCATTCGACGGCCAGCCCGACTGGTTGACGGTCTCGGTGAACACGTAGGAGGCCTGCGCTTGCGGCACATCAGTGGCTGAGAGTCCCGAAGCCTCTGAAGGAGACGCACCGGATGTTTGTCTTTGCAAGTCACTCCGAGCGCGATTACGACCGCAATGACGGTCCCGAGGTTCACAAAGACGAAGATTCTCGTGATGGAAGAGATGACCTTGGTGCCGACACTGTTGAGGAGGCCGTGTACCACGAGGAGGGCGACGTAGACCGCCATTGTCTGTCCGGCCGTTGCGACGTAAGCGCCATCTGTCGAGATCGACGCCGCCGCCAGGATCATGTTGGCGAGGCCCCATTCGGTCGACGCGACGCCGGCGACCTGTCCAAGTATGTTGAGCCAGCCTATAGTCCACCCTGTGACTGGGCGCCATGCTCGTGGAACGAGGTAGGCCGACGCCGAGTACAGGCCGCCGTTGGTCGGGTAGGCTGAGATGAGCTCGGCGATGGAAAGGCCGAGGCACATGCACATGAAGGAGCCAATGAACCAGCACCAGACGACGCTGACGGGCCCGCCGAGGAGCAACGGTGTATCGATCGTGGTCGCCACCGAGGACGCCACACCCATGATACTGAAAGCGAAGGAGATTGTCGACAAGTTGGTGAACTCGCGGGCGAATTCCTGCGCACGAGGGAGAAGATCAGTCTTCTGTATAAGGGCCGCGCGTCAAAGCTGGCCGTGACCGACCTGCTTATACCCGAGGGCGGCGAGCCGTTCCTCCTCGCGCTCATTGTCTTCCGATACGAGTACCGGCTGCACAGCGGCGGCCACAATCGCCTTGTCCTCCTTTCCAAAGTCGTCCATTGGTAGCTATTTCCCGAATCAAAGTCGAGCCGCAGCGCGAGAGGTGCGCAGTCGTGTTTCGTTGATCAAGCCCAGGAGCGATAAGATGTGCAGTCGAGCTTCGAGCGATAGCAGACAAGAGCCGCCTTGATGGGCCTCCGCGAAGCAGATAAAGCTTGTGCTGCGGCGCTTGTCGTCCCCGTCACGGCGATCGTCGAAGGAGCATCGAGCCGCGGCAAGACGCGCGGTGAAGGAAGACGTTTCTCTCCTCGTCTCGGCACCCGCTCTCACCGTGAAGGGCGGATAGTGACCGCCCAGTGCCCTCCAGCAAGCTCTCCTCTTGAGCTAGCGTCATTGAGCCGTCGGGAGGCGGGAATCAGGAGTGGAGGGGAGTGGCATGTGGAGGTTCGCTTCGCGTCGGTTGCGCTCTCTCTCGCATCCTGCTACCCGCCGCGAAGGCGTGCGGGGCCCCTGCTAATCAGCGCAGCTCACGCTATCGGTTGAGCCGGAGAGACGCGATGCTACTCGACGTCTGCTGCCCGTCCGTCCTGCCTTCGCAGCCTCGCCATACTTCTGCACAGAGACCCACAAGCTCCGAATGTCCTCTTACCTCGCTTCGTTTCTCGGCCGCGGCAAGCAGACTGCTGCTGGCCGCGATGGCGTCGAGAACGCGACGATGCCGGCGAGTTTCTACACGTCCGAAGCGGTCTGGCGCCTCGAACAGCGCGCCATCTTCAGCCGCATGTGGCTCCTCTGCTGTCACGAGCGCTTTCTCGACGAGCCGGGCAAGTACCAGCTCATGAACATCGCCGGCTTGTCATTCTTCGTCATCCGGTCCAAGGATGGGCAGATCGTGAGTACTTCCCTCCTTCCCTCCTTCCCTCCTTCCCTCCTTTCCTGCTCCCCTCCTTCCTCAGTCCTGCATGAAGCGGAGTCGGAGAGTCCGCTCACACCTCGAGGCAACGCAGCGCGCTTTCCACAATGTGTGCCGTCACCGCGGCTTCCCTCTGCTCGACCCGACTCCCGAAGGTGCTGCCGAGCCGGCCGAAACCAAGGGCAAACGAAGCATCCTCGCATGCATGTATCACGGCTACAAGTTTCAGACGGACGGCAGTCTGTTCCGAGCGCCGCATTTCCAAGAAGTTCCCGGCTTCGACCCGAAGGAGCACAGTCTGTACCCCCTTCGCGTTCACGTGGACGCCAACGGCTTCGTGTACGCGAACGCCGATATGTTAGCTCGATCCACTCTACTCACGTTGTTGGACCGCAAGCGCTGACGCACTTTCCGCGCGCAGGTCCGACGACGCGCTGTCCTGGTCGGACCAGTTCGGCGAGTTCGACAAGCAGGAACGCCTGCAAAAGGTAGAATGGGAGGACTACAACTACGAGCTCTCCTGGTCGATGGAGAACGCGCCGTACAATTGGAAGGTCCTCGTCGACAACTACAGCGAGTGTCTGCACTGCCCGTTCACGCATCCAGGGTCCGTGTCGAGCGGAAACTTGCTCACGCCGCTCCCGCTGAAACTCCTGGTCCTGCAGATTTGTCAAGACGACGGATCTCGACACATACAAAGTTGAAGGCAGCAAAGGGATCATGGCGCACTCGGTCGACGCCAAGCCTGGGGCGCTCACGCCCGGCACGGATGCCGACAAGTTCGCCTTCAACTTCATCTCGCCCGCCGCGAGTCACACCATCACCCCGATGTAGTGAGTCGACTTGCCGGACGAGCCCGAAGGCAAGTGCTCGCGTGCTGACTTATTTCTGCGAACCTGCAGCTGGTACCACATGCGGATCGTTCCGATCACGACTCGCACCTGCACTGTCCTCTACGACGTCTACCGGCACAAGGACTGCACCGACGAGGTCTTCAAGGAGAACCACGACTTTTTCGTTCACGTGGAATCGGAGGACAAGATGCTATGCGCCAATGTGCAGAGAAACCTGGAGCGAGGCACGTACAACTCGGGACCGCTGCACCGTGAGTCTGATCCCTCTGAAACTTGCGGATCCGCGGCTGACTTTTTCTCACAGCGGACCGAGAGTCTGGCGTGATCTACTTCCACGCGAATCACCTCAAAACGCTCCGCGACCATTTCGACAAGGAGAAGCAGGCCGGGCGCGAGATTCGCGGCGGAACTCATCTTTACCGCGGGAAGGAAACTGAAGCGGACGCTTTCGCCAGCGAATTGGAGAGCTGCGGCGGTTCCTGTGCAGGCGGGGCTGCAGTCGAATGGTGATCTCGCAATTCTGTGTTTATGAAGTGCTCTTTCTCGGTCTGCAGAGTGGCCTGCGAGGTCTTCACTTTGCGCCAACTTTTCACTTCTCGCTGGATTTGCTTGCGTGACGTTGACTAGCGGCGAGCGAGATAGCGAGGTTCGGAACGGTCGCATTGCCGCTGTGGCAGCACAGAAACTCCGCGATGTCAAAAGCAAGTATCCACCCTTTGTCGCCTTGCGTCCATATCGCCTCTCTGTACAGACGTCGGCGAAACAACCCTGAACAGCTCCCCTCGAGGCGCAAAGAGACAACTGAAATGCGTTTGCGAGGAAAGGTAGAAATGTACAATGCGAGCCTGACGGAGACAGTCCTCCTCGTGAATCACCAGTCGCGGTATGCGCGCTGTCCGACGTAGAATGCCTTGCCAAAGTTGGGTGTCTGTGGGCAGAGCTGAGTCAGACCGTGCACATCGATTCACCGCGTCTCTCTCTCCTGCCTCACGGAGAAAGTTACGGGGGTGCCCTTGGGGACTGCGTGACCGGCAGGAGGTCAGTCGTCCTCTTACACAAAGTGGCGAAAGAACGCAGACGTACTGGAAAGAACGTCTCCAGGGTGCGCGACGATCTTGGTTCCCTTCGTTTTGTCTTCGAGAACGACGGTTCCCTCGGTCACGAGCTTGAGCTCGTTGTAGCCGTAAGTGTAGTCGAGCGGTTCGCCTGCCGATACAGTGAAGAAGCCGGCCGAGATCGGCTTGTCGCCGTCCCAGTGCGTCGTGAAGACGTCGTCGATCCAGCCAATCTTCCCCAGCGGTGTTGTCAACTCGTGGACCTGCATCGCGTTCTTCGAGACGGCGAGCGTGTCGGAAGGGTTCGAGTGCTTGCTTTCGCCGATAGACATGGTTGGATGGAGGGTGTGGTGCGGAGATCTGAAGGTGAGGAACTGAGATGAGGTTTGAGAAGGTGCTTGTCTGTACAAGAAGGCAGCCAGCGCGCGGCGAGCGTAGCCGACTCGAGTGGAGTGCATAGACTCGCTCGCTGCAGCCGACGTGCGCTTCCTGCAGAGAGCGCGGCAGACGTCGTTGCCGCGCGCAACCACGATTAGCCCGGCTTGCGGTTTATCGACCCGAGATTGCGGGGTAAATCAAGCCTATCGGCCGACCGCTCTACCTTCATCACGGCAACTGGACCATACACTCTGAGCTTGACAGGCAGCTCACGAGATGGAAGTCTTAAACACGATCAGCCGTCCCGCACTCCTCGCAGGAGCGGCTGCCGTCCTCGTAATTCTGCTTTTCCTCGCATCCCGCCAGTTCCGACTCGCAGAGTGGATCACCTCGGGCACTACGTCAGGCAGGACCGTCGCAAAGACATCGAAAGTGAAGGTCGCAGAGGGGAAGATCGCCGAGCCGGACCCCTTGCCAATTCTCGACGTTTCCGACGCGACGACGCGAGACCACCGCAAGTACCCCAGGCTGCAACCGTCCCGCGCGCTCGAGTTCTAACAGCACCTGCGCTCGGCACAGTAATCGTGAACAAATGTGTTCGATGGCCTTATTTCCAGACAATGTAAGGGCTTCCTGAGAGTCCAGCAGGAGGGGCCCGCGGAGCCTGACAATTTACTTTCCCGCGCAGGGCACATCAACCTATGCACATCAACAGTATGTTCCCGCCTCTCCAGCCGCGCACCGTTATAGCAAGTCTGTTGTCCTGACTCTGCTCCCTCAGACTGGATCGAGATCGATTACAAGTACGTGGACGAAATGCGGTACAAGGCGAGCGTGATCGCCGAGCACCCAGACCGGACAGTCTTGTCGCTTCCGGAGAATGACGAGGCATGCGGCGAGCTGTTGCAGACCCTCGTTGATTATCTACCGAAGGTGAGCTTTCTGTGCAGGACGACGGTCCTCTTAAAAAGGCTGACTCGAGCTCGCTTCCGCAGCGCTATCCCACCCTCTTCGAAGCGTTGCCGAACGGCGGTGTCTTCAACCGAGTACTCGGCCTTGGTTTCGAGAATTGCTCGGTACTGCACGGGGTGGAAGCTCTGCACGTTGTGGCAAAGTGAGAGGTTCGAGTCCGCTGCGCCCACGCAATGGGCCCTCGCTGACCTCCGCGCGCGCCCAGACTCGTACAAGACGACTTCCTGATGGGAAGAGAGCGAGAAGACGGTCACGTATACTTCGTTGGCGGGCTTGTAGCCATTCCGGGTACGTTCTCGTCATCTTATCGGAGGGACTTGCCGGCTCATGCGGCGACGATGCGTCATCTTATCGGAGGGACTTGCCGGCTCATGAGGCATCGTCGCCGCAGGCTTCTACGACTTCCGCGCGAAGCTCGGCATGTCGATGGCGAGCGTGCACGCGCCAGTACCGCAGTTCAACGAGAAGATTTTGATGAGCGTCGAGCGGACCTTGAAGCGCTTCAAGCCAGACGAGCCATTCGAGCGCTCCTCATGGGAGATTGTCGACGACCTCAACTCCTACCAGCGTGAGCTACACGGACTCTTTGAATGATACAGCCGCAGTTGCTCATCTTCCACAAACAGACAACATTGCCAAGCTCGGCGAGGGAGAACGGGTTCGGGAAGACTTGCATCCGAAAGACCTCATCCTGCGGTATGTTGTTGTTCAGCACGCGCACCCCTTTGCTTACTCTAACACAAGCATCTCCTGCAGCATCGACCACCAAACTTTCCGGAAGCTCCCGAAAACTCGCGCAATCATCTTCGGGTGAGAATCCTCTACTTGCCCGCTCGACTTGCCACTCGAGTTCACATGGTGCCGTCCCCACAGCGTGCATCCTATCCTCCGGCCGATGCATACTCTCGCAGACCTGCCCCTCGTGCCCGCCTTGCTCGCCACCGTTCACAAAGAAGGCAACGAAGAACTAATGAAGTACAAGCTCGCGCCGTGCTGTGCGTTCGCTTTCGCAAACTCGCAGGATCGGTACCTCAGCTCACTTTACGTCGCACGCAGATCAAGACAAACTCCTTCCTTACTTGGCGGAGATGACTCAGAGTCAGATCGACCGGGGCTTGATCAAGTATGGTGCTCGCCTTCGCTTCCGACGCTCTGGCACCGCTGACGTCCAGTCCCGTTCTTCGCAGAGGCGACGAGGACGTAGCCAACTTCCGAGACCTGGTCAAAAGAGCCCAAAAATAGCCCCGTATGTAATTGCCGTCGAATTGCAGGCTCAAGTCGTGCGAAGCGCTGGCGGGAGGTCGAGCAGCTCGCCATTCTGGCCGACGCGGAATTCCGGCTTCATAGCGTCGCTGCGCATTCGAGAAGCGTATCAGAACGGCTGCTCAGAATGTTCAAGAGCTTTGGGGCGCCTTACACGAAGTCTTGGCTGTCCTGGTTGCCCCTCAGCAAGTTCCGGATGGCGAAGAGCGCGTGTTCGCGCATAGCTGATGTGCGAGATCTGATCAGCATGACGTGTAGCGCCACAAATTGATGTCGAGACACTTACTTGGGTTGCGCTGATCGATCTGACACATTCCGAGGACGAGGCCGAGGCCGCCAGCGAGTCGGACTCGATCCTGCGCTACCTTGACTCGCTCGAGGGTCGCTTTGTCCTTGTACCGTCCGGGAGGTGAGAAAGAGACGATACCGAGGTACTGGACCGAGGTGCGCTGCAGCTGCGCGATCGCAGCGACGCCGTCGGGTGAGGTCGAGGAAGGCGCGCCTTCCTTCGGCGGGTCCGCGGCACTATCCGATGCCGGATACGCGCTCGACGATGCTACTGACGATGATTGAGTCGCCGCAGCCGGCGCCTGCGTTGGATCTGGCGGCGCTGGCCGGGCAGTTGGAGGCGGCATGAGCGTCTGAGAAAAGCCGAGCAGACCTGTATCACCGATCTCGTCAGCCCAGCGCTAGATCCGAGAGTGTACGGTCAGCAGCAGAAAAGACGCACGCACGACAGCCTCGACGCCGTCCACCATTTTGCGGCTCGCTTGTACGCCCGCCTCTGCTTCGACAGCGACAGCGGTCTCTTCCCGTTCCAGTGCGAGTCCGATCGAGCACAAGCAATGCAAGACGAGCACGACGCCCTGAAACGTCCCCGCGTCGGCGGCGTCGCGCGAACGAGCCTGCATTGAGCTGTCCTCGACGAGACTGCCAGCGAGGTGCTCGAGCTGTCGCACGAGGAAGGGGACGAGCGCGAGAGAGGTCGGAGCCGAGGCGTGCTCGGGGAGGGAGAGATGACCGTCGAGGAACTTGAGCATGGTGACGAGTGTAGGAGAGATGGCGTAGCCGGGCATGCTATCGAACGGCATTCCATTAGCGACGCTGACCCTCGCAGAAGCCGTGCGACCCTCACCACCTACAGAGCATGTGATGCGTAAGCCTGCTCGAAAGCGCCCTGAGTGATGAGCTGCTGCACGATGAAGAAGCTGGAGGTAACGCTATCAGCTTCCTGAGGCGAGGACCGGAGTAGACCGCCCAGCTCACTTGAGGCCGAAGATGTCCGAGGTGAAATGCTGCTGCGCCATCGCATCGGCTCTCTCGTCCTCAAACATGGTGCCTACGATGGTCATGACGCGGTCGAGAACCGCAGCACCCCCTCTCGACGTCCCGAGAAGCAGACTGCGGGTGAAGGACGCGCGGTCAGCTTTTGCCGCGTTCAGGGAGACTCGCGACCGATTTCCTCACGCTCGCTCGGGATCGCTATGTATCGAGTTGAGAATAAAGATCAGAATCGCCTGGATCGTACCGTGGTCCGGTGACACGAGCAGACGCCTGAACTCGTCGTCAGCGGGAGCGTGAACCTGAGTGATCGGAGACCTCGCGGGAGCACGCACTGAAGCAGCTTGTCGGACTCTTCGAGACGGAGTCGTTCTGCAAAGAACGACTCGGCTAGCCGCGGGTTCGCTGTGACAAAGTTGGCGAGCGCTTGACAACAGATTCTGGTCATGTCGGTGTCTGCGATGTCGTTCAGGTGTCAATCGCAGCGTGGCATCCGAATAATCCGCTAGGACCACCCTGCGCACATTTTGGATCTTGCAGATTGACGAACGAGGACGCCTCCAGCAGGATTCGGCGCAGCTGCGGTTCGATGTGCGAGCTACCGCGGAAACATTCGTCAGCGTTGCCTATGGGACCGCGGCCCTGGGCTGATCGAGTCGAGTCGAATCACGTACACGGCTTGCTCTTGATTGCTCGGCGACTGCGTGCACAAGCTCATTGTGAACCCGGCGAGCGCCGAGATGGCCTTGACGGTACTGTCATTCTCGTCGCGGCCCAGCCGGGCTGCCTCCTCTCTCCAAAGTCCGCCAAGAGCAGGCCAGAAGCGATCGTCATCTCCGTAGATTGATCTGCGAGGGTGCGCGTGTCAGAACGAGGTGTCATGCGGTCTCTATCGCTGTCTGCGCACCTGAGACTGGGAGTTGACCGGAGAGCAAGTCGGTACGGTCTCAACAGCTCGACCAGGTCCCCTTGCAATTCAGGCTCAGCAACATAGCGATCCAGCAATCGGACGAGCGTGCCAGCGTCCTGAATAGAGTCGTCTGAGAGCGACATGACGGTTAGGCGTGATGAAGTCGAAAAGGTTGAAGGACGAAAAGCAGAGTCGCTCCTTCTCGAGTCTACCGCACTCTGTACAGCCACAATGAGCTTGGATAAGGTCCCAGTAGCTTCTACAAGCTCGCTACTGGTCCACGAACGTCCGACTGCTGCACAGGAAGCCGAAGAACGAGCTTCCAAGCGACCGCGGCTCGATGACGGACCCCGTACAGTCTCTCCGACGCAGGAAGAGCTGTTCCGGACAGGCGGACCGGCTCAGGAACATGAACGGGCTCACGAGGCCGCCAACGGAACGCCACCTGCGCCGCTAGTCAGCTCATCAAGCGCCGCTTTCCCCCGCCACGACCTGCTGTACACACTGACCGGCCACAAAAAGTCTATATCGTCCGTCAAGTTCAGCGCAGACGGTCGATGGATGGTCTCTGCATGTGAGTCTCGCCTCGAAGCCATCACGAGTAGCCAGAACGCCGCTCATGACCTGCGGCCATCAGCTGCGGACGCGCCAATACACCTGCATTCGTTACCGTCCTTCCACCTACATCGAGTCTTCCATTCGCATACGAACGGCGTCAACGACGTCGCCTTCTCCGGCGATTCGACCTTGCTCGCTTCATCCTCAGACGACCGGACGGTTCGGATCTGGGAGGTCGACCCGTCCTTGTCCGGCCAGCCTTCGGTCGTACCGCCGCCACCATCTGCCGACTCGTTGGAAGCGGACCAGAAACCCGAGGAAGCGGCGAGAGTCTTGAGTGGACATCTCAGCGCCGTGTTCTGCGTGTCGTGGAGTCCGCGGGGCGACGTTGTCGCAAGTGGGGGAATGGACGAGACGGTCCGCCTGTGGGACGTCCAAAGAGGTGCGTCTGGGGCCACTTACACAGCCGTCAATGGCATCTCGCGAATCGAGAGCGCCGCGCTGACCCGCCTTCTCGCCCGCTGCGAAGGCAAGATCTTGCGCGTCCTGCCTGCCCATTCGGAGCCCGTCAGTTCGGTCCAATTCAGCCGAGACGGAACGATGCTGGTGTCTGGATCGTGGGACGGTTACATGTAGGCCTCTGTCTCTCCTTCCCGGTTCATCCCGTCGGAGACTCCGCTGACGGCGAATTCGCCTTGCGCAGTCGGATTTGGGATACCTCGACCGGTCAATGTCTCAAGACCCTCGTCAACGAGGACAACGCGCCAGTCGCGAGCGTCCGCTTCACGCCGAATTCGAACTTCCTGTTCACCTCGACACTCGATTCGGCGATCAGGCTGTGGGACTACCAGAGTGACAAGGTCGTCAAGGCCTACACGGGCCACACCAACCGAAAGTGCGCTATGAGATTCAAAGTCAATCAGACGGCCTGCTCTGTTCCCGTCTACAGGAACTGAAGCCGTCCTTGAGCAGATACTGCATCCCCGCCGCCTTGACTCCCGACGGTCGCTTTCTGCTCACTGGATCAGAGGACCAAAAGCTCTTCGTATTCGATATTCAGTCTCGACAGGTCGTACATTCGTTCCAGGCGCACAAAGGTGCGCTTGCGATTTCTCCGAGTTTCAGTGTGACGGGTCTGGTGGCGCAATCATCATCGCAACCCTCCAAATCGCTCCCTCGCTAGATACTGACTCAAGCTACGTCGTCTTGTGTTCTTGGCAGATGTCGTCGTCGCAGTCGCGCACCACCCGTCAATAGGCATGTTTGCGACCGGTGCTCTCGAGAAGGTGAGTCATGCTCGACGCCCACCGCCGTAGCATCGTCAGGCCGACTCATTTGTCTTTCTCCGCACATCAGGACGCTGTCGTCAAGGTTTGGGCGACAAAGGACGCAAGGTCATCCGTCGAGGCTGACGACCAAGAGGATGCCGCTCCGCCGATGAACGGGATTGAGATGCAGAGCCATTCGTGAAGAGCAGCATCTTTCCTCACATTCAGACTCACGCAAAGACCTCGTTCGGTTCGAATCGAGACGAGAGTTACTAGCCTTGAGAATCCACTCTGTGCGATCTACCGTCTACCGTCTACCGAGCCTCATCTGCGGAGGTCACCCGAACAGGACAGGACAGCGAGGAGAGAGTCAGATCGTCTTTAGTTGCATAAGAGACGACACGCGCCTGTGCCGGCTTGTTCTGAAGCCTCATCCTTCCCTTCGACCTTGGGCCCGCGGCGTCTCGCGCCTCCGCTTTTCCCACCCAACGGCGACTCTAAAGGTCCTCACGGAGCGGGATCTCCTTACCCTCTGAGTCGACACCGTTCTCGACGGGGAGCTCGCCCGACTTTGCGATCCGGACCTTCTGCTTCGGCTTGTCACCGGGAGCCTTGGGCACGTTTTCGACAGCGGTGACAACGTCCATGCCTTCGAGAACCTTGCCGAAGACGACGTGGCGGCCGTCGAGCCACGAGGTGGTGACCTATAGAGGAGGATCAGTTCCTTGCGCGACGGACTCGAGCGAGGGATAGAGAGGCTCACCGTCGTGATGAAGAACTGGCTGCCGTTCGTGTCGGGACCGGCGTTCGCCATCGAGAGGACGCCCGGGCCGGTGTGCTTCAGCTTGAAGCTGTGGCGAGCAGTTGCGATCAGTCTATCGCCTGGAAGCCGGGCGCGCAAGGCTGGGCGCACTTCTCGTCCTGGAACTTGTTACCGTAGATGCTCTTGCCACCAGTGCCGTCGTGACGCGTAAAGTCGCCGCCCTGGATCATGAAGTTCTTGATGATACTGCGAGAGCGGCGGGGAGTCAGCTCGTGACAATTCGAGCAGGGAGTCGCGCTGGCGGTGCGACGCACCGGTGGAAAGTCGATCCCTCGTAACCGAAACCAGCCTCTCCAGTGGCGAGTTGCCGGAAGTTCTCGACCGTCTTGGGCACTGTCTTGCCGTACAGACCGATAACAACGCGACCGAGCGGCTGGTCGCCATGTTCGATGTCAAAGTAGACCTGTAGCGAGGTGGGGAAGTAGGCAAACGGTTTCAGCCTACGCGGCGCCCTCGTGCACTTGCCGGTCCGCCTTGGCTCCCTCACTTCGCGTCTGCACCAATGGACGACTCTAGGGCGCGACAGAGGCCCCTACTGCCCCGTTGCGTCGAGAGTTGGCTTTGCCACGTGCAGCGTTCCGCGAGTCCGGCGTTCCGTTTCCTCGTACACGCGCTGATACAGCACGGCGGGATAGCGGAGACGCTCCACTGACCTTGTGCGTGATGACGGGGCCCTTTGCGGCTGAGACCGAGTGGGCAAAGAGCGCGCAGACGAGCGCGACGATGAGAGCGACCGACGACGAGACGGCCTTCATTCTGCGCGGATCCCGTCCACTCAGACCGTTAGCGGCGCGTCGCAGTGCATAGAGAGCGGTCTACGGTCGACTTGCGTGCAAGAGAAGATGTGGGAGAAGGAGGGCCCGGGGCCAGCTGGACAGGGCAGTCGCCAATCGGGTCGGTCGCTCTCGGCGCGGCCCTCGCATGATGGCTCTCAACTGCTACGAGCACCTTTCCTCTTACGATATGCACTCAGGAAATGGCAGCTTCTGACGACCGAAAAAATAGTGTGACGTGCTCAATGTCTACAGTCGGGTGGCGATTCAGGCCGCGGCTGCTATCCGCCAGCAACCGTCGGATCGTTCTCTTATTCAAGCCCTCTGTACCTCTGTGATCTCGACTCCGACGCCGTCGCCCTTGTCCAACTCGGCCTCCGAGACCGATGAAGGCGTGCCCGGGCCGGCGCGCGACTTTTCCTCCTCTCGGATCGTCGACAAACGAGCGGCTGCGGCGAGCTTTGGGTCGTTCGGTACACGCTGCCGAGGCTGATAATCTTGGTCGAGCAGGACGTAGTCGAACGTGAACTGCGGCGACTAGCATCAGCTGCGATACACCCGGCTAGAAGAGGGCAGACTGGACAGCTTACCTCGCCAATTTCCGCCTCGTCGATCCCGACGATCTCTGCTTCTTCCGAAGAGCGAAACTTGCAGCCCGGGATCAGGTTGATGACGAAGCAGAGGATGTAAGTGACAACGGCGGTGTCTGCGCAATGGGAACTGTAAGCCATTCGTTCCTACCTTCGGCCCTCGTTCGCTGTTGAGAAGGGAGGTCGGAGAAGCTGAGAGAGCTCACAGGTGACGATCGTGAGGCAGCCCGCTAGCTGCCATCCCTGTTTACAAGGAGTGACACATCAGCGATCAGGTTCCGCAGTGGACGCGACTCTTCCGCTGTGCGCACCATCTGCTTGAAGTTCCCGTTGATCCACCCGCCCTCAATTTCGGTCATTCCATCAAAGCTTGCGACGCGACTGTCGGCAAAGATGCCCGTGACGATTGCTCCGCTGTGCGAACCAAAGTCAGCCTCGACGTGGCTCGACGAACCTCGGCTGTGCCAGCGCGACTGTGCTCACCAGATACCCCCCATTCCGTGCAGAGCACCGGCATCGACTGCGTCGTCGATTTTGGCATAGTGCTTGAGCGACGTGGACAGGTTTGCGACGACAGCCGTGATGGCCCCGACGGCAAAAGCGGCCGGGAGACCCACGTAGCCGACGGCTGGGGTGATCCTGCAAGGTAATCGCGTCAATTCTGAGTGAAGTGGTTCAGCAGCTCCGTGGACGAAGCGCCTACCCGATCAAACCCGCGAGAATGCCGCTCGAGATTCCGATCGCCGAATACTTGCGTGTCCAAATGCTGTTGGGCGCCACCTATAAGCGGCTGTAGGGAGGCAGAGACACGTTTGCGCAAAGGAACAAAGGGCGGAGGACTTACAAGTCAAGCGTCGTCCAGCTCAAGGCTCCCGCGCAGCCCGCGAGCACTGTGTTGCTGACGCACATCATGCTCTTGAGATTGAGCGCACTCATCGATGCGCCGTTAAAACAATTCCAACTAATTGCAAGTCGTCAGTATCAGGCCACAAACGAACAAACGGAGGAAGCGTGAGAAAGCGTGCCCGAACCAGAGGAATGCCGTTCCGAGCGCGATCAGTAACGGCGACTGCGGCCGATAGTCGAGCTTGGCGGTCCCGTACCCTCGTCGAGGTCCAACAAAGAAAGCGAGGACCACGCTGCCGGTACCCGAAGCGATGTGAACGGGACCTGAGAGCGTTGCGTCAGATTGAGAAGGCGCATCAGGCGAATCTGACGCACCTCCGCCTGCAAAATCAAGATCATGAGGGTACAACCAGCCCTTGGAGGACCAGACCCATCGCGCGATAGGATTGTACTGCAACGCGTATATAGTCGTCAGCGAAACGACGAGATTCCGACTTTATCACGAAAGCGCACCACGACGGTACACCACGCAAACGCGAGGATCAGGAATGGGAGCATTCTCCCCCGTTCTGCGGTACCGGCGACCAGAACGCAGGCGGTGATCGATTGGAACTGGGCCTGATAGATGAAGTAGAGGAGGGCTGGAATCGCCGTGCTTCCGGGCGAAGGCTGAATGTCGACGCCGACACCAGCGCCGTACCGAAGGGTTCCAATGAAGGTCGACCCAGTTTCGGACTATGAGATGCTCCTGATCAGCGGCTGCTCGAATCGGAATCGAAACGAGGCTTACGTAGGTGAGAGAATATCCCATGAGCCACCACTGTAAGGTCCCGACGGCGTACGCGCTCATAGCGAGGAAAAGCATCGACAGAGCATTCTTGCGCCGCATCAGCCCAGAGTAGAGGAGGCCGAGTCCGATTGGCATGATATGGACGATAACAGTGGCGGTAATGACCCCTTCGCACGAAGAGGGGAAGGTCAGATCTCGTCACACTTCGGCCGCGCCTCCCTATTCGCCTCGGCGAGTGCGCGCGAAGACGATGTCGTGGAGTTCTCCTCTGCGACGCACATGCACAGTCTCCGAGGTTGTCTGTCTCCCGAAATCAATGGTCAGAGCCCGCGAGTAAAGTCGCGGTAGCATATGTGAGATTCTCGTACAGATTACTGGTTCACCGTTGACATACGTCAAGAGGTTCCCTTCCGGTGTATGCGTGATGTTGATCATGGCGTCCGCCGGGCAGGGTCGGAGCAAAGGACGCGGGTTTTGAGGGTATGCGAATGTGGAACCTCGTTTATAGCAGAGGTCGACGAAAAATGCGCCGGAAGCAACTTCACGAATAGACTTGGCGTTCACAAGCTCAGCAAAAGCGCGCCGTGCCGTCGCTTCGGTGTTAAAAGCAGTGGGAGTCGCACGAAGTCTCCGGCCTCAGAGAAGGTTCCGCTCGCGTTAGCATGCTGATAAGCGCTTCGAGCAGCTCGGGACGTATGCGGAGGAACGCAGTGCCAAGCCTTTGACGGCTTGGAGTGCCGGAATCTAGAAGACTGGCGTTGAGATAAGGTGGAGAGCAAGAGCCGCTCGTACGCGCGCGCGGCCACCTGCCGCCTCCGCTTTGATCGTTACCGCAAACGCGTGGCCCGTATTCGCTTCTTCGTGCTTTTCCGTGTCGGTAGGAACCACAGCGACTATGACTGAGCCGCAGAACGAGGAAGAAAATCTTCTTGCAAACACGGGTATTAAAGATGCGAGGTGAACGATCGTCTATGAGACAACACAGGGAGCAAGACGCGAAAGGAGACGAAGGGTGGGCAGGCAGTAGTATAGAGTATCATCAATGGGGGGCGAGCGGCAGTCCGACGCGAATTATGCGAGGAAGGTCGCGAGGCCGGCCTGCTGGACCTTTTCGGGTTGCGACGCAGCGAGGGCCTTGACGATCTCGATGACCTTGGCCTTGTTCTCGGCGTTGAGCTCGGCGCCCTCGTTCGGGTAGAAGACGTCCGAGCCGTCCGCGGCGCGGGTCGACGCGAGCGCCTTGGCAAAGACGGCGAGGACGTGGTCGAGCGACGAGAGGACGAGCGGGTTCTGCTGCTGCAGGAGGACGAGCAGAGCCTGGAAGACCCACTCGGTCTCGGCCATGTCTCGTCGGAGAGGGAGCGCCTGCAGGAGGACCGGGAGGACCTGGTCGAGGGGGACCGCCTGCTGGTTCTTGACAATCATGCGCGAGACGGCGCCGCACGCGTTGTCGATCGCGTTCTCGTGCTTCGCCTGGCCGTCCCGCGGCAGGCCGAACAAGGGGTGGAGAGCGCTCAGAACCGGGAGGTACTGTGACGAAAGGTCGGTTTGCGAGTGGTACATGAGCGAACCGGTGGCGAACGCAGCATTCGACTGGACCTCCGGCTCCGGGTCGGCGAGAGCCTGGACGAAGAGCGGGAAGAGACGCTCGGTGAAGGGCGTGATCGCGCCCTCCATGCCGTTGACGATCTCGGCGAGCGAGCCGATCGCAGTCGAGCGGTCCGCCGTCGAGCGCGCCGGGTCGTAGTACTTGACCATATCCGGGAGGAAGCCCGAGAACAGCGGGGCAAAGTCGGCACCGAGGGTGGTCGCGAGCGATCCGACCAAATCGGCGGCGGCGCCGATCAGAGCCGCGTCGTACTCGGACTGGTCGGCACCGTTCTGTTCCCGCTCGTCCTCCTCGTCCTCGTCGTCGTCAAGCTGGCACGCAGCCTTGCGTTGGAGGATCTTGGAGACCTCCTCGCAGATCGGCTGGACATAGTTCGGCACGATCAAGGCCGGACCGACGCTCATCAGCGCCGCCGAGAACGAGTTGCAGAGCTCGTTCGCGACGTCACGCTCGTCCTCCGACTTCCACATCTCGAGGACCTGCGGGACGACAGCCTGGACGAGCTGGCTCACGTCCGGGCCGAGCGAGTTGCCCTGCGAACCCTTGGTCCACTTGGGCGCCTCCGAGACGCGGTTCAAGGTCGCGATGAAGCCGAGAAGCGACGCGACCGAGCTCTTGCGGATCCCGTCGTGCCAGGTGTGGTCGAGACCGGGCAGGAGCGCCTTGACCGCCGCCTCGACGTACGGCAGGAAGTGCTTGCCAGTGTGGTCAAACACCTCGGTCAGCGCATCGGCGGCGCACTCCTTCTCGATCGCGATCTGAGTCGACGCTTTGAAGAAAGCATCCTCGTCGTCCGAGTTGATGTCCTCATCGATGTCCTCGTAGTCGCCGTCATCTTCGTCGCCATCGACACCGGTCGTGAAGTCGGCCGCGGCATCGCCGCCGAGGAACTCGGACGCGTCAGCCTCCTCCTGGGCGATCGCCGCAAGGAGGATCGGCATGATCACCGGAAGGTACTGCGCAAACTCTTCGCGGTAGACGCGCGAGACGACGGCAAAGAAGATGTACGAGCACTCCTTCAGGTTCGGGGCGTTCTCGATGCCGATCGCGGCGATCGCCTGCTGCATCAGCGGGGCGTAGTACGGGCGGAACTGCTCGCCTCCGACCGCCTCGGCGAGGGTACCGACCGTGTCCTGCGAGACGCCGCGGAGGTCGAGCTCTTCGCCCTCCTCGGTCAACTGCAAGAACTGGACGAGGCGCTGCATGACGGCGTCAAAGTACGGCGCAAACTTGGTCTTGGACGCGTGAGCGGCCGAGCCGATCGCCCCGACGACGGTCGGCTTGAGCGAGAGCGGCGCCGAGTCGAGGAGCTGGACGAGCGCCTCCATAAGCGACGGGATGTACGGCTCGATGTCGCTGCCGAGGACTTCGAGCAGGCAGTCGAGCGCGACACACGCCTGGCGCTGCGTCGCGGCGTCCCCCATGAGCTTCGAGATGAGCGGCAAGAGCATCGCGTGCTGCTTGGCGCACTCCTCCTCGAGAACCTCGCACAGGCAGCCGAGCGCCGTGCACGCCGCCTTGCGGACGACGACTTCCGGGTCCTGGAGACCGTTCTGAATCAACGGCCACATCGACTCGAGGTGCGGTTGTATGAAGAGCGAGCAGCCCTCGATGACGACGCCAAACGCCATGATGGCGCTCTTGCGCAGATTCGGGTCTGGCGAAGCGGAAAGAGCGCGAACCTGCTCGAACAGCGGCGGGAAGACCTGTGTCGGCGGCAGGCTGGTGGCGAGCGAGTCGATGACGCGGAACGCAGTACGCGAAGGCGCATCGTCCTCGATGTCGACCGGTTCCGGCTCGGCACCAATCGGGAGGAGGGCGGTGATGATCGAGCCGGCGAGGTTGAGCTGCTGGATCTTGCCCTTCTTGAACCGGACAAGGAAGAGGAGGGCGTTCAGGCACATGATGCGGAGGTCGTTGTCGTACGCCTGGTTACCGGCGGATCGGAGCAGAAACTCGATCAGGCTCGTGATATGCGGGGTGATGATGGGGCATTCCTGCATTGGGCACGAATCAGCCTCGTGAACACATTAGAGACTTCTGAGCCGGGACGGGACTCACAGAAAGGCTGACGGTGTCGAAGAACTCGAAGATGGACTTGGCCGCCGGCTCGTCGTTGGCCTCGAGCGCCTGCTGGAGGACCTGGACAACTGAGGGGATCATGCCCTGGAGTGCAGACTGCGAAAGAGCGAGAGAGGGGTAAGGCCACGCCTCGGACTTGCGCGAATCTGTCTAGCGCAGGACTCACGATCTCGTACTGCTCGCCCGGCTCGACGTACTCGGCGAGCTTGCCGAGCGCCCTGACGCTCCATGTCCGGACCGTCAAGCTCTCCGGGTCCGCGACCGTCTTTGCGAGCAGCGTCAGCAGAGCCGGGATGTGGTTCTCGGGCTTGTTGCCGGCGCTAGTCGGCGCAATCGCGATCGAGTCGAGGAGCATGAAGGTGGTCTGGAGGGAGACTTCGCGGTGCGAGACGGTCGTCGAGGACGTCATGCTCCACATCCACGGGAGGAGCTCAGGCCAGACGCCCTTGTCGAGTTCGAAACGGGCGATGGTCGAAACGAGACGGGCAGAGGCAGTCCGGGCCTGAGAGCTGCGGGCGATGGCGGCGCGTCAGCTTGCGAGCCGCTGCAGCCTAGGGCAACAGGAAAGACGACCGACTTGGTCTCGGTGAGGAGGAACTCGAGGAGGCGAGCCTTGAGAGCGGCGCGGACCTCCTGCGGCTGCGCGAGCCATTGCTTGTGCTTCTTGGCCGAGACGCGCTTCCGGAGCTCGACGAGAGCGAGTTGCCGGATCTGAGATCAGGCAACTGGGAAGTCAGCGCCCCACGTCCGTCGTGTTCTGCGCCGCGTGAGGTGGAGCTGCTCGACGCAGTGCCCACAAAGGATGAAGCACTCACGGCGGGGTTGGCGCCGCTGGTCGCGATCTCGAACAAGGCCGGCACACATCGTGCGTCGGTGTAGTAGGTCTGGTTCAGCTGGACGGTAGCCTAGTGACGCGTGCGGTCCGCGAGCAAGAGTATGCGGGAAAAGGTGCCGGTCAGCCTGAAAGTCGTTGACCTCTGTCGACAGGGACGACGGTTCGCGGGAGCACGTACAGCCTTGATGACCTGCGTGTCGGGAGCGATGGTCTGCTCCAAAGTCGCAAAGAGCGACTGCGTAAACTGTTGCTGTTGGGTTCGGAACGAAGTCGGTCAGCGTCCGTTCCCCGGCATGCCTGCAGACTGTGCTCGTTTCCGGCGGGGTGAAGGGAAGCGTACGTCTGCCATTGTCAAGTTTGACCTCCTTTGAATGAGCGCTCGTCACTCTAGCAGGAGGGGAGCGAGAGGTCGGCGTTGTTACGCGGAAAACGCTTCGCGGGCTGGGAAGCCACAGCTCATCGCGCAAAAGTTTTGACGTCCCTCGCGTTTTGCACCGCCACAGCAGCCTCCCCTCGTTAAAAGTTACCAAAAGCACGTGCCGGTAGAAAGGTGCCACGTGTCGTCATCGTCAAGCGCACTGCTGCGGGTCGGCGTGCTAGACTCGCGCGACTTATACTGCACGTATGCGAGCGCACGCCTGCACGTACAAAAACTGAAGGTAAGCGGCCGTCACGGATTTTTTCGATGGCCTGCGCCAGATGCGCGTGCAAATGCGCGCGGCCTAACTTGCCTGCCCGATCAGGCAGCTGTAAGGAACCTCGGAACGCGGTGACCCACACTTCTCGCCGTCAGTTGAAAACGTCTGATCGCGGGACCGCAGATTCCGCAGAGCGTCAGAGCGCCATGCATCAGCTTCCCTCGCGCGCCTGCTTCTTCGGCCCACCCCCTCCTTTTTCCGGGTCGACCTGACAGTTCATCGACCTGCGTGTTGCCGCCGCCGCTCGCAGCTGCAGTCACTCGCGCAGTCAAGACTTCTTCCGGAACTGTTGAGCACGACTACACCCAGCGACAGGACGCAGCCGTTCCGTGGTCGACTCGTACGAAGCCGCCTCTCGCCATCTCCGCCATGCCGTATCACGTGGGCAGCATGCACAGACCGAGCAGGAGCAGTCTCGACACAGCGGCGTCTTGGTCGCGGCCTTCGCTCCTGATCTCGCCGTCGGCCCCCGGGACGGAAAGCGGGATCTCGAGCCCGCCGACCAGTGAAGAAGGCGACCACGACGCCGACGAGCGCAAACTTCTCGGCTCGACGCCGGCGGCAATGAGCACTGGGTCCTACGCACGGGACGAGTTTGGGCCCATCTCGCCGTTTGCATCGCCGTCCGTCTCGCCGCCGAGAAGGTTGTCCTTTCGCTAAGACGATGCGCCGAGACGGATCTCGAACGATCTCGCCGTCGCAGCAGAGGAGGGAGCTCTTGTCGGATCGCGGGCAAGCTCCTCGGATATACTAAGAATCCGGATGGAAATGGACTACAGCGACAGGGCGAGCGGGAGCAGCACGGGATCGGGGGTGCGGCGGCAGGCCTCAACTGAAACAGATCGTATCAACAATGGCTGGTACGAGCTCTACAGTCGTGCTCATGACATAGTTGGACAGTGGCGACACATCTATGACAATGAGGGAGTCTCGGGGTGAGTGCGGCCGTGATGCCGAGCTGCGGGTTCTCGCAATCTGATCAGGCTCTTTCCGATGCAGCGTCGTCCGTGGTCTTGGCAGAGGACCAATCGCTTCTTCGAAGCAGGAGACAACAGCCTCGTCGGCGCCCTCCCCGGCCATTCGGAGTCTCGTCGCCGTTGCGGGTACCCGCCGGCGCGCCCTCGTCATCGCCACCGTCTCGCTCGTGGTGATCTTCCTGCTCTTTGCCCCGCCAGATGCAAGGCGAGGCCGCCTCTTCCGGCGACGCGGCGGATCGGCCGCGAAGGCGCTCGCAATCCTCCAGTCCAGCACATCGGCCCTCGCGCTGGTCCCGGAAGACTACCCTACATCCGCGAACAAAGCCAAGATGCTCGAGTCGGTCTCGAACCCGTATGGCTATATGGTCAGTGGACTTTCTCGAGCTGATTGCGGCGCTCATGGCCGCGCACGCGAGACTGACCCCACCGTGGACGAACCCGCAGAACTTGATCGACCCTTACACCGGGGGCGCGTTCAATCCAAGTATCCTCGTCTTGCCAGACCAAGCTGGTCTCGGCTGGCGGCATGTCTTCGTCTCGCGCGGCGAGGAGAAGTACGAAGTAATCAACGGGGAGGACACGAGATGGGAGAAACTGCTCGGGTGAGCTCGTCTCAACTCTCGCCACTCGCACATATGTACTGACATCCCTCCTGTATGTAGCTGCTTCCTCCTGCCAATGAAGCGCGCTCACCTCGAGCTGCCGTACCTCGCTCGCGAATCGGAGCTCTGGACACTCGACCTGCCGGCAAAGCGCAAAGTCGACTACATGCGGTGTCACAACAGTGCGCCGGCCGGATCTTCTGCGTCTCAGAGACCTTCCTGACGCCTCTGCATCGCCAACAGAGGACTTTGATCAGTTCATCGGACCGGAAGATCCTCGCCTCTTTTTCACGGATGACGGCCAGCCGCTTCTCATCTACTCGCAAAACGGACGGATACCGAACGTCTGCCGGGCACTGTACATCATTGACGCGAGGATGGTCATACCTGGACTAGACCAGGCGCTGCAACGGGCGGGGTGGAACGCGCCCATCCAGTTCCGAGAACAGACAGGTCAGCTTTGCGCCCAATTCCCGGTGCTTCCGAAGGCGGTGCGGTCACTGAAAGTCAGCCCGATGCAGATCTCATTCGCGAAAACCAGTTCAAGTGAGCACTGGATCCGCGAGACGCCAGGCTCTTCGCCGTGCTGACGCTGATTCCCGGTTACCAGCATCGAGAAGAACTGGTCTCCCTTCCTTGGCGAGAACGACGATGTGAGCACCGCTGCTAGCTTTACAGCGTGCAGTACATTCAGTCCTGACTTCTGCACCTTCCGCAGCTCTTCTTCCACGTCTCGCTCGTCCCGCAGCAAATCTACAAATACGTGCCGAACTTGACACTGCGACCTCTCGATCCTCTGGCGCCGGCGCACAACTGCCTGACCGACTTGCTCGGCGCCGACATGAACCGCGTGCACGTCCATCATGCGACCCCGCTCCTCCGCGCTACCTTGTGCAAGCGTGGCGAGTGCGTCCCGGATACGTCAAACACGGTCATGTTTGGCATTATTCACGTCAAGTATCATCCGCTGGTGAGTCCGTCTGGCCCTAGTGGCCACGCCTCGGCAACTGGAACTGATATCGAGCGACTTTCGGGCAGCCCTACCTGCACTACGTGCGCCACATCGTGACTTGGAACACGACTGCCCCGTACGAGTACCTGTCGGTTCCGAAGCCGCTCATTTACTCGGGCACGGATCAAGTCAGTGGAAGATAACGCCGGGGCGCCAATCTGCTGCTTGTGAAGCTGACGTTCCGGTTCACGAACAGGCCGACCCGATCTTCACGACCTCGATGTCGTGGGACAAGCCTTCGAAGAGGCACGGTCTCGGGTTGAACCATGGGTTCCTCGACGACACCGTCTTGATCTCGTTCGGCGTGGCAGACTACGGTTCAGCCTACATTGTATGTTCATGGGTTTCCTCGGACACGGGGAGATGTTATCGACTCGCTTTCCTTTTCACAGGACGTTCGCGCGCGCGACATTCTCACCGACCACAACCTCTGTTCTGGCGTCCAGGGTACATCACTCTGGCGGAGCTCCGCATAGACATTACATAGAATAGACAGTTCGCTTACTTCGCATTTCCTTCTCGCCTTCACTTTTCTGATTATTTGCATCCAGCCAAGTGGGCCCTTCTCACACCACACCTTTAAGAAGCATAGGGCGAGATGCGAGTGCGAACATCTAGAAAAAGTCGCCGCCTCGTCCACCACCTTGCTTACTCGCCGTGCGAGCCTCGCGCGCGTTCGCATTCTGCTTCTTCTTCGAGCCCTTCTGCCGTCCAAGCACGTTGGCACTGACCGGCTTCTTGCCGTGATGCCTTCGATCCTGCTGCGCTTTCGACCGGGACAGCGAGGCCGAGACGATCGCTTCGACGTCGCGGTTGCCGGTCCGGACTGGTCGGCGTCCGATCCGCGGTTGCCGTTGCTTTGTTCGGCCGAATTCGCTGCCCGACCCAGACTCGTCGTCTTGATCCTCGTCCTCGTCCTCATCGTCGGAGCCAGAGCCGGAAACCTCCTCGTCGTCCTCGTCACCGCTATCCCGCTCCTCCTCGCTCTCCTGCTCAGCCTCGGCCTTGGCCGCCTGCTCAGTCGGTTCGGATATCCGGACGCGGCTGACGTCGGGCAGATCGTCCTCCGCTTGTGCCGTGACAGCCTCATCGTCCTCCTCATCGTCGTCTCGTTCCCGTTCCGACTCGTCGCTGTACTCCTCGTCGGAAGCGATTTCGCCATTCGCCGCATCGTGAGCTGCGAGCTCGGCCATGTACTATGCGTTGCGAGATAATCGACGTGAGAGTCAGACCATGTTGCAGGCAGTTGTACCGAGCCGTGTCTGGGAGAGCGACGTACATCATCAAGAGCCTTGCGGTCCTCACGCTTGAAGCCACTCGCCGCAACTTCAACGTCGAGGTCGAATTCGCGAACGCCGTCCCGGATCGTCGTGTTGAACTTCGGGTAGACGCTTGACTCGTATTTGAACCGCCGGGAGAAGAACGTCCGGACGCACTCGACGTCGCGGTTGAAGTAGCTTCGCGCGTGCGGAAAGGGGCGTGAGCAATCGGCGCACAGAACACAGCAAGTCTGACGAGAGGCCATTCGACTCACTATTCGGCGTCGGCGTGGTCCGTGCTGACCATTTGCGGGAAATCGATCAGGACGGGCTCGAGGAGGGTTCCCTCTCGCTCGCGTTTTCTCCGCTCTTCAAACTCTTCGCCCTCGAGCTCGACCTTGACGGGGAAATCGCCGCCTTCGCGCTCGATGCGGGCTTCGCGGTCTTCGGTCGTCTCGTCGTCGCGGTCCTTCTCGGCGTCGGTCCGGTGATCCCGAATGAGCAAGTTGAACTCGTTGAAGTCGCCGTGGATCAGACCAGAGCGGGCGAGACGGACGATCATGTCCATGAGGGACGAGTAGAGTGCGCCGGGAGACGGGACGGACGCGATTTGTCGGCTGCGGCAAACGAAGCGGACCATCTGTCAGTTCGTGCCAGATACGCAAAGCTCGTCCGAGGTAAGCGCCTACAGCGGGAAAGCGTCGATGAGCTCCATGATGAGGCAATGCCGCGATTGATCGATCGGCTGCGGGACCGGGAACCCGTGCTCGTGCAAGACCTGCGAGATTCGGAAGAGTCAGCTGCCTCGCCAGCCTAGACCAAGCCACCATGCATCGGGAAGCGCGCACCTTCATGAAAGCATACTCCTTGATCGCCGCCAACCGAGACATGTACATCCAGCTCGCCGACTGGCCCTTCCGGAGGTAGTCGCGCTTCGACTTGATCGCTCGGAACGACATACGACCGAGCCTGGCAGCGCGAGTGCAAGCGCTCGATCAGCTTCCGCTCCGTCTCTCAGCGACGTGAGGGATAGAGAGCAACAGGACTCACCGATGGATCTTCATGACCATCTGCGCGCCGTCATCGTCCGCGACGACGTAGATATCTGCAACCGGCACACACCCTTGTCAGCTCTTCTACCCGATTCTCACTGCGCTGATGAGCCTCAAACCACGCACCACTCTCCTTGCCGGTACCGATCTGGTTGCCGACGCTGTAGATCGTGTCGCGCTTGGCGAACGTCCTGCAGGCGAGAAAGTCGTAGCCGCCGTACGTCAACCGGTAGCCCTCGTCTGCGTGCGAAACCGTTTGATCGTCAGCGCTCATATCTCCACAGCGCTCTGACGCTCCACGAGCCGAGAAAGCGGACTCGACAGGGCGGACGCACATTTGGCATTCTGGACCTTGGCGACGAGTTTCTTCTTTGCGAGTTCTCCGAGCGCCTTGTTGACGCCTCCTGACCTCGCGCCGGCGAGTTGAGCGATCAACGGCGACGGGACGATCTCGTGGTTCTTGCTGCCTTGCTCGACCTGCAGGGGTCACAAGATTGGGCGAATCGGGAGCGGAGCGGCATGGTCGAAGTGGTCGGAACGCATAGGCGGGGGACCGGCAAGGCAGGAGCGTAGCCAAGAAAAGACAAGGGAAACGTTGGCGATGTGCAGGCAAACGGGCATGACGGTGTCGGCATGATGGTGTACAAAGCGGAAAACGAGGCGATGCAGCGGCAAAGTCAGATCAGCTCTCTGACGCAACGCCTGACCCGCAGACTGGATGAACTGACCGCTGCGAGGACTCTGAATGCATCCGAGCTGATATAGCGCAAGTCTGAGAGTGTGGAAGGGAGCGAGTCAGCGAAACTGATGAAGACCTCGAAGAAGTCGAGCTTGAGGTCATAGTCAGACAAACAGGCTAGCTAGCTGCATTCGGGCAGTGCATGAGGTCCTGTTGCAGCTCAGACTTACCGGTCGCGTCCAACTTCATGACGGCAGAAGAGTGTTCAAGTGTTCAAGGGCGAGATCGCGAAATCTCAAGAGGTGTTGACATCTCACGAAGAGAGCAGTTTGTTTCCTCCGGCCCCTCCTCCATAGGCTTTCTTTCGGTCAGGACCGTTGGATTCTCTGACTCGCCAAGAAAACGGCGCAACCGCTGCATCTTGCGCCAGCCATCAAGCCGGGAACCAAACTGCTCTCAGAGTCCGGGCCACCTCTTTTCACTCTCAAGTACCGCGATTGCGGCTCGGTCCGCTCTCGCAGCCGTCAAGAAAAGCACGTCGCGTCGAGTCGGTACGAAAAAGAGGGAATACGGGCGGAGAAAGAGTCTACATGGCGGTCCCGAGCCGATTATTCCGACTTCTGGTAAGACGGCTGCGGGTTAGGTGCGAGGTCAGCCGGTGTCCCTCGTCGGAACAGGTCGTACAGCGTCGGATCATTCGCGGAGGAGACGAAACCGGGTGGTGAGCCGACGAGACCGAGAGGGGAACGCACCGTCTCGCCCGCTGCCGCCATCTTCTCCTTGGCCTGCTTCCGTGCCCAGCCCTCGATCCTGTGCGCATTTTCCACACAGCTCTAGAGTTAGTACGCGACTCTATGCGCCGAATGCGGACACGCCATCGGTGACGCACGAAGTGTCGGGCTTGTAGTAGATCAGGACGGCGCCGAGGAGCATCGAGCCGCCGAACCCGTAGTAGTAGATGTTCTCCCAGTCCTGCTTGACGCGCTTCTGACCTGTGCGTGACGTCAGGCGGTCCGAAGATCAGCATCTGCGTTGGGTTGCCAGCTGGAACCAGGTAGCGGGGGAAGCCGTACCTGGTGCAGGGGGCTGTGCGACACCGCCGTGGAGGCAATCAATGTACGGGGGTCAGCTGCCAAGCTGAGCGCGAGCATGCTTCATCCCACACTGTGCATCTATGTTGTACGCACCTGCTCTCCGAATAAGCGACCGGTCGGCTCGTTGTAGTGGACGCCGCCGGAAGCGAGACGCCTTTGAGATGCCGGGCCGGCGACGGCGATAGCGCGGCGGGGCATGGCGGTACGGAGGAGAGCGGAAGACATGCTTGACGATCCTTTGGGCGGAGCCTGTACGTTCGAACGGAGAAGCGAAGGGACGGGAGCTGTCGACGAGGGAACAGTGGAAAGCGAGAGCGGCGGGGAGAGGTGGACCAGGCACGCGGGAAGCGGAGACGAGGTTCGGGGCAGAGTGTTACAAGAGTCAGCGAACGTGTGCTCGCCTGTGGATTCGCCTGCTAGGGCTGACGGCGGCGAGTAGCGAGCGTTTGACGCTGAGACGAACTCGTCGGCGGAACCCGATTCAAACACCGTCTCGAGGCCCGAGTCCGGTCGAGCTGCGCGCTTCCGGATCAGAGCAAGAGACGTACAAGGTGCGGGCGAGCGACGGTGACGAGTAGGAGCAGAGTGAGCGAGAGAGTTGGCCAGCCAGTCGCCTAGTCGCCGACTCTCTTGTGGGTGTCGTGGCTCTTACAGCCACCCCCGCCAGCGATGCGACGGTACAGGATGAAGGTGTAGAGGCATACAATTCTCGCTGGCACCCTGGCTATGCTCGGAGAGTACACCTCACCCCCTTTGGACGGGCGCTTTCCGTCGACGGGATGTAGAACTCTTCCCGCTCCGAGCCCCTCGCTACACCGGCAAGGGCTACGATCCGTCCCAAGACTACAGCCTGAAGCGCTGACAACAAAGCTACTCGCCTGCTCGCTGTGCGGGACATCCGCATGACGCTCGCGGCACAGTCCCTGCCTTCCTCTCGGGAGGGCTCACGAGCCCTCGCTCGCGCGTACTGCCGCATATGCTATAGTGCCGCTGAGTTGCTTGAAACGCGCAGAAGCCTGCGGCGCACTCTCTAGCCGACGCGTCGTAGTCTGGCGAAGAGGCCACTGCCTGTCGTGTCGTCCGGGCGGCCTCCTCGACGAACGATGCGCGGCCGCCTCGTCATACCGCGTTCCCGCTTGCGCGGAGAAAGAGGCATAGCACAGCACTGGTCCGTATGTGGCTCTCGCTCTCGTCTCTCGCCAGGCGTCAGCGTGAAAACGGCGGCGGCCGACCGGAACCACGGCCGCCATTCCCACACCGCCCTGCCTAACGCGGGAGGACTTGGCACATCACGTTCAGAGCAGCTCTCTACAGAGAGTGGAGTGTAATACCCGTGTCTGCCTTACAGAATGCTTACAAGGACTAATGACACATTCTCGAACGCTGCACGCCGACCCCGGGCCGCCAGCTCAACCCGCCTCGACAACCTTCGGCCAGCGCTTGCCGCGCGACCACTCGTCGGCGTCGAGGCCGTACACCCTCCTGGCGATCCGACGTGCGATGACTGGGCCGCGACCGAGCGCGAGTCGCGGGCGCGGCGGCCAAGACGAGTTCGACGTCGGCGGCAGCGGGTTCCCGTTCGGGTGCCTGGGCGGCGTGGGGTAGAACGGCTGGGAGAACGCTGACTGAAGGGGATGCGTGCTAGCCCCGATATGTGGGGCGTGCGCCTGGACCAGGGGAAGTTGCTGCTGGCTGAGCGGCCAAAACGCAGATTGAGTGAGCGGCGCGAAAGCTCCGAGGTCTGCGCTCGGATCGACTGCAGTCGCCGGCGCATATGGACCGAGACCAAAGGGGTCTTCGAACATGTGTGGCGCGAAGGCGTAGCCACTGTTCGGCGTGGCGAACGGCTGGACGTACTCGTGCGCGGTCGGGGGGATGAGCGCTCCGCGTGAGAGGTGTTCCAGGCCCGTCAGGGGCAAGTAGAACGGGTAGTGGTGATATGCCGCTTCTCCGTGCCAGGCGGGAGGGAGAGATGACGGGAACGCGTTGAAGTCGGAAGCCGGATGAATAGAGCTTGGCGTCGCGGCGTACGAAGAGTCGAGGAGATGATCGTCAGCTGTTGTCTAGACGGGGTCATTGCAAGCGATGCAAACATCAGCTTTGACTGTAAAGACGGGAGAACCTCAACAGACTCACCGCGAGAGGGTGCCTGACTTCTGCACGTCCATGGTTCGCTCCGTCCGGAAGGTCAAGATCAGGAAGAGGCTTCGCGTCGTGCTCGGGATCCTCATAGTATGCGGTGAGGCGACCCTGTCCATACAATGTATCAGCTTCGCTGGCGTGAAGAAGGCGCCAGACAGAGTACTGACGGACCAGCTGGTTTTGGATGACCGACTCCGATTGCTGCAGCTATCAGGGTATAACAACGCGGCAAGTCAGCACACCTCACGACACGATAAGGTTTAGGGCCTGACGTACGATCACCTTCGCGCTCGCTTCGATGAGGTTTTTCTGTGCGTCCATCCCTTGCAAAGGAATTTTGCCTCGCGCTTTGACAACGCGCGCGCGGAGCTCGACCTGCCATTGATTCCACGCGACCCGGACCGCCACGCTGCTTTCTGCGTACCGATGCGCGGTGTTGTGGCGGCAGAAGGCGTACCACCATTGGTCGAGCTTCGCCGACAATCCAGGAAGGATCGCGTCCAGCTCTTCGTAACGATCCTGCCAGATCTGAATGGTGGTCGGCATCCGCGACGAGTCAAGCACGCAAGCGAAGACGGTGACCCGGAGCTTCGCGAGCCAGGTTCCGTAGGCGAGCGGGACGAGTCGGTCTTCTTCGGGCGGGCTGATCGACGAGAGGTCGTCGGTCGTGCTCAGAAGATGCGCAAAGGATTGAGCTGCCGCAGCGGCGGACATTTCTTCAACCGAAGGTTCCCATCGCTGTTTGAGTGAAAGTCAGGATATGCCCGCGGGCAGGCGAACTGCGCGACGCTAATGCGCCCAACTCACGAAGTGCTCTGCGACCTTTTCAAAGCTATAGTTGCCGCTCTGTGCAAGATGTCAGGCGTCGCGTGCAGGTACAGAGGGCGACGCGTCTCCACTCACGAGAAGGCGTGCGGCTGGCCTGACGCGATCAGGACCGCGGCGATCGGTGTACTCTCGCGCCTTATTCACGAGGTCCTGCAAGATCTGCGAGAACCGACCCTTCGTATTCTTCCACACGTTTCGTCCCTGAAGCCGCTGCGCAAAGTGCCGGAAAGGGCGGGCCCATAACCGGATGAGGCTCTTCATGAGCATGGCGCTGTGCGGATCAGAGTCGATGAGGATGTCCTGGAGGTGTTCGATGGCCCACGTCATGAGCTTCAGGTTGTGTCGGCGAGGCGCTTTCGGTCGCCCTCTGGCTCGCAGGTTCGCGACGCTGCGCGAATGGGCAGCGCGTGTGTCGTTGTCGTCCATGGCTGCGAGCGGCGGGATGGGGTGGAAAGCGGGCTACCGGCGGTTGAACCGCAAGACTCGACTTTGGCTGTGGAAGGGTGAAGTCAGACCGAGCTGGCGAGTCTCGCGTCGTGTGAGTCATGCGCCGTTCGCGTGCCGCTCGACCACGGGAGGATCGGACAAGCCGCGGAGCTTGGCCTTCTCCCTCAATTGCCCTCGAACTCGCAGTGCTCGAATGTCCCGCAGCAGCCTTCAGCACGATCTCAGCGCGGTCTGAGCGGAGTGAGGCGCCCAAGTAAGGCCCTGGAAGTCAGCTTCTCGCACTCCTCTGTCGAGGTCGAGTGGCGGCATTCCAGTCGGAGAGCTCCGCTATGCGCCTCACCGCAAGGTTGTCGCGGCAGCTCCCATGAACGGGTTACGGGGATCGGATAGTCACAGCGCAGCAATGTCCTCGCACGAGAGTACAAGGTAGCGAAGTGGTCGGTCGCGGGAGCTTGTGACATCCGATCGCTCGGCGGTTTGCAGCGCGCAAGAGTTTGCGGGCGTCGCAATGGAGACCTGTATCCAGCACGAGTAACTCTGTCCAAGCAGCCTCACGAGAATGCGCGCGACTGCGTAAAGGCAACGGGAAGCGCAGGTTTCTTGGCTGGATCTGATTGCTGCCTTGTCTCTCCCGAAGTCTGGTCCTAGCTGCGCGCTCGTGAGACTGAGGACGGCTCTTCCTCTTGAGTCGACTTGCTACCACCTTGAGCACCTCGCCGGCTTATCGAGTTTGAACCTTGCGATGTCATCATCACCCAACTCTCCCGCCGCCAAGGCGCCGCTCGTCCCAGAGACCGACTACGACGTCGGACTGAACCGCGACGGCGAACCCGTCAAAGATCCCGCCTTCTACCGCCTGCTCGGAGTCGTCGCGGCCGCAAGCGACGCCGAGCTGAAAAAGGCGTACCGGAAGCAATCCCTCCGATGGCACCCCGGTCCGCACTCTCCCCCCTCTACGAGCTCAAATCAGCCACGGCTGACCCACGTCTACCTCCACAGACAAGAACGTCGGCAATCCCGAAGCGCAGGCAAAGTTCCAAGAGATCAGCGAAGCCTACACGTCCGTTTCCCGTTCCCGTTCGTCCCGGCGTAGCACAAACTCGGCAAGACTGATCCTGCCCCCCCTGCCGACCATGTGAACAGCATCCTATCCGACTCGAACTCGCGCGCAGTCTACGACAAGTATGGAAAGAACAGCGCGATGGGCGAGGCAGGGGGAGAAGAGGTCATGCCCGATCCTGGGTGAGTCTGTCCCTTGCGGGCCTACTTTGTTCGGGCGGGGCGCGGGAAGCTGACCTTACGTACGCCCATCAATAGCCAACTGTTTAGTCAGATGTTTGGTGGCAAGGCGTTCGAAGACTGGATCGGCGAGATCTCGCTCGGAAAGGAGGTCTCGAAGGCTTTTGTGCGTCGACTGGAGCTCCCCTGCTTACCAGCGGACCTGGGGCTGACTCGATTCTGCGCGGCAGGCCCAAGCGGAAGAGGAGGAAGAAGAGGCGGAAGCGGCCAAGGTACGTCGAGGCGCACCTCTGAGACTTAGGGAAATCGCTCATGATCCCATCTCAGGTGGACGGCACCGCTTCGAAGCCCGTCTCGGGCGCCAGCACACCAGCACCACAGTCGACTATCCACTCGGAAGCGCACGTCGAACCGACCGTTGCGAGCACGACTGCAACGCCGGGTGTTTCGCCGACGGGTACCGCCGCCGCCGCCTCGAGCACTCCCGCCGCCGCGACGACCGCTCCGCTCGGACCTGAGTCAGGCGCGACTCCCGCTGCGTCCGCTTCGACGACGACCGGCGGCGCCACCCCGGCCGAACATCACCACGCGAAATCCCACCTCGCTGGGAAACCTCCGAAACTCTCTGCCGAACAAAAGCAGAAGGCGTACGAGGAGGAGAAAAAGTCGTGGGAGGAGAAGCGGCAGCGGGTCGAGACGCTCGCGCAAAAATTGAGGGAGCGCGTCAGGCCGTTCGTCGAGGCGGCGAAGCCGGGCGACAAGGACGACGTCGAGACGAAACGGTTTGCTGAACGGATGAGGGAGGATGCGAGGGACTTGGCGATGGAGAGCTTCGGTGTCGGTGCGTCGCAGCAAATTCTCCTTTTGCCCGGAATATCGTTGCGGAGCTGACCACCTCCGCTACACGCGCAGAGCTGTGCCACCTTCTCGGAGAGGTCTACATGGCCAAGTGCGTCCTCCTCGGGTCATGCTTCACCGCTGCTTTTCTCGTGCTGACCCATCGTGAACGCTCGCAGGGCGACCACCTACATCCGCCTGCACCGGAAGCCGTCCGCCAACCTGCTCGGCCTGCCCGGGTGGTGGTCGCGCGTCAAGGAGAAAGGCACGACCCTCAAGGAGGGCTGGTCGTTCCTCTCAACGGGCTTGGACGTCCAGCGCGCGATGGTCGACATGGAGAAGCGGCAAGAGAAGGGCGACCTGGGCGAGGACGAAATGCGCCAGCTGGAGGAGGAACTGAGCGGGACTTTGCTCCTCGTCGCGTGGAAGGGCAGCAAGTTTGAGCTCGGCGCGGTACTCCGCCAGGTTGTCGATCTCGGTGAGTCATCCTTCCGGTGCGCTCGTCAAAGTGCTCCCGACTCACTCATTCTGGTACTTCGCAGCGCTTTCCAAGGAGTCGCCGACCGTGACCGACACCGTTCTCATGAACCGAGCAAAGGTCAGTCGTAGAACCAAGGCTTCAAAGTGCCCGCAAGTTACTGATGCGCGCGCCCTCCAGGCCATCCTGTTTATCGGTGCGATCCTCAAGGCGGTCCAGCCCGAAGAAGGCGACGACGAGCGGCGTGAACTCGAGCGGTTGGTTGCGCAGGCGAACGCGCGGCGCAAGGAGAAGAAGACCAAGAAGGACGCGCACCACGCCAAGACAAAGGCCGCTGCGTCCGAGACGTCGAGGGCGGCGACGCCGGAAGCAGGCGCGACGGCCGCGGCGAGTGAAGTGCCGCCCGCCAAGTCCGCGTAAACCCGCTCGCTTTTGCCCCTTCGGTTCAGTCGGATGAGGAACATAGACAGTAGCTGTTACCTAATCTTGCATCGCAATCCGTGCCCTGTTTGATCTGGCCGGACAAAGCGGTTGCCGCGCGGCCGTTCGACGCGCTCCGCGATTCCCGCGCTGCCTCTCGCTCTCCGTCGTCCGCTTTTCCACTCTCGCCGCCTCTTCCTCCGTGAGCACTCTTACGAGCACTACTCTCTGCTCTTTAGTGCGTATCCTCTGACGCTCCTGTACCCTCCCTGTCCAGCCCCGTAGCCTGTAACCGTCATGTCGACGACCGCTTCCTCATTCAAGCAAGCCGAACACAAACTCCTCTCGGTCCCTGGACCCGTAGAGGTCACCGACGAGGTCCTGTTTGCCGTGAGTACTCGAATCTGACCCCAAGACAGAGTCTCGACCCTTGCTGACGCGTCTGTGCTCCGCCGTGACGATGCCTCCGCTCCTCTTTCCCCCACCCCGCAACCGGATCCGATGCCGTTTCGCGATCTCGCCGCCATGTAACCGCACCATCCGGACAGAATGCCCACCCGTCGATGAGTCACGTCTCGCCGGCGTTCGCTCCCGTCTTTGGCGACTGCTTGCGGTACCTCCGCAAGGTCCTGTACACCGAAAAGGGCCAGCCGTTCATTATCGCCGGCTCCGGCACCCTCGGCTGGGACCTCGTCGCAGCGAACCGTCAGTTCCGAGCGTTTCGCTAGGCATGATTCGCGCAAGCTGACCAAAGATTCATCCGGCAGTGCTCGAGGCCGGACAGAAGGCACTCGTCCTCAACACCGGTGGGTTCCCTTCGGCAGCGGGGACAGCCTTCTCGCCCGCTGACTCTACTCACCTGCCGTTCCAATCTGCGATCAGGCTACTTCGGCGATGCGTAAGCTCGCGTCTCTTTGAGTGGCAGCGTTCAGGACCCGAAAAGGCTGACTCCTACCTCGTGCCGGTCCTCCTGCTTTATTCGCCTGCAGCTTCGCCGACTGCCTCGAGACTTACGGCGCCAAAGTCGACCAGCTCGGTGCTCCGGTCGGCGGACGGCCGTCTCTTGAGGAGGTCGAGGCCGCGCTGAAGAAGGACAAGTACGCTGTCCTGACGTTCACGCACGTCGACACCTGTGAGTGCTTCCCACCAGGCGCTATCTGTCGCAACGGCTTCTCACTGTATTCTAGGGCTCTTCGAGAGCATATCACACTGACGGCGCTTCGACTGTACAGCGACTGGTGTTCTTTCCGACGCCAAGGGTATCGCTGAGACTGTTCGTCGCGTCTCGCCCGACACGCTCATCGTTCTCGACGGCGTTTGCGCGGTCGCTTCGGAGGAGATTCGTATGGATGACTGGGAGATCGACGTCGTTGTCAGCGCGTCGCAAAAGGGTATCTCGGTCCCGCCCGGAGTCTCGATCACGGCTCTCTCGCAAAAAGCCCTCAAGGTCCTCGACTCGCGCAAGACGCCGATCCCGGCCTACTTTGCCAACTACAAGCGGTGGCTGCCGATCATGGAGAGTTACGAGAAGGGCACGCCGGCTTACTTTGCGACGCCGAGCGTCAACTTGATCTACGCGCTCGAGGCTTCGCTCAAGAGCATCGTCGATGGCCCCGTCTCGCTCGAGGACCGGTTCAAGATGCACAAGGAGGCCGCCAAAAAGTTCCGCGAGGAGGTGCGTCAGAGACTGGGCACGGTGTCCTGCTCTTCTGTGAATACGTGCTGACGACAGTTCATGCGCCAGGCCGGCAAGCTCGGCTTCAAGACTGTGGCGACCTCGCCAGAAGGCGCTGCGAACGGTATGACTGCGGTCTACGTGCCCGAAGGCGTCGCACCCCCCGCACTCGTCGGCGCGCTCGCCGAGCGAGGGATTGTCATCGCCGGCGGTCTCCACAAGGACATCAAGGTGCGCTTTGCATGGCGCTTCTGCTCCTCTCTCTCTTGCTCAACTGTGCTGACGGGCTCGCGGTCGCAGACGAAGTACATTCGTTTCGGTCACATGGGCGTGTCCGTGGTGGAGCGGCCGTCCGACGCCGACAAGATCCTTGCGGCGCTCAAGGACGCGCTCCAGGCGGTTAAGAGCGCGTGACGGTCAAAGGTGCGTTTCTCCGAGGCTCGGTGCAGGTCTGTCGGTTACGGTAGCTGATCGAGGCGGTCCCGCGCCCAGCTGTAAGGTTCTTTCGGTCGGATACGTTGGCGTCGGATCTTCGGATCTGGGGAAGAGGGAAATTTTACACATATCTGCGAGGTGCAAGAAAGACTTTACAGCGCTGCGCACCTTTCTAGCTCGGATGTGGTGCCGAGCGCGCAGAGAGACGCCGAGGGAGAACGGACTCTCAGTGTTCAAAAGGTCGGCCAAGCTGGGTCACTGCGCAGGGATATGCGGCGGTCGCAGCAGTATAAGACAGACACGCACACACACGCCACAGCGCTGGGCAGACGAGGAACTGCGGATGAAAGCGGCGTCTCGCGATCGATCTTCCCTGGATTACCGAAGTGCGATTTCAGGGTACTAAGCGTAAGGGACAACAAGCGAGTATGTACGGGCGAAGCGGGTATGGATTGGCTGTCAGGCTATGTACCGATGCGTGGAGATGAGGTTTGGGAAAGACAGGAACGGGATCTTGAGATGAGCGAAGCGAGCAAGCACAGATTCAGTTGATAGACTTGAATTCGCCGCGGAGGCGACGCGCGAGCTGCATGTCTGTTTAGTTACGGAGGTCCCGTGAGCCAAACTGCGCTCCCGCCGGACGTACTGACGGAACGCACCTTTCGGCTGGATCGTGACGCGCTTGGCGTGGATTGCGCACAAATTGCAGTCGGAGAAGAGGTCGACGAGACTGTGCGGGCGCTCGTTCGGATCAGTGGCTTTCTATGGAATCTCCAGTCGGCGAGTCCGGTGAACTGACTAGTCCTCAGCGGCCTCTTGCAGCGCCTGTAGCGCGCTTCCTTGCCACCTGTACATGTGGCCACCGCCCAAGGTCTCGGCGATCTCGCGGCACAGGCGCTGGAAGGGCAGCTTGCGAATGAGGAGCTCGGTCGACTTCTGGTACCTGCGGATCTCGCGGAGAGCGACCGTTCCGGGACGCCAACGATGGGGCTTTTTCTGCCGGCCCGAGGTTAGGTGAGGGACCTGCCAGAACAGCCACGCACTCCTTCAAGACGCACTGGCTTAGCCGCGCCTGCAGCAGAGCCGTTTGCCGCGAGTCAGCCAGTCGCGGCGAGCGAGTCGATCACGAGCCGTTACGCACCGCCTGTGATCTGCGCTTTGAGACCCTTGGCCGGCCTCTTCCCACCCGGTCCTTTGATGGCCGTCTTGTGCTTGGGTTGAGCTTGCTTCTGGCGAGGCATCGCGGGAGGTACTGGTGTGTTGAAGGAGGCGGAGGCAAGCTCGTCGAAGCTGCGGGTGGGCGACTGCGAGGTAAGAGCGCTCCTTGACGTCGAAGCCGACGCACAGGTGAAAGCTGTCGAGTCGCGGTGAGCGAGAACGAGGGGAAAGGAGGAGACGAGCGAGTGAGGGAAAATCAGTCGCGTTCGTCCGAGATGTCAATTCCTGCTCGGCCTCGTCTCCATCCTCATTGGCGGCTCACACACACGATGCGCATCGATCAACGGCCACACACGCGCCGGACGAGGTCCGAGCGGGTAGGAGGGTCGCGTCATGCTGATGTCGCCCGCTGTTCTCTCTGCGTGTCCGCGCAAGTCCGCGGCGCTCTTCCCCGCCATCGTCCGTAGCTCGATTCGCTGCGACTGCTCGTGCGCGTCCTCTGCTCACCGCATGAATGAGTGCGCCGGGTGCAACACGGAGTCAGCGCGTGCCACCCCGCGCCGCCGCCGATCGTCCTCCTCGAGATGGTCGCTCGTTCGCGCAGCGTTGCTGCCCTTCTCCGATGGTCTGCACAGCGGGTTGCGCTGGTGTCGCTTGTAACGTCCGCGCGGCACGATGAGACGACCCGCTGCCGACCGCCACCGAAACGCGCTGCCCGCCGACAGATCTGCCCACGAAAGGGGGATCAGCAGCTTGCTGTCCCATTGGGATCGTCCTTACGATCATCTCAGTACACAGCAGCGCTCTCTTGCTCATCTCAGCTTTCCGTCGCGAACCATGTGGATCTATGCGATGTTCCATGCAGGACGGGGAAGACGGTCTACTCAGCTCCAGATCCCCTTCGGTAGCCAGCCACCAACGCGCCCGGCATGCCCAGCACCGTCGACGTCCGCCCACTGACCGGATGAGGCGAAGAGCGATAGTCGGGTAAGAATGTACGGCGACGAACCACTTCCGCCTGGGGATACGCGGGCGCAAGCTCCATATCTAGCTTCTCAAACTTCAAGTCGTCGTGTTCTTCTGCGCCCGTTCAGGAATCCCACGTGCGGCTGGTGCAGTGCGCGCGGGAGCAGATAGGGCGTGAGGTGAAGAAGAGAGAAGTGTCGACCCGGATGCGGGCGCGCGTGCCGTGCACGCGCCGGCGCGAGGAGATTTCGTTCTTTGAGCTCGTCCTTCGAATTCGCGCACATGTTCGCTGAGCCGTTCTGTCAGAAGTTTATAGCGGTAAGGCCGCAGCGCCGTATTTCCGCATTCAATCGTATGTACTCGAAGCGTAGAGCCAATATGTCCACCGCTATGCCCGCGGGCACCGACGGAGCCAGCCTGCGATCGCGAGTCGCCGCGGACGGGGCGTGCGCACAGTGCACGGCCTCTACTCCGCCATACTCGCTGATATTGTGGCCTCGACGTTATTCAGAAATCGCCGAGTCCCCCGAAAGCGCTGCAGCGCACATGCGGCCCCGCCCGCTCATCAAAGCCGGCTCTCTCGCTCTAACGCTGTATGGCCGCCGTCAACTGCAACTCGCAGGATCTGGGGTCGCAGCACAGGCCTTTGCCGGCGGCTCTTGCACGGACCGGACCGCGAAGAGGCCCGCCGACTTGCCTCTCGCGCGCTGAGACACCTTCCTTTCTCGGGAGCAATTTCGCCGGGTGGCTCGCCCCCGTTTCACTTGCGTCCGTCAATCTAGGTGGGCTGGACTTGCTTCGCTGCATCAATCTGCAGTTGGCTGCAGTTATGCTGGGGCTAGCCGTGTATCAAGACCAATCTCGATTGCAATTGCTACTCGGCGGATGCGCCCCCTCCGACATCCTCGCCCCCCCGCAGGAGACCCTCTCCTCTGCTGTCTCTGCTCCTTATTTAGCGTCGACCGTGCTATAGAAGCTGCTGCCTGAAGCAGCTCGCTGCTTCCGCTGCGTTTCTGCGAGAGCACTCGCGGGGTCAGGCTCGGCGGCGGTCCTCACGAAACGTTCCGCAGACTCGGATCTCGCCTCGGGACGACCCATCACGACTCTTCCTGACGCTCGCTTGACATCAACACTCCTTTCCTTATCGAGCCGACCGAGACGAGGTGTCCCCTCGCAATGTACACCCTGTTCTCGGTTCTACTCGCCGCGACACTTGCCCTCGCTGCGGCCCCGAACCCGCATCAAATCTATGCTTTACAAAGCCCGGTCGCCGCGGAGGCGGCCATGGTCAGGCCGACCGACGTTCCGACAGCGCACGACTGGATCGACCGGATCCAACCGCAGCCGCGTGATCGAATGAGACGGCGACACTTTCTGGGCGGCGGTGGCCATGGGCGACGGGCCGACGTGCCGCGTGAGCGAGCGCTGCGCAAAGTCGAGCTCGAGCAGCGGAGCTTGGCAGCAGGGCTTGAGCGCGAACGCGAGCGGCTCGCGATGCGGGTGAACGACACGGCTAGCACGGCGGTCCTCGTCGAGCGCGACGTGACGGACGCGCCAACTGCGCTCGAGAAGCGTGGAAACGGCGGGGTTTGGACCGGAGTCTCGTCTTACTACCTCTTCGCGCTGGACGACCCCGACCGACATGCAGTTCTTGACGCCATCAAGGGCGGCGGGTTCTCAGTGGTCCGCATCTTCATCGCCTCGGTCGGCGCCAACAACAAGGGCAGCAGCTGTCGCGCCGTCAACGACTGTAAGTCGGCGCTGCGTCGCTACCTGGCGGTCAAGGAGCTGACCGGAACACCGCCAAACCGCAGTGGAACCGAATCAAGTTGGCGTTTACGACGACACGATCCTGTCTCTCATCGACCAGCTCATGGCGGACTGCCAGCAACGCGGCTTGAAGCTGCTTATTGCCTTGTCAGACAGATATGCTCTCGGCTTTTGGTCGACCGACTCGTACGCGACGCAGCTCAACATCGTAGCGCCGGGCTCGTCGGGTGCTCAGAAAGTCGCGAACGCCGCGACTTTCTATACCGATAACTGGGCGATCTCGATGTACGACAAGCGCTTGACACATATCATGACGCACGCGAACCCGCTGCTGGGCGGCCAAACGTGGGCGTCGTTAAGCAGTGTGATTTATGCCGTCGAGCGTGAGTGGAAACGGCGATCCGCAATGCGTCCGTAGTTCGCGCTGACACGGCTTGTTCCGAATGGCAGCGCAAAATGAACCGCAGGGCGTGAGTCTCGGTCCTCGGAAGCGAATGACGACGCTGAACTGACTCTTCGATTGCAGCACATGCTCATGGCCTCGTCAACGTGGGCTTGCGATCGCGCTGCTCATCTCAAGTCCTTGATCACTTCGGGCATCCTCGTCTCGTCGGGAGGCGGCATCACAACGGCCGACTCGCTTGGTTCGTGGGCCATGTCTTGCGACTCGTTCGATGTCATTTCTGTACACGACTACGGCACTTCGGCTTCGGTCACCGCAGGAGCTCTAGCGGCGGCGCAGGCGTCAAATCCGGGCAAGCAAATTATCATGGGAGAATGGGGCATGGCCGGCGCGAACAAGGCGTCACTCGTATCCGCTTTTGTCTCGGCTTTCGCGGACCATGGGCTGAGCTGGATGTACTGGGAAGTGGTCCGACCTGGCCAGGCCTCAAGCGATTTCGAAGTGCGGCTCTCTGCCGGCTCGGATAATGCCTGAGCTCTCGCTTACCATCAACTCTGCGCCGGCAGATCTGGACGGATGAGCCAGCCTGGTCCGCTTTGACGGGAAATGGCTACGTCGCGCCGGCCGCGACGACCCCGTCCTCGCAAGCCTGGACATCCTCCTCGACCAAGGCCTGGTCTTCTTCGAGCGCTGCCTGGTCCCCCTCGCCCACCTGGTCCCCATCACCCACCTGGTCTCCCTCGCCCACCTGGTCGCCGAGCTCGTCGGCAAAGTGGACCGCCGATGCGCCTGCATGGTCTCCGTCCCCGTCGTCCTCGACCGCGCCAAAGTGGACGCCTTCCTCTGACTCGCCGACCTGGTCTCCGACTTCGACAACGACTTCCGCGGCAACTTCGCCTGTGTGGTCGCCTTCCGCATCTCCGAAATGGACCACTTCATCTCGCGCTCCTTCTGCATCTTCATCTTCATAAGCGTACGGCATTTCTCTGCATCATTCGCTCGTCGAAGTCCCCGCCTGTATCTTTCCCTCCCGTGTAGCCCTTTCTTTGCTCGCTGTGCGGCACCTTCTGAATTGCATTGACTGGAAAAGTAATGGCAGGTGCCCGTTGAGACCTATGTACAGATACAAAACGCCCCCGCGGCCGTGATCAGCCTTCCTTGCGTGCCCCAACGCTCGACCGGCGGGACGTCTCGACGTCGCCAAGACTTTGCATCCGCAGTTTATCCGTGTCTTCCGCGTTGTGGTCTTCGACAAGCTCGTCGCCGCCGTTCAGGGCTGAGAAGTGGGTTCCGAGCAGGAGGACGCAGGTGACCCATTCTGTGGCGATGCCCATGGCATATTCGGCGGCAAGGAAATTCGACGTGAACCCGTTCGGACCATACGCGGCGGCGTTAGAGTCTGTGAGGCACGCCCAGACATCAGTACAGCGTAGACACGGAAGGGAAGGAGTTTAAGCTCACAGCTCCACCCCGGCGTGACGACGCTCAAAATGCCGTAAATTCCGCGCGCCGTGAGGAAGGGCCAGGTGAGCAGGATCATCACGAGGGTCCGGTCACCCCGCTTCCGATACGACAGGATGGCGATGAAGATGATGGCTTGAACGAGGCCGAGGAAAATGCCGGTTCCGGCGATGCCTGATTTGAGCAAAGAGGTCAACTCGAGACATTGGGAAGCGACGAGATGATGGCTTACGCATCGCCTTGCCCGTTGTCGACTTTGAATGCGCGTCGGGACTGTCGGGGTTCGTGATGGACTGCGACATGATGCTGCTCCCCGCGACAATGATCGCGTTCGCAGCGGCGAGCTGATATTCGATCCAGAGAATCGGTGCCGCCACGAGCTTCTTGATGCGCTCACTGGTCGGCGTGCCCTTGGGAATCCGCGGCTCGAGCTCAGAGCGGCCGAGGCGATCTTGCTGCCAGACAATGAGGAAGCCTGCGAGGAGAAATGGCTAAGAGAAGCGCGTGGAGCCGCAACCAGTAAATGGACGCACGACTGGCGCAGAGGATCAACGAGAAATACCCTTCCGCCGCAAAAACGAGATAGGCGATGAGTACTGGCGCATGCTGATCCAAGTCAGCTCCGACCGCACAGTGCGCAAGCTGCGGATCACAACGCACCGCCTGTGCGTGCTTGGCGCTCCTGCTCCCAGCTCAAGCAGCTGAATGCGACGCCGAGAGCCATGCCCGTGACCCGCATGATGACGTGAAACAGCACAAAGGAGTAGCGAGATCGCCATTTGACGGCCTTGGTCGCGTAGAGGCGTGCGAGGACGGCAAAGACGGCCAGATACAGCAGGAGAAACACGATAGCGGGCGCGGTGTCGCTTGTGGCGCGTGCCATCTTTGTCGAAGCGTAAAGGAGAGAGCGGCGCTAGCACGTTCGATAGCCATCGAGCTAAAAAGCGAAAGTCAGCGAGGTAAAAAACCAAGGGGGTAGAGGGATCGACAGGGCCAAGCGTGCCGGCCCGCGGAGTTTCCGATGCTTACGTCAGCGCTCACCAACAAAGTCCAGACCGGCTCACGCTGCCCACCGAAGAGAACATGCATGATGGCATACGACCATCAGAATGTTTCGGTTGGAATGTCGCATGATCAGGTACGAGGTGCCGGGGTCAAGTTTGCGACCAAGAACGAAAGTACGTAGACGGGCAGGTGTTGCCCCAAGTTGCCCGCGTTCCAAGGTATATTACGCTACGTTTTGCACCGCGCGAGCGTAGCTTTGGTCGACGTTGGCGACTCTATCATTTCCAAGTCGACGTCGGAAGTGGGCCGATCGCGCCAAGTGCTCTGCGAGGTCCAGTGGGTCGCGAGCAAGACTGCACAGGCGAGCCATTCGACGGCGATTCCCATCGAGTACTCGGCCGCCAGGAAGGTGGCTGAGAAGCCCGCGTCTGTGTAGGCGTCGACATTGGAGTCTGGCCGGAGCACATCTGTCAGCCCTACGCTCGGGTCGGAACACAAGCCTGCAGCGAGAACTTACACGACCACGACGGGATGAACGCGCTCAGGATGCCGTACACGCCACGAATGGTCAAGAGGGGCCACGTGCAGAGGACGAGCGCGAGGGTCGTGTCGGAGGCGTGACGATATGACCGCAGTCCGAAGAACGCAAAGACCTGCACAGCTCCGACAAAGAGAGCCGTTCCAGTCACCCCTGAGCGGACATGCCGAGGTCAGCCATGTAAGTGCCGCAGCGAGGCAGGTGGAAGCTCACGAAGAGTCCTTGCCGTTGTAGCTGACGACGCGTCATCCGCAGCGGCGCCCGAGAAGTCGACGTTTCCGGCTGACATCGACGAACCGGCGATGATCATCGCGTTCGCCGCGACAAGGACCCACTCCAGCCAGAATCGCGGACTCAAGAGGATCCGCCGCCACTTTTGTCCGCGAGTCTCCCTTTCTCCGGACGTCGGCGGCTTGGGTTCGATCGCCGAGTCGCCAAACGCCTCGCACTGCCAGACGATCAGGAAGCCTGTTCCGGAGGGGTCCGTCAACACAGGTCCCCTGAGATGTCCCACGCGAAGTGCACTCACGGTAGGCGCAAACAATGAGCGAGAAGTACCCCTCGGCGCTGAATACGAGGTATGCAATCAAGACTGCATGCGTGGGGAAAAATTAGCAGGCGCTCTCCACCCAACGCCGGTAACGAGGCTGCATCACAAGGCTATAGCGGGCACTCACCATCCAGTCGGCTGCCCAGTGATTCCTCGCCCCAGCTCATGACCGAAAACGCCGCGCCGAGAGCCATTCCGACGAGTCGGAACACGACGTGGATCAAGACAACAGTGTACCGAGACTTCCAGGTGACTTGTCTTGTCACGTAGAGCCAGACGAGAAGGACGAAGAAGGTTGCGTAGAGGACGAAAAAGAGCAGCGGCGGGAGGAGGTCGATAGTAATTTGAGCCATGTGCGATTCCTCTCGTGTCGCAGGAAGACGAAGATGACATTGTCAAGTAGCAGCGCGGAGGTCTTGCATAGTCGCCGGAGAGAAAATTCGCCTCAGAGCGAGTGGTCGAAGAAAGCTCCGAACAATGAAGCGAGCGACGCGAACAAGGTTCGGAGACGGTAAAGTCGAATTTTCGCCCCAACGAGGAGGTCGGGGCATAGCATTCCCAGTAGAGAAAGGCAATGAGCTTCTCAATCGCGACTGGCTATGCCATAAGACGCGGTGCCGGTTGGACTCGGCGACAGAGGGTCGGAACCCGCGGGCAGGGCTCGCCGGGCTCGGCACGCGCGTAGACCCAGGTAGGAAAGCACGCCGAGTACCCTCTCGAGAACTGTTCACGTATAGCTTGGCTGCAAAGTCTGCGTAATTTGATCAGAGGGAAGCGGTGAAGGGCCTGTCAAGTCGGCTCGTCATCGTTGCGAGGACGAGGGTCTCCTTCCCGTTCCACTGCCAGCCATGCTACGACTGGCGAGCAGGCGCGCGGCGCTACCGACTCGGCGAGCTGCGGTCCGCTTCCTCGCGACCAAGCCGCCTCTGCCGCCTCCCGAGACGATGCCGTTGCCTGCGCCCGCCTCGATCCCACTTCCCCCCCCGTCGACGCCGGAAACTGCCACCGCGGCTCCAGTCGCGCCGCCGCCTGCTGCTGCCCCTGCTACTGAAGCACCGCCTGCTCCCACTCCAGAACCCCTCGTACCGAAAGGCGATGCGTTCCCGAAAGTCGAAATCCCAAAACCATCGGCGCCGAAATTGCTAGAGATCCCGCCCGCCCCGCCAGTCCTTCACGAAGCAGCAGCGGCGGGTCGAGGCGCTGCGAGCCGCTTGAAGTCGCTGCTCAAGTCGACGTTACTCTTCCTCGGGACCGGCGCGCTCCTCGTGTACGCGTACGACTCGCAGGCTGGCATCCACCGGTACGTAGTCTCGCTCCCCTGGTCTTCCTGGCCAACCCCGAGCTGACCTGGCGTACTTTGCTCCTGCAGCTGGGTGATCCAACCGGCTTTCATGGCGTTGACCAAGGACGACCCGGAACTCGCGCACGAGATCGCCGTCAAGATCCTTTCGCAAAACATGGGACCGGTCGACTGCGGCAAGGACGACGAGAGCTTGGCATTCGAGGTGAGCACCGAATTGAACTTGCTCTAGGCGACTCTGGGCTGACACGAGGCTTCTGCGCAGCTCTGGGGCAAGAAATTCGACAACCCGATCGGAATCGCGGCCGGGTTCGACAAGCACGCCGAGGCTATCGACGGTCTGTTCAACCTCGGATTCGGCTACGTGGAGGTTGGAAGTATCACTCCGGAAGCGCAGGTGAGCCTTGCGGCTGGCGAGCGGGAGCGCACGAAACGAACTCGAGCTGACCGGTTCCGCGCAAATGCAGCCGGGCAACCCAAAGCCGCGCGTTTTCCGAGTCGAAGAGTCTCAATCGGTCGTGAATCGGTACGGTTTCAACTCGGAGGGCCACGCCGCCGCGCTCGCACGACTTCGCCGTCGCGTCCTCAAGTTCGTTTCGGACTACGCCGCCCTCCTTCCTCCCGCCCTGTTCCCTGAGCAGCCCGCGCACGCGGGCATCGCCGAAGGATTCGACCCGGTCGAGGCGTACCTCGCCTCGAAGGAAGGGTCGGGTGCCGCGCCAGCAGACGCAGTCGGAATGCCGCGTAGTCTGCAGCCGGGCAAAGTTCTCGGCATCAACCTCGGCAAGAACAAGGTCAGCGACCCCGACTCGATTGACGACTTTGTCAAGGGCGTCGCGAGCCTCGGTCCGTACGCCGACGTTCTCATCGTCAACGTCTCGTCGCCCAACACGCCGGGACTGCGCAACCTGCAGCGGAAGGGCATGCTTTCCGAGCTGCTCGAGGGCGTCGTTAACGCTCGCAACCTCCTGCCCACCTCGGTCAAGCCGCCAGTCCTCGTCAAGGTCGCGCCCGATCTCGACGAGGAACAGCTGTCCGACATTGCCTATGCCGCCAGGACGGCCGGCATCGACGGCGTCATCGTTTCCAACACGACCATCTCGCGTCCGGCGTCGGCCGGCAAGTCGCTCGTCCTGCAAGAGACTGGCGGTCTCTCTGGCCCGCCCGTTAAGGAGCTTGCACTAAAGGCGCTCTCGGGCCTCTACGAGCAGACCGATGGCAAAATCCCCCTGATCGGCTGCGGCGGCATTTCGTCGGGACAGGACGCGCTCGACTACGCCAAGGCCGGCGCGTCCCTCGTGCAACTCTACACGGGCTTCGTGTACGGAGGCGTCGGTCTGCCGAGACGTATCAAGGATGAGCTGGCTGAGCTGTTGAAGAAGGAGGGCAAGGCGTGGAAGGACGTGATCGGATCCGGACGGCCTCCGAAAAAGGTCGCTCCGGCAGCTCCGTCTGCTCCTGCTACCGATTCGCCTGCGCCGTCCCAGCCGAGCGAAGAGGACTTCAACAAAGGGTTGACGGAGGCGAAAGAGGAGCTCGAGGCGCTGTTCAAGGAGCTCGCACGGGTCGACAAGACGGACGCGCCGATCGCGAGCGAGTCAGCCGAGGCGCCGGTTGCCGTCGCGCCGAAAGATGCTGCGGCACCCGTCGCCGTCGAGACGCCGGTGCCCGCTCCGGTCGCCGAGTCGATCCCGTCGCCGGCAGCAGAGCCGCCGACGGCATCTGCCGCTGCTGCGACTGCGCAGGTCCCGCCTACTGGTGCGCCCTCGCCGTCCGACCCTGCCGCGATGCCGACCATCGTTCGTACCGCCCCGAAGCCAAAGATCGACGAGACGCCTTTGGCGGTTCCCGCCGAGGCGCTGCTCGATGAGAAGGCGATCGCCGCTCTCCTCGACCCTGCCGCGGCACAAGTCCAGGCAGGCAAGACGTCCGACCCGCAAGCTGGAAGGGAAAAGCTGGCCGAAGCTGGCGAGAAGGCAAACCCGTTGAAGGGCGACAAGCGATGGGTGTAGAGGCAGACCTGGCAAGATACATACGCGCAATGAGTACAAGCACCGCGAATCTCGAGGGGATATATTGCGTGATGCGCAATCGATATGGATATGGGCAGCTACTCGGTACAAGCTCTAATCGATCATGTTTAGACAGTCTCTTTATCGGAACCGTCGGCGCCCGAGCTCGGCGTTCGCGACGGACCCATCTCGAGCGAATCTCGCATATTGAGGCGTCCGAAGGGCCGGTCCTCCCCCGCCGGAGTCTCCATATGCCAACGGATCTCGGGTTTACTCGGTCTGCGCGATTTGCTGTTCGAATCTTGGTCGTTAAGCAGCGGCGACGGCGCAGGCGTCCCTTCTTGGAAATTTGTGGTCTCGACTTCGACGACAATGCCGTGCAACGCGTTGCCGACAGAGCTGTCGGATCGATACCGCGGACCGTCTTCTTTGTGCAGGAGTGAGAAGATGTTGCGCTCGAATCGGATCTTGCTGCGGGGCTGAGGCGGCGAGACTGTTGCGCTCGAACCTCGCCGGAGGAAGGAGCCGCCCTCGATGGCTGCGTGCGCGTAGGGTCAGTCTTCGCCTTCAGTCGACTCGTCAGCGGACGGCAACACACCTGTACCGGCGGACGCGCTGGCCGAACCTCTCCGCAGTGCGCTGGCGACGCCATCAAATGTGACGAGCTTGCGCGTCAACGCGTAGATGGTGCAATTGGCTGCACCGGACAGCGTAAAGACTGCTCCGGCGCCGAGTAGAACCTGCGAAGTCACTCTCAGCGCTTGCGCCGACGACGTTTCCGGCATCGCGAAACTCACGTGAACGCTCCAGTTCTGGCCCGTCATGGCAGCAATGCGATAGATCGAGAGGGGCAAGCTGCGAGGGTTGTACAATGTCAGCTGTCTTTGCCCTGCTCTGAACGGCTGGCTTTGCCGTACATGGTCGCCACGTAGACAATAGGATAGAGGAGCATAGCTCTAGAGATGTTTGCCGTGTTGGCGAGGTGGCTTTGCTGGCGCATCTGGCCGTGATGGTACCGGAGATAGAGGGCGATCACTGAATAGCAGACCAGGTCGAAAAAGGCGACGACGAAGACGAAAAAGTAGTGAACCCAGAGGCGGAAGTGCTGGTAGTCCTGGACGATCCAGCACCAAGCGCCGCTTGGGCCATCTAAATCGGAGGAATGGTCAGAATCTGCTCGGCTCCGAAACTATGCGGGCAAACTCACAAAACGGCACGCCGCCCTTCCCGATCCGCGACAGCGGTCCGATCGCGGCCAGCAGGAAGATGAGAGCCCACTCGCAGGCGAGGGTGATCCAGATCCAGCGGAGTGTTGGGGTGATCCGGAAAACAAGAAGCAACAGGAGGTTCCCGCAAATCACGAGGGACGAGAATGCCGAACCGAGGTCGCCGATCTGGATCAAGATACCTTGGGCCGTGCAAATGTGGGTCGGATGCTGGGCGGTCGGGATCCGGTTCTTGCCCACCCACTGTATCGACGAGGAGGAGATCAGGTTTGCGTCCGAAGTCGTCGATCTGCGCCAAGCACGCACCACGAACGTCAACGCAAACGCGACGGCCTGGATGAAATCACTGTAGACCGCAGATTGTAAGCTCAAGCGAGCTAGACTCGGAAGAATTACTGACGCACCCGAGGATGAGGCTACCGAGAAGAATGCCATGCGAAGACGCCAGGAACCGGATGGCCCTAGTCTCGTGTTCGACCCGGTTCGCCTTGACGCGCGAATGGTGTCGCCACAAGAGATAGGCGACCCATCCCGTGAACGCAAAGATAAAGGTGAGCGAGACCGAGGCGGCGGTCGCGACGGCGATCATTCCTGCTCGCTTGTTCCCGAGCGGCGCCCATCTTGTTGGGTCGAACGCTGTCCCCGAAGAGGACATGCTGTATTGACCGACCCTCGCTCGCGACGCGTCGTTCAGAACCGCCTGTCCGACAATGCTCCTCAAGCGGTGGCGGTCGGCGCAGGTCGGCGCTCAGGGAGCGCCGACTCAAGGAAAAGGTAGATGGAGCTGGACTTCGCTTTGCCGCTGTTCAGCCCGGCGGAGCAGCAGCCATTGGAGGACGAGGTGGCAGCGCTCGACTGGGCGGTAGGCGTTCGCGCTTCGCGAAGATCTGCTGCTGCCCTCGTTCTCGCGTCCCGCTAATTATGGGCGTCGATCGGAGGTGGGGTTCGACCCACAGCCGCGGAACCGCCCCCCACTCACTCTCGAGACCGTCACGTGCGGCGTAATCTCGTCCCAAATCCGCAAGTTCACGCTCCATTCGAGAATGAAAGAGCGAGAGCTGCCCTGATCACATCACTTGCTTCATTGGATCCAAACACATGGCAACACGCGACGATGGCGATCCGCTTGTTTGGTCAGTAGAAGGCCGTCGGCAGGTTGCGGACTTCTCGCAGTCGGATCGCCTTCCTTCAGCTGCCCTCCCACCGTCGAGGGAGATCCGTACGAGTGCCTGCTTGCTAGATATTTGCAAGCGACCTTCAGCGAACCGCCTCTACCGCGCCTGATCGGCCTGCTCCAGTCTCCGCGCTTCGACTTGGAGACGATCCGCCTCGAGCTGCTGCGCAACCGTTCTTCGCGCCGCATCTGCCGCTTCGAGCTCTTCTAGGCGGCTGGGCGGATCGAGTAGCTTGACCCTGCACGCAAGGGACAAGGTCAGCCCGCGGCATGACATCGAGCGCGTCAAAGTGATCGCGCTGGGCAGGACGAGCGAGCACGCACAGGAACCTCGGAGTTTCGAGCCAGTTGCGCCCTCCGGACGCCCTCTCGCGAGTCCAGATCTCGGTCCAGAAGTACCTGTGCCACGCAAGAATGAGGAGTATCGATGCGTCAGCGACTCCTCGTGGACCAAGGAAGTCGGGGTGGGGAAGCTAGCGCCGCGTTCGAACTTGGAATCGAACAGCTCAGTGGAGCACGCATAGCGAACGAGCCAGCGGCTGTCGAGTCTCGCATCCGTGGAGGCTCAGACTCACCACCAGTGGCCCGTCGCGATCCCGAGCAAATCGCTCACGACGACCCCGAGCCCCCAACCTGCCAATCCTCCTCCGCCGCCAAAGCGCTCGCCCGAAGACAGCGCCCACGAGAAGAGGCAGAGTGCGTAGGGGAGATAAGGCGCCGTGATGGTGATGATGCCGAAGAGGGAGAGGCGGACGAGCGGGTTGAGCCGCGACCACAGGTAGACGAGCTGTGTCATCGCACGGCGTACGGAAGGGAGACGGCAGTTCACGACGTAAGCGTGGACTTGCGCAAGTAACACTAGTGACGAGGGATTTCCTCTGGGTCCCGTGTACCGTGGCGAGGTTGGAAACGCCAGACTTACGGTGAAGGAAAGTGGCGAAGAGAGAAACGGAGACGGAGACAAAGGGCTCAGGATCTGCAGGTGGTTCACATCAACATGGTTTCGCGGAGAGTAAGACGGATCGAGCGAGCGGCACTCACGAGCAGCATGGTACAGCTAACGATCAGGAGCCAGACGTAATCTGCTCTTCGCCCGTGAAAGCTCGACTGCTCGAGCATTTTCGAATACCGCATGCTGTCGCTCATCATAGAGATCAGCTTTACGGACGTTCGGCTTAAGCTTGAGGTTGAGAGAACGCACAAAAAGAAGAGGTGGAAGAAGAAATCTAGCGAGAGCGGGCCCCAGTAGAGGAAGCAGGTGACGAGTCGCCATAGCTGCGTGCGAACGCAAGATAGATTCAGTTTGCCCGCCCTTGAAGTGCCAGACCCGGCGGCGGGAGCTCCACGCATTGTGCCGTACCTGTCCGTTCTCGACTGCAGTCCGCCAGGTGAAGTAGAGCTGCAGCGGCTTGACAAAGTCACATTGCTGCGCGAGCCATAATCTGGGTGTCAGTCAAGATGGAACGGAGCGCCCTGCGCTGGAGGTACGAGTGCGTACGACTGCGACGCTGATCCCGACAGCCCCGCTGAACCGACGAGCGAAACGGTGACGAGGGTCAGCTCGTCCGGCCCCTCACGCGAGCTGACGTTCGCCTGGCTGGCTCACATGAGGTACGCCTTTGTCACGGGCGGAACATCCAAGCCGTCCATGGGAAATCCGACTCCGGCGCGACTCTGCACTTGTCCGAACCGTTCGACGACGTCAAGGTTTCGGTCGCCCGTCTTGCTTGCCAGGCTCTGCAGAGTGGCTCAAAGGGGAAAAGAAGAGGCTACGCGCAGACAAGAGCGCGTCACTTGCGTCGGAAGAAGAAGCTGTACAACCGCGCGGGCGGAGTCTAAACTCGAGGCGGTGCACCACTAGCAGAATCTATAGACGCTCTCACAATATACGAAGCTTTCGAGGCGAGGCTCTTCTTACTTTCGCGCAGAGCAAAGTTCCAACACATGCTCCGCAAAGCCCAGCGCACACTTGTGAATTCGGGCACTCTCTCGCTGATCTTGCTGCGGACTTGGCGGACTCCTCTAGACCGCTCCTTCTACGCCGGCGGAGTTCCGACCAGCTACGGCGGTTTGCGCAGGACGCAAGAGGCGGATCCACATAGAGGCCGACAGAACAAGGGACTGTCCAGCATTATTTACTAGAGCGCCCGCGAGAGGGTGCGTTGGAGGCACGACGGCCTGCTTCCAGGACGAGCGGCGTCGAAGGTTACGCAGATCTTAGCTCTTCACTTTTGTTGTTGCGAAGGACAGTCAGGGCATAATCGTGCGCGTAATTCATGGGCAGGAAGCCCATGAGCGGCCTGTCATGGAGGCATCGGCGTCGAGGGCCGCGGGTCTGCAGACGGCCACGCCTTGGACTTCGCCCTGTCTTTTCGAGACGCGTTGCTGGTCGGCGCGGAGGTCGTAAGCGGAGAAATGGTGGACATCAGGCCAACATTGCTGTGAGGCAGTCGAAACGTGCGGGCATAGGACCCGCCAGGTCCAGCTAGTCCGGCGGCTTAATCGAGCAGAGGCACACATGTACAGCGTGAAGCAGTTGCACCTATGCAGAGCTTCATACAGCGCAAAGCACATCGACAGGAGTGCGTCTTTGGCGGCGAGGATGAGTGTCTGCGCAAGCAAGGGACGGGACACGGCAGGTCGGCCTCCCAGGACACGACAGAGCAGACTTTGCCTCCGAAGGCATAGAACCAGAGCCTCGTCGTGGCGAATGGTCGAGAGTCAGCCTGGCGAAACTGACGAAAACGTGATCGAGGGGAAAATTTTTCATTTTCCCTCTGACCATAAGCAGCACCTCGAAGGGGACTCCCTTAAGTGCTCGTACGCTCACACGGCGCTCGCTTGATCGCCCTAGCACCTCGACCTGGCGGCTTTGATGCCCGGTCGCGAGAACTCGCCGTCGCCTTCTCGCTCTGCTTCATCTCACCGCAAACGTCCGCTGTCGAGCAGCGCAGCCGCAGCCGCAGAAGACCAGCAGGGCGCACCGAAACGTGCCAACAGCGAGGACTACACCATGGCGTCGTCGGACCATGAAGGGAGCATCGGCGCGTTGCGACTCAACATTGATTCGACTCCGCTGAGAAGCCCCGCGTCGTCAGACTCGCCCACCGCTCAGGACCCGGACCAGACCCTCCAAGCTGCGCAGGAAACAGACGAGTCGGCGACGACGGTGGCAACGGAACCAGCAACCGATGACGGCGACGACTTGCCGCCCGCGTACGAGGATGACGACGCACCCCCGTTCGGTTCCACGAGTCAGTACAACGGTCCTGCCGGAGAGCAGCAGCTCGCCGTGATCAACGACCTCAAGCGGCTGCCGCTCGAGTCGGGAGATACCTGGAACCTCGTGCCGCGGACGTGGTTCAGGCGTTGGCAGACGGCGTGCTCCGGAGTCGCAGAGAGCAAGGAAGACGACTCCGACTTGACGCCGGAACAAGTCGGTCCGATCGACACGACGGCGCTCACCGACCGCGACGGCTTTTCGCTGCGTAAGCCGCTCCAGGTCGGCCTCGACGTCGAAGTGGTGCCGGCGCCGGCGTGGGGGTATCTCGTCGAATGGTGAGCCGCTGCCCATTCCCTCTCGCCCTGGTCATTGCTGACGGACGAACGCACAGGTACGGTCTCGTTGGCCCCGAGTTCGCCCGTGAGGTGATCGCGACGGCTGGATTCGGCAGCGAGACGATCGAGTTCTATCCTCCGCTGTTCCGCCTCTATCTCCTCCTGCCCGCCTCGTCCAGCACCGGCAACGTCAGCGTCCCTTCGCTCGAACATGCCCCGACGGTGCAGCTCGCGTCCTCCTCCACGGTTCGCGACTTGTTTGACGGGATCAAGGAGGCCTTTTCGCTGTCGCGCGATGTCCGCCTGTGGAGGCTTCCGCCGGCGGCGGACGAGACCTCTGCGCTCGAAGGACCGGCGTACGTCTTTGCCGACAAGCTGCGCGAGTCTGGCGTCGAGCTCATCGAGCTGGACAAGCTGCCCGCCGGCGCGACCCTGCTGGACGCCCTGCTCAGCGATGAGGAGACCCGTCTCGCGGTCGAAGAGCAGGACAGCGCGCACAACTGGATCGTTGACGCCGAAGACGTGCTCGCAACTCTCGCCAAGGCTGACACGGACGCGTCGACGGTTCCTGATCAGGCGGAGCGGGATTCGGCGGCTCCGAGCCTTTCAACGTCAGTCGCCAGTCTGGGAGGCACGGACGCAGATCACTCGCACGACAAGAAGCACCATCATAAGGGTCTCTTTGCGAGCGCGTCGTCGTGGGCTGCGGGCTTGCATAAGCCGAAGAGCCACCACCATCACGCGTCGACTCCAGCCACCGGCGCCTCTGCTACGGCCGGCTCGACCCCGATTGCCCCAGCTGCGAAGGGTGCCAATGGTGGTGGTATGATGGGCGCCTTGACCGGCGCGCTTACCCGGAGCAAGACGGCGATCGGAGGCAGGCAGGGTCAGCGCGGCCTGGTCGGACTGCAGAATCTCGGAAAGTGAGCCGGCGAGGGCCTTTATCCGACAGCGAGCTGTCGCACGAGTGCTAACGCTGCTCACTCGAGCAGCACCTGCTTCATGAATTCGGCGTTGCAGTGCATGAGCAATACGAAGGAGCTGCAAGAGTACTTCCTCTGTGCGTGCCCGTTCACTTCACCCGCGACGGTGCAGCGCATCAATTGTTCTTACTTGTGTTGTCGAGCAGCTGGCGTCTACCGATCGGAACTCAACCCGGACAACCCTCTCGGTATGCGCGGCCAGGTCGCCGAAGCGTTTGGTCAGCTGATCGAGCGCTTGTGGCACGGCACCGCCGGTTCGGTCCCGCCTCGCGAGTTCAAGCAGGCCCTCGCGCGCTTCGCACCGCAGTTCTCCGGGTACGGCCAGCAGGACTCGCAGGAGTTGCTTGCGTTCCTGCTCGACGGGATTCACGAGGACCTGAACCGGATCAAGAAGAAGCCGGTGACGGAGGCGCCGGACTGGGAGGGCGGCACCGACAAGGAGCTCGTCGAATTGGCCAAGACGTGCTGGGAGCAGTACCGCAGCCGCAATGACTCGGTCATTGTCGACCTGTTCCAGGGCCAGTACCGCAGTACCGTCGTCTGCCCCGACTGCGACAAGGTGCGCTCCGAGTCCGACACGCTCTAGCGGATGGGCTGCTGACCCTCTGCAATTATTCCCCAGGTCTCCATCACTTTCGACCCGTTCATGTACGTCACGACCAACCTGCCGATCACCAAGAAGTGGTCGGGCCGGATATTTGTCGTCCCGCTCGACACTGCTCGCGGCATCATCGAGGTCGAAGTCGAAGTCGCCAAGAACGGCACCGTCAAGACGCTCAAGTCCGCCGTCGGACAGCTCGTCAACCTCGAGCCGAAGCGCCTTATTGCGACCGAAGAGTGGAAGCACAAGCTCTACAAGGAGTGGCACGACGACGACATGGTTTCCGACATCACCGACAACGACAGGATCATCTTCTTCGAGACGACCGCTCCTTACGCCCAGCCTCGCCGCTACGGGAACCGCTCGGCCCCGGCCATCGTGGCTGCGGACGGCAGCACGCCCGTTATTGTGCCTGTCACGCATAAGCGCATGTCTTCGCGCGTCACGAGCACTCGCAAGTTCGGAATCTCGGATGACAGCGAGCCGTTCGGTTCTCCGTTCATCCTTACCATGTCGGCAGAGGAGGCCACCACCGTTGCCGGGATCAAGCGCGCGATCGCCAAGCAATACGCTCGCGTCACGAAGCGCGGCGACGAGCTGCTGCAGATCATCGAGGAAGAGATCGAAGCTCTCGAGCTCGAACGCGCGCAATCGGCAGGCGACGTTGTCGGAGCCGAAATTCCCGCCACCGCGCCCTCTGATGTGACGCCGGCCGAGATGTCCTCTGCACCATCGCCTGCTCCCGACGCTATGGAGGTCGACCGGACCTCGGGCACGGCTTCGCCTGTTCTGCAGCCGTCGACTGCAGTCTTGCCGGGCGACGTCTCGTCGTTGTCGTCCTCCACCGCTTCGCTCGAGCCGCTGCTGCCGAACAACCCGGAATCGATGGTCGCCTCATCATCGTCAAGTCTGGCGGCAGGCTCGACAAAGAGCAGCCGGAGATCGGCTTTCCAGATCCAGGTTTCGAAAGACGCGTCGGAGGGAAGGGTGCCCATGGGCCAAGATCGCTCATTCTACAGCAGCGACATCATCGACCTCGACAAGTTTGAGGCGGCTCGGTCAAGTGCGCCTGTTGTGCAGGACGCCGACATCGACATGTTCGGCCCCGGATCAGCCAAGCCGGTCGACGCTGCCGCAGCAGAGCAGCCGGCGCCGCAATCGCAGGCAGCAGGACCTCTACCGCCTCTCCTCAAGACCGGTCAGAGCGTGACGGTCACGTGGAACGAGCAGGCGATCGACTACTTCTTCTCGGAGGAGGCTTCGGCGTGGCAAGAAACGCAAAAAGTGGTCGACCCGGCGCTCGAGGCTCGTCGGCAGCAGGGCAAGGGCTCCAAACGCACTATCACCCTCTCTGACTGCTTGACCGAGTTTACAAAGGAGGAGCGCCTAGGCGAGGACGACATGTGGTACTGTTCGTCGTGCAAGGAGCACAAGCAGGCGACCAAGAAGGTCGAGCTGTGGAAGGTTCCCGACGTCCTCGTCTTTGCCCTCAAGCGCTTCTCGTCGTCTCGGTACTCTCGCGACAAGATCGACGAGCTCGTCGACTTCCCCGTGCTCGAAGCGCTCGACATGGAACCGTTTGTCGAGGGTGACCGCGTCGAGAAGCGACTGGCCGAGCAGATGCCCGATGCGCCTTACGTCACCGAGCCGGACTCGCTCTCGTACGAGCTCTACGCAGTCTCGAACCACTTTGGCGGTCTCGGCGGCGGGCACTACACCGCGTTCGCCAAGAACCCGGAAAATGGCCGCTGGCACGACTTCGACGATGTGAGCTGAAGAAGGTCCCGCTCTCTTCGTCCGTTGCTGCTACTGACGTTTCATCTGTTATACAGTCCCGCGTGATTGAGATCAGCCCCGACCGCGTCAAGTCATCTGCCGCGTACCTCCTGTTCTACCGCCGTCGGACGGCCCGCCCGATCGGCGGCGCCAAATCCCGCGAACTCGTCGAGTCGGCCAACGCCTCTCGGAACGCTTCGGTCGCCGGGTCCGAAGTCGGCGGCTCGTCTCCTTACGCGTCGCGCGAGAACCTCTTGTCGACTTCGACCGACGACTTTTTCGGCTTGTCGCACAGCGTCAGCGTCAGCGACGACGAAGTTCCTGTCCCGGGCCGTTTCACGGGAATGGGCCCATCGCCCCTGTCACACTTCCAATCCTCGGCAAGCTTCCAAGACCCGATGAACGCTCCGCCATCGCCGCCCGAATCGGCTGAACCGGGGTCGCCGCGAGACTTGAACGCCTTTGACGACTGGCTCGAGTCTGAAGTGCCCCCGCTCGAGTCGGCAACGTCGCCCGAGACAAAGCCGGGAGCTCCTGCATCGCTCGCACCGCCAATCCCGGCCGTGCCGAGTGCAGTCTTCGAGTCGGCGCAGGAGACCGAGGCTGTAGCATCCCATCCTACTCCTCCCTAGTCGTGTCACCGTGTAGTACACTCTCGCATCCGCGCATGCCAAACCCCGGCTAAAAGTAAACTAGTACGATCATCATTCAGTGTCTCTACTTGATTCGCGTCACTCTATGTATGCGGGCGATTCGCAGGCCCGTCTCACAGGTCGAGAGTTCGACCTTCGCGGCTCGACTGTTCGGCGAGCTCGATCAGGCGGATAGTCAGAGCGGCTTGTTCAGGCTTAACGATGAGGCGCGACGGGTCATTGGCCTGGAGGGCCTCGCCGACGTTCTCGAACCAGGCGCGGTAGTTGCCCGTCTCGCTGGTGATCCTGCACGACGTGACGTGATCAGCTTCAAGTTCTGGCAGGAGGCGGGTGCGCGAACTGGCGCACGTGACGGGCTCGTTGGGCTTCTCGAGCGTGTACAGCTTGCCGTACAGCTCTTCCGGGTCCTTGGCGAACGCGCTGTCCTTGAGCGCATCGGCCCCCTTGGCGACAAGCTGCGACTCTTGCACGTCGACGCCGCACTTGACGAACGAGCCCTGAGTGCCCTTGGCGATGAAGCGCTGTTGCGGGGTGGTGAGGGAGAGGATACTGCCGCGAGCGGTTGCGATCAAGGGTAGCTTGCGCCCATCCTTGGACGCGTCGGCATCGTAGTGAACTGCGGACGGAACGAATTTTAGTAAGGCTGTCTGCTTCTGAGACCCCGCATGCAGACTCACGGTGAATCAGGAACGAGTCTGGCACCTCGAGGTGGCCGAGCAGGCGCGAGTTCCGGACGAAACCGGTCACGCGCTTCGGCGCGCCAAAGAGGTCGAGGATCTGGTCGATCTACCCGTCGCGAAGGAGGTCAAGTGAGCATTCGACCGTGAAGAGCACGAAATGCACGTGGTCCGAGCGCACCAGATGAGAGCCGAGGTCGAAAGTCGCGCCGGCGCCCGGCAGGGGCGACTCCTTCCAGACTTTGGCGTTCGGCACATTCTTATAGCGGTCAAAGTGCGACTGTACGAGAGGGCAATACTTCAGCACTCCGACAGACCGAGGACGGCCATCGACGAAAGACGAACGGTAAACTCGCTCAGCTCGCCGAGCTTGCCCTCGGCTATGAGCTTCTTGAGCGTGAGGTAGTCGGCATCCCACCTCCGGTTCTGGTACACAGCGAGGACGAGGTTCTTCTCGTGTGCAATCTTGGCGAGCTCGTACGCCTGCTCCGACGTCGGCGTGACGGGCTTTTCGACGACGACGTGCTTGCCGGCGAGGAGGACCTGCTTGGCAAAGTCGTAGTGGGTGTCGTTGATCGAGCAGATCCAGACGACGTCAATGTCGAGCGCGAGCGCCTGTTCGAGCGAGTTGACGACCTTGATCGCCGGGCCGTACTTGTCGCGCGCCTTTGAGCTCTCGGCCGTCGCGGACCGTTCGACGATCGCTTCGAGTTTGAATTTGTCAGGCAGCGAGAGGACTGCGAGGGGTGTTTCACGCAATGTTCCCCGAAGAGCGCAGAGAAAAAAAGTGCGCCGAGGGGCGACAAGAAGGTCGAGAAGAGGGGTCCGAGGAGAGAAGAACGGGATCGAGTGTTGTCGAGGTCAGTCGGTGTGGGAGGTCTGCCCATGAATCGATCGGTACGCACTGAATGGGACGTGGAACACGGTGGTCGACATTCCCATGCCGACTACGGCGACTTTGACGGGTTGCATGGCCATGGTGGGCTTGGCGGTCGGAAGGGGGAAAGGAAGACGAAGAAGTAGCAGCGAGAGTGAACCGGTGCAAGTCGCGCGTTCGGAGGTGCGAACTCAGCAGGAGTGCGAGCTGACACAGCAATCGGAACGAGTCAGTTCCAGACAGCTGCCAGAGAACGACGAGCTGCAGACTGACTGATCTTCTTGATGTCGGCTCAAACGCGGAGAGTGGAGGCGGGGTAATCCGAACACCGTCACGGCTCAGCCGCGGACAGCTCGTCGCACAGAGTATACAGCTTGAAACGAAAGCTTGGGAGCACCCCCTCTGGGTCACGCCGCACGGGCCATGAGTGACGCCGCTTCGACTTCGACTTTGACCGCTTCGACTCTGGTCGGTACCTCGACCGTCACGTACGGAGCAGTCGCACCTTGCCCGTCCAGCTTGCTACGCTCAGACGACGGTCAATTCGCTATCGTCACCCGCGCAGAGATCCACTTGCTCGTACGTGCTCGTCTCGAGTCGATGTCGTGTTGATCGAACCTCTCGCGCTCGCCTGACCCGGACCCCCCGCCCTGCAACAGATTCCGACACTCGGCTACGCGAGCAAAGAAGTCATCGATAGCAGTCGTGCAGCAGCACGGCCTCTCGCCGGGACAAAGGGAGGCGCGGACGCGCTCGAATCCGGGTTCAAGGGCAAAGGGAAAGAGACGGACGAACTCGCGTGGCTCAAGACTGCCGCCGTCCTAGACAAGAAGAATGTCATCAAGTGGTCAGACTGGGCCGATGGTCAGTCCGAGGGCCGTGTTGAAGCAAGGAGAAAGGCGGCGGGGCACTGACTGAACCGCCCGTGGAAACCCTGCAGAATACGATCTGGACATGCCCGGAATCGTCGAGTCGCACTGGAGAGCCGCCTCCTGGTCTCCGTCAGGACTTTCACACCTCGGCGGGTGAGTTTGTCGCAGTGGCGTCGAGTGGTCCGAAGCTGATTTCGGCCCGTGACGGAGACCAGCTGCATCCTCGGCGCCATCACGACGAACGGCGAGGCGCTGCTGTACGAGGCCAAAAAGAATGCCACAAAGGGAGAGTGGAACGAGGTGAGACGTGCTGCCCCCCATACGCCGCGAGCGCGGGGCCCGGTATATGCTGACATGGTAGTCTCGACCGCGCAGCTCGCCGACTTGACCAGCGGTCTCGTCAATGAGCTCGCTCCAGTTCGTGAGTGCACACCTACCAGGAAGTAACGCCCTGTCGCTGACCTCGTCATGCGCAGAGTCTGGTATTCCCGTGCAGAATCCGCGGATGCGCCGGAAAATGGTCGCGGCGCTCCTTCGCTGCCAGACAAGCGGTGGGTAACGAGTCTTCAACACGACCCCGCTCGCCGCTCTTCACTCACGACGATATTTCGCCCGCAGCCATCGCCTGGTCTCCCGCTGTCCCCGGCGTGACGAGTGATCTCTCGCTGCTCGCGCTTGGGCATCGCAGCGGCGAAGTCTCCCTTTGGCGGTTCGTCCTCCGCCTATGCGTGGGCATGAGACACTAAATTGAGAGTCTGACTATCCCTCTTGAACCGTAGAGTCAACGACGCGCGCGTACCCGAGTGTCTGGCGCGATTCTCGGCCGCCGACAAAGTCAACATCGTCAACGTGTTGAGCTGGTCTGACTGGACAGCAACACACGAGCGTGAGCCTGATGGAGTCCCGAGGCATAAATGACCGCTGATGCAGCGCCGTAATCCAGTCGCGACTGCTCAGCTCGCGATCGCCGATGGGGATGGTCGCGTTTTTACCGTCGAGGTGAAACAGCCCCTCGGAGCGTCCGCCTCGGCCGACGTGGAGGTTTCCGACGCTCTTCCGGTATGCGAGGCCGATAGCAGGGGTGCGACGCAGCTCTGTTGGGCTATCTCGCCAACGAGCGGATCGGTGAGTGTGTTTTCTTGCGCACTTGGACGAGCTCTTCTTGACGATACTTTGTCAACAGGATCAACTCGCGTACACGAAGCTCGGCACCGTTTGTCTCGCCTCGGTGGGACAAGGTGCCGACGGAACGGTGTGGGAGGTTCAGGAGGTCGAGCTACCGCTTGTCAGCCAAAACCAGTGGACGGGCTCGACTCCGTGGGCCGTCTGCAGCGGTGAGCGGCCGCGCTAAGTACCGCTCAGTGGAGATACGCCTGCTTATGCTCTCCTTTGGTCCTTTGACAGGGCTCGCTTTCATCCCCGAGCACAATTCGCTCCTCGTCTCGCTCTCATCCTCGGCGCTCTACTTCTTCGAAGTCTCTCCCGCCTTACGCCTCGTCCACCAGCCAGATACGCACTCCGCAGCGACGTTGACTCGTGCTGGTCGAGAGCTCTTTGAGGAAATCGTCATCCGGACCGGGGCACCCGGAATGACTCGCTCGAAACCCGCCTCGGGAGCGGGCAGCAGCGCCGTTGGACGAATCAGTCGAAAAGATGGTCCGCGCGTCATGGGCTTGGTGCACCTCGAAGGCAGCGCTCATGCGGACAAGATCGGCAAAGTCGCCTTCATCTTCGAGTGAGTCGCCTTCCGCTGAGCAGGGGTGAAGGTTGCGCGCTCAATCTGATCACCTTGTATCCTGTAGGACGGCACGGCCGGATTCTTCGATCTACCGGACGTACGGCCAGTTCCGGACGTATCTCGTCGTCGCCGATCTCGATGATCCGACGATGAGCGACGTGGAGGCGGTCCAGCAGGTCAGGCAAGCCCTGAGTCGACCCACAAATCGTATGTCAGGCCACTGTCAGTCTGTTCAGTGCGCCGATGGAGTACACTGACGCTGCTTGTGTGCTCGTAGCTCGAACACGTTCACCGCTGAAGGACCTCCTGTTGCCGCTGCACTACATCCGTCGCTTCGCCTCCTCGGCCGACTTTGTCTCCGCCCTGCTCGAGCTTTTAGTGGCACCTCTTTCGATTCACGAGGATCTGTCGTTACCGGACGTCGAGACCGCATTGCGGGAGAAGTTCGAAGCGCGGATTTGGGCCGAAGAGGGACTTCAGATCTTGCGGCAGAAGGAAACACTCGCTCGAGCCTTGATGGTATGCGGACTCCCTCGCTCAGGTTCCTGAGCGCTCAATACTGACTTGACCTCACTTTCCAGCGGGACGAGGACCTCGCGGCCGAAATGCGCCACGACGCAAAAAGAGTTCACACCGACTTGCTACGCTCGCTCATCAAGGAGCTGCTGGCTAAGACTGCCGCACTCCTCGGTGCACTCAAGCTGCAAGGTAGGCGGTGCTTCCCCTCCGTCGAATCGTGCGAGACAGCTAAAGACATCGACTAATTCGCGCACGCAGAAACCGCGAAAACTGTCTACTCCCGCCTTTTGCTCGCCTCCGCTTCGCTGCATCCGGTCGCCGAGAGCGACGAGAACGGCGCCTTGCTCCCGGCCGACGAGCTCGCTCGTGCGTATGAACAGGGCAACGTGTTGTGCCCGGCATGTCAAGCGCCGGTCCCGCTCGCGAACACGCGCTACGCCTGTTGTGAGACGGGTCATCAGTGGGGTGAGTCCCTCCCCGCTTCCACTTCGACAGGTGCCTGCACCTGGCGTCGCACGCGACTGACACTCTTTACGCTGGCACATCACAGAACGCTGCTCCATCACGCTCGACCTAATCTCAACAGTCCAGGTGCGGACTTGCACCGCGTGCGAGCGCAAAGCACTCCTCCACTCCACGGACGGCGTGCTCGATGAGCTGCTCGGACTGGCGACGTGCTGCGTGTACTGCGGAGGGAGGTGGATGCGGATGCGATGACGCAGACGGGTAGTTGCCGCAGGAAGCAATACGAGCGATGTTGCCCGGTTCCAACCCCAATTGTCGCGCATGTCATGACCAACTACGCGCGTGCTTTTCAGGACGTTTTCGAGATCCTGACAGATGCCCCGGGTAAGACATGGTGACACCGGCGAGCAACCGCGAAGCGTGGAGCGAGAAACGTCCAGCGTTTCGATTCCGTCTAAAGAACGATACTCATGCTCGTGCGACCAAGAGCTCCTGAGCCTGTCGCCATCCTTGATCCAGGCGAACCCGGATTTCGTCAACGTCCTGCCGTACTCGATTGGACGCCTGACCGCTGTCCGCTTGACCAGTCCACCGAGATTCATGCGCCCGCACAAACGCTTCGCTCCTCTGTACCCCGTCGTGGTCGTCTCGGATACTTGAAAGCTGAGTCCGAAACGCGCGGAGTTTCCGGCCCGCCTCGGACGCGAGCGCGCTTTGCTCCTGTGTCTGCTCCGTCAGAGAAGCGAAGATGGCGAGTAGCGATTGTGTCGCGAGGCGTAGGGATGACAGGTCCGAGGCGATGGCGGTGACGAGATCGGACGACGAAGGCTCGAGGTCGCCAGCTGGTCGACCCGAGATGTCGTCGTCTAATGGATCCACGGGCACCGTGAGATTCGCAAAATCGTGCGCTTCGTTGCGGCCGTCCTCGTCAAGAGGGTCGAGGAACGCAAGCGCATTCCGCCAACTAGGGTCTGTCCGACCGAGGTCTCGCTCAAGCACGGCCAGGTCCCGCAGTTCGTCGTCCCGCTTGGCCGACGAAAGCTGCAGATTTCGCAGCAGCTTGGCGGAAAGATCCTCGACGATGCTCTGACGATCGTAGAGCACTGCGGCGGCGCGAGGCTCGTCCGTGCAGGGAGGATTGGAGGCCGTTGCCGATCCGAGTGGCGGCAACGTTCCTGTCCGACTTCGCTCGTCGGTGGTCTCAAAATTGGTGGTGTACGCCCTGAGTCGCTGCAGGAACGCGTCAATGTCGGTTGTCGATTGCTCCGTGGCGCCGGCGACGTCGTTCACGGCCTCGGCGAGCGCCCATTCGCGCCGCTCGTCTTGTTCCTCCTCTTGGCGCGGCGAATCCAAGACGTGCGGACCAGAGCGAGCACCAATGCCAGCGTTTCGCGATGACGGGCGAGATCGATGCCGACCGGCTCTGTTCTGCCAGCCATTCTCGCCGCGGCTCGAGAGTTCGCGATCCTCCTCCTCCTCCTCAGAGCTAGCCTTGGAGGCGCCGTACGTCGCCGTCGCAGATCCACTTGCCCTTTTCCCGCTTGCGTCGTTGTGAGCGTCGTCGTCTCCGAGCCCGAGCTCCTGCAAGAGGGCCCGTTCCCGCTCCGGTCGTCGGTCGCCGTCGTCGGCAGCGAGTTCCGCCGCCAGAGTCGCTGTCGACGCGAGCTGCTGCGTCCTTTGCTTACTCGGGACTCGCCGCCTGCGTCTCGGAGCACGGTGGAGCGAGCTGTCCGAATCGTCGCTTACAGCTCTCGACGGCGAGTCGTGCACGCGCCGCGGACCCTCGTCGTCGTCGTCGACTTCTCCGCCAGAGTCGCTGACATAGTCTCGCCTGCTCGATCCAAAGCCAGACAAGTCGGCCAGCTCGTCTGAAAGCGTCGAGCCGAAGCCTGCACCGAGCTGAGCCGCGAACGAGTCCTCTTGCTCGTCGTCGTCGTCGTCGTCGTCGCGCGACGAGTCGAGTGAAATTCCACCGAACCCGGCTCCGAGCGACTGTAGAGACGAAGAGCCGAGCGTCGGCAAGTCGAGGTCCAAGAATGCAGGATCTAGCTCGTCGTCTGCCATGGCGTGGCTTGACTGTGAACGAGAGGACAGAGTTGGCAACCTCGTGCGATCGCTTTCACGCCGAACTCGCGGACGGACGGACGGAAAACGCAATGCTATCTCACACAGCGCAGATGGCGAATTCTCCAAGGCGGTTGTGGATCTAGCTTAGTTACACAAGCCGACGCGAGAAAGCGAATCGGCAAGGGAGCGAGAATGTAGAGACTTTACGCCTTGAGCATGTCCTGGAGCTCTCCCGCCTCCTGCATCTCCTTGACGACGTCGAGGCCGCCGACAAACTCGCCCTTGATGATCAGTTGCGGGAACGTCGGCCACTCGTTCATCTCCTTGAGCCCTGCCAGAGCAGATGACGGGATCGTCAGCTGAGCAAAGGGGCAGAGTTTGCACACACGAGGTGAGGGGCACGCACGCTGCCGGGCACCTTCGTCTTGCAGGATGTCGTACGTCGTGTACTCGATGCCCTCGCTCTCGAGGATGCCGACAATCTTTTGCGAAAAGCCGCATCTGCGAGCACGAGGCCACCCGTCCAGAGTTGGCGAGCCGTCCAACGGAAGGAGGAGGACGCGATTGCCACCAGGGCAGCGTAGAAAAGCGGGCGCCAGCTCACCTGGGCGTGTCGCGGTCTCCCTTCATGAACAAGACGACATCCGACTGCTTCATCAACTCTTCGCACCGCTTTGTCAACTCTTCCTCCGACTCTTCTTCCTCGTCGTCGTCGTCCTCTTCCTGTCCGGCCGCACCTCCCGCGACGGTCCCTTGCGCATCAGTGGTCCCCGTCGACTTCTCGCCCGGTTGGTAGACGGTCTTGGCGGCGACGGGTTGGAGGGACGAGGACGAGAGGGCAGAGGGTTTCGCGGCGTGCGATTTCAGGGCCGCCGAGAGGACGGCAGGTTGCGCGCCCGACAGGCGAGTCAAGAGGGTGTGCCCCTGTGGGTCGGGTCAGCCGAGTCAGCAGACAGCTCCTTTGCAAGTCACGAGCTACCAGGAGCGGCGAGCGAGGTCCGCTCCCTTGGTCGACTCGCGGTCAGACGCGCCACTCACTCGGAGGAGGATAAAGTACGGGACGGCGTCGACCTCGAACGACTCCGAGATGTCTGGCAGTGCTTCTGCTTCAATCTGTCGTTAAGCGAGAGCCATTTGAGTCAGCGGAGGGGTTCTACGTGAGGAGAGGGCCCGCGCAACCGAGCCGGGAACTGACCGAGAGGAAGAGGACGTCTGGCCAGCGTTTCGCGAGTTCAGTCGTGACGTCGTCCATCTGCTTGCATGGTTCTGCCCAGTCTGCGCGAAAGTAGAGGACCGAGACGCGGTCCAAGTCTGTCGAGAGTTGCGCCTGCAAATCGGCGGGCGATTCGACGCGGTAAGGGTTGGTTGCTGTCGTCGAGGAGGCCATGTGTGCGCTATTGATTGTATGACCAGAGTGCAGCGGGAAGCGGCGAGGGGAATGACGACAGATTGCTCTCATCGTCTCTTCGTGCCGACTCTCTCTTTCGTCTCCGTCTCTCGCCACCCTGGCCATGCTTCGATGTGCTCCAATGCTCTCTATACGCTTTCCGACTTTGCTGACGATCGATGCCTGCTCGCTCCTTCTCTCGAACCCGAGTCACGGCGGACCTGCCCGGACTGTCCGCGGCCGACCAAATCGCCGAACCCCGGCTTTTGCTCTGTGACTGGACCACACTCTCATTGCTTGTCCTGCTCTCTCTCCCTCTCTCTCTCTCTGCTTTCTTGCGCTCTCTTGCTTTCGCTTCCGTCGCGCTACCACTTTTGACCCATGTCCAACCCCAACGCCCCCACCACCGCTCGCACCTCGGCCCCTCCCGAACTGTCGACGGAGGGCCTCGTCCTCTTGTACGGCTCGACCCCAAACGGGTGGAAATGCACCTACGCCCTCGAAATCCTCAAACAAGCCGGGTTGATCCCCGGATACACCGTCTGCGAGGTCTACTTGCAGACGGACGAGCAGTTCGAACCTTGGTTCTAGGCCATCAACCCGAACTGTCCGTTCCCGGGCCTCGTTCACTGCCCTTGCTGGCACCATCAGAGTAGGCAAGGGCTGACGGAAGTTTGCGCCTTGAAAACCCCCTCCAAACAGCCAAGATGCCCGCCTTGATCGACAACCGTCCGGACGCCCCTCCCGTTCACGTCTGGGAATCCGCCAGCATCCTCCGCTACCTCGAACGCGTCTACGACACGCAGAAACTCCTCGGCTTTCAAGACGCCGACCTGCAGACTGAAATGGACAACTGGATCTTTTGGACGTGCGTCAGCCCCGGTTGACCTCGCTTTCGAAAGTCGTCGCTTTCTGCGCGAGCGCAGGGTCGCGTGTTTGTTCAGGACGTCGGCTCTGACCGAGTGTTGATCCCGTACAGGCAAGGCGGTCTTGGTCCGATGCAGGTTCGTCCGCCTCGGCGCGTCTTGAAAGCCGGCTAGACGGACTTTGCTCACGCTTTCGGGGTCCGAACCCGCACAGGGCCAGTTGAACCACTTTTACCGCTACACCGACGTCAAAGTCGACTATGCTGAGAAGAGGTGAGGCCTCTCGTACCCATCCACGATCTCCTTCGAGCCCGGAATCCGCTCAGGAGGGAAGCGTGACTGGCTGGCTTTCCACTTCCTGACGCGTGCCGTGTTCTTTCTTCACCGCCCGCTCGCCCGCCTGTAGGTACCGCGACGAGGTCGACAGGCTGTACAAAGTTCTCGACGCCCACCTCGCAGGACGCCAGTACCTCGTCGGCGACAAGCTCAGTTACGCCGACCTTACCGCGGAACCCTGGTGCGTCCCGCCTCGTCTGCCCCTCTTCTATGCAGCTTCAGGAGGGGGATTCCATCGCAGAGAGACTGAATGTACTGTTGGTGCCGCAGGGTCCGCTGCGCGTTCTGGGCAGGCATGTCCCTCTCGCCGTATCCAAACGTCGAAGCATGGCACGACCGGATCGAACAGACGCCCGTCATCCTCGACGCGCTCAAAGTCCCGAGTCAGGACCTCGTCACGCGGATCAAGAATGATCCTGAGCTCGAGGCGAGGATCACGGCGGCGATGAAGAAGCGCAAGGAGGACGCGCAGCAGTAGACGCGTGACGTGAACGAGGTCATCCTCTCGAGCTTGCGATCGTTCAAGCAGACCGTGAGATCTCCCGGATGTTAGATGTATGAATAGAGGCTGTGACGAACTCCACTGCCACCAAAGGGAGCCACAAGCTACAGGAAGATTTACAGAGGACTGGACGGCTCCTGGAGGTTGAGCGCGACCTTGACCATCTCGACCGAAGTGAGCCACGGGTTCTTGGGCGACGGCACGTCACGCAGCTGTTCCCTGTGCACCAGAAAACGAGCCGCATCAGCAGGCACTAAAAGACAATTGTGCTAGCCGATAGCGCAAGGATGTCCGCCGTACCGGTTCTTCACGCGAAGGATAAAGTTGAGGAGGACGGCGACGAAGATGAGACCGCAGACGATAAGTGGGCCATACGGCTCGTCTGCAAGTATCACGAGTTAGCGATCCATCGGAATCCGCTCCGGGGAGCGCTGCAGACCGGACAGATTTCTCACCGTGGTGGCCTCCGTACCGCATGACGATCCGATACCGCCTGATCCGGTGCATCGTCCATGCGTACCCGAGCATCGAGCACGCGATCACGGAATAGATGACTCCCATCGTTTTAGAGGCCCAGTCTCGCTCGCCGGCCGAGTTGAAAAGGGCGAGGGCGAACGAGGAGAGCAGGAGCGCGACGCGGAACCAGGAGAGGAGGGTACGCTCCGACGCGAGCCAGACCTGCGTCGAGGGAAACAAGCGCTCAGTCAGGGAATTCTGCCAGGAAAGAGTCGCCGCGGGGCCGCGCTTTGCGTCGCTGAACTGCTCACCTTGGGCTCAATCTTGGAAGCGTCTGCTCCAAGTCTCTGCAGACCGTCTGCGTTCGGGGGTGCGCCGTTCGTCGCACCATAGTTTGGCAGACCACTTGTTGGGACCTGCCCACGGAGAAAGACTGCTTGTCAGCCTGTTGATCGCGCTACAGCCGTGCAGCCATCCGGCGACTGACCTCAGCTCCGGCAGACAGGTCGGCGAACAAGGCCGGGAAACGGTGCACGAGGCGGTTGTGTAGTTCGCGAGTGAAGCGCCGGGACTGCTCAACGGGGGCGGCCATGCTGTGTACGTTTCGTTGACGGTCGTGGGTCGGTCGGTCGAGTGATCGAAAGCGATCGTTGTCGGGGCTGGCGACAAGGAGTACGCGCTGTCAGTCTGTGCGCTTGTGCAGTGTTCCCACGCAAGTGCTGCAAGCTACGCGCACTGCAAGAGCCTTCGAATGTGCGTAGCTTGAGAGATTGAGGCGCACCCCACACACTGATGGAGATGACTTTGAAATGTCGACAGACGCCAGCCATACACCCCAGGGCGGGACATAGTGGGATGGGAGCCACAGCCACTTACCTTGTGAGCTTGCGATGAGGCTGAACTGGGCGCAAGATGACGTTGTGGGAGGGAGAGAGTGATTAATCTTGCGCAAGTCGCCGAGCCCACGTGCGGAAGAAGCAGACTCTGTCGAGGGCCGTATGGGTATCCCTCTTTCTAGCGGAACGACTCGAGATCACACTCATAGTGCTCAGCAAATTGACAAAAGGCTCTACATTGTGAAAGGAAAAGACGACAAAGGGGCAAAAGGAACCGGAAGACGGATATGTAGTCGGACAAAGGTTGCGGTCTATACAGAGGGTAATCGGATCGCCTATAGACACGACGGGAGTGTATGATATGGACAGCGAGAAGGTGCGGGGGGCGCCAGCGCCAGAGTCGGGAGGTCGAGACGGCCTTTGAGATTCCGGATCGCTCAGAAAACGGCGCCGAGCTGCGGCGCTCCCGAGCGGCTCTGGTGGTTCCGCCGTTCCACTTCCTGCACGACCATCAGCTCTTCCGGACGCAGTGTCCGTCGATCCAGGCAGGCGAGGATCCGTGGGCCGAGGTTGAAGCGCGCCGACCGTGCGAGCGAGATGTACCGACTCATCTCGAGGTGCAACGACTGGTAGTAGACGAGCGAGGCGCGGCGGATGGTCTGCAGTCGTGAGAGGGAGTCAGTGACCGGTCACTGCGACCAAACAGACAGCCCAGCGCACAAAGAGTACGCGTTCAAAGCCGCTCAAGAAGAGCTGTTCGTGGAAAGCGAACGCGGCAGCCGGCGTCGGGCAAGCTCTGGCAATCTCGTTGATCAGGCGCAGATGAGCGGTCTGTGGAGCCGGACTCTGTCAATCAAGGGTCGGGACTGGCTGCGAACCCACTCAGGCTTACGCAGTACGCCATCGCTTCGTATTCGACTCCACCCGTCATGCCGCTCGGGACCTTGGGCGCTTCGATTGCGTCGGTGTCGATCTGCTCGAGTGTCCAGAACAAGTTGTTGGCATGGCAGAAAACCCTGTGCGCGTGTCAGATAGAGCAGTCAGCACCTGCGGCGACTTGAAACATCGGACCTGAAGAAGTCCCTAGGGCGATGAGCGCACCAGAAGTAGTCTCGGACGCAGTCAGCAATCTCCTTGACCCAAATCTTGTACGGCCTGTCGCGGTGAGCGCGCTGGATGAAGTCGACCTTGGCGTCCTCTTCCTCGTTCGGAGGTCCCTGCATGAGACTGAGGACGAAGCGGTGCGCCTGCTGGATCCGTTCAGGCGTGAGCACCTTCTCGCGCTCGAGTGAGGCGTTGCCGGTCGTCGCAAATTCGTCGTCATCGTCCGCCGATTTGATACGGCGGGTGTAGCGTCGGACGCCTCCGCTTCCCCCTTCGTTCGAGCTGAAGGATCCACTCGACAAGCCCAGGCGAGACGAGGCGCAAGCCGGTTCAAGCGAGATCTCGGCTTGGCTCCAAGCGGTTTTGGGCAGAGCACCGCAATCCGGAGGGCAGATCTGGAAGATGGCGTGGATGAGCTCGACGAGGATCTGACGGCAGGGGAGGTCGCCCGGGCGTTTCTCGGAGAAGAGGAGTGACGTGAACGGTAGGAAAGGCGATGGCGAGTGAGAAGCGAGCGTCCGTTTGCCGACCTATGTGAGGGGTTGCCAAGGTGTCAGCGGCTGCCGCAACGCGCCGGTCATAAAAGCAGATACCCTTACATTGGTCATCGTAAGCGCTCGGAAGCAGCGCAGCACCTCGTACAAGATCTGGTCGTCGTGCTGCTCCTCGCTGCAGGTGATGATTGCATGAGCGCTGGTTGTGCAGGGAGAGTTGCAGTCCGGAAACTCACCGCCACTCCTTCTCCAGCAAGTCCTTTGCGCGTCCGAGCAGGCCAACATAGCCACCGCTCTGTACAAACGCGTTGATCCAACTAGGGGCGCGAGAGCGTAAGTACGCGCCCAATCGAGTGTTCCGAGGGGAGGCAGACCCACCTCGGCGATTCGTTGCGCAAGCGGCCGCGCAGCTGACCGAGATCCTTGACGCGCAAGTTCTCGACTTTGCTCGAACACAACACGCGAGCCCAGTAGGCGGGTGCCTCGGCCGGCTTCTCGGCAAGTGTGCCAGCAGCCTCGCGTGCCCTGCCGTTCACTTGGCGTACAGACGATGACGAAGCCGTTCGCGAATGCGAGCGCGACCGGCCGCGAAGTACGCCAGAGGGACCTTCGCTGTCGCCGGTACGCGAAGCATCTTGTTCGCTCCGAGCTCGCAACGAGCTGTTCGACTTTGCCTTGCGCAAGAACGACTTGATGCCGCTGCTCGCCGACGTCGGCGTCTTGGTAGGCTCGGTGGACAAGGTCGAGGGACCCGCGAGGTTCATCGAGCGACCGCGCTGGTGCTGCGATGCGCGGAGCGACTGCTTGGGGGCGGCGGCGGTGCGCAGCATCTCTTCCTTGAGCGGCAAGGCAAGTCCGAGCATCTTATTGCGAACAGTCTGATCGGGCAGCTGCATCGTATCCTGCAAAAGACAAGTAGCGTCAGTAAGAGAATGGGATGATGGTCGAGTCGATCAAACGGACCAGTAGCTTGGCGAATTCGATGTCGACCCGCTCGATCCGCTGCGCAGCCGATTCGATAGGCGCGGATTGAGAAGGCATGGTCGGCTTTGCGCCGGCGCCGACCGAAGACGAGCGCGGGCGCCTTCGGGTTGGTCCGGCAGCGGGTCCCAATTGCCTTGATGCAGATTTGGCATCGGCCGCACGAGCAACCGGCCTTTCCGCCGGGCGATCAGAGTACGACTCGTCGGAGTACCAAGCGTGACTCGCTGCACCCGGACTCGGCGCGCTCGGGCGCGGCGGAAGAGCCTCGATGAAAGACGAGACCGGACGGTGCTGCATCGCGGGGCGGTCGGAACGCGCCGGGGCGACGTTGGATTGCTCTCGTTTCGAAGGCGAAGATGGAAAGGGAGCCGCCCGGTCTGCCGACAAGTAGTCCGGTCCGGGAGGGGCGGCGAAGCGCGGTCTCGTTGGCGAAGCGGGCAGGGCGGCATGGTCGCGAACCAGCTGAGCGGGTTCAGAGCGCTGCGGCAACCCGACGGCCGACCGTGAGAATGTGCTGAACCGTTTCGCCTCTTCTTGACGGACCTCTACGCGCTCCGCTCGGCTGACGTGAGCGTTCTCGGCAGAGTTCGACACGAGGCTCGAAGCGTGCGTCGAGTCGCTCGAACGTGTCGCCATCGTCTCGATTGTGACGGTGGTCACGACGTCCGTCTCGGCTCTGGGGCTACCTCCGAGTGCCTCAGAGATCGAGAGACTCGTGCTGATGACCGGGAGACCGAGGATCGGACGTCCGTTCCGGTCCCGGGTCGAGCGAGCGGCCACGGGTGACTCGTTCTCTTTGCCTCGCCCGTCTTTGCGTTGCGGGTCGAACTTCGTAGGCGACTGGTTCGTACTGCGTTTCGCTTGCATCTGAAATAGCGAAGCGGGTACCGTGGGCGAGACGATGCGACCGGGAGAGACCGGTTCGCTCGGCTTGGTGGGGCTGTGGCGTCCGACGTCGACTCGGAGTGCCGCCCTCTCGTTGCCAGCGTCACGAGCAAAGGTCGTGCGGGACGGTGAGGCCAGCGGCGGTGCGAGGGCGTCGTATGGCCTCGAGCGTACGCCGAGAGACGCTTCTTCCCATCCTTGCACGAGGGAAGCGACGCGAGGACCGGTTCCCGTTGGCTTTGTGGGCGACTGCCGACTTGGGTTCAAGTCGATCGCTGGCTCGTGCGGATTCCTTGGTCCGGCGGGTGCGCGCTGCCACCGCTGAGCGTGCATTTCTCGATCAACGGGCGAATCGACGCCGGTGACGAGAGAGCGAAGAAGACCTTGACGTTTGTTTGGCGACGGTGGTGCAGCAGTTATAGACATACTGAGAGCCCTCCGAGCTTCGGGCGGTCAGCGTATGGCCTAGAGAGTAAAGTAGGAAGCGAACCTATGTTGATCCAACTTCGACGTCTCGGTGCCGAGACGCTTCTTGTCCTCCCCCGCGACCACTCACGCTCGCTTTCGGCATCGCGCTGACTGAGACTGGACTCGAAAAATGCTACACTATATATGCTGGACCCGGGCGTCTCTATTGCGCTCGCTATTGCTTTGTCTCGCGTCGCGAACGCGCCGAGAACGGGCTCGGACCCCTTCGGTCAACTTTTGTGGCTCCTTTCGACGGTGGACGACACGTCACGCTGGCGATAAAGATCGGACAGGCTACTGGACCCGCGCAACTCCTCGGCATGTCCGAGCTGCGCCATCTGCCGCATTTCCGCCCGTCCCGTCGCTCGCTGTCCCGTCGCTCGCTGAGAGCGCACTCGCTGAAGCTCAGCCTGTGTTACGCCTGCTCAGGATCTCGTCTTCGAGATGAGCAGCTCGTGCATTCCCACATGCGGCTGCCATGGCGGTTTCGGCGGTGAGAGCAAGTCGGACGCCAAGGGTCGCTGCCAGATCTGCGAACATCCAGGTTCGGAGCCATTCACTCATCGGTCAGCGTGATACCCGCTCACAATACCGCTGCCACCAGCCGTGCTGCACGATCTTTCCACAGCTTCGAGCGAGTCGCTTCATGGGCCGCCATCCCCTTCCGCGCCGTCGGTCCCACCCGGGATACCCCCGCCAGGGCTTCAGGGAAACGCATGGGGGCCTCCAAGAGCGTCACCAGATTCCTACAGTGCCGAACCTGCTCGGGAAACGCGTTGTTCGTCGGCGCAGCTCGATGGGAGGAACAACTCTCGACGCCTCAATCGCTCGCGACACTCCTCTACTATCCATCTCCTATACCTTATCCGATCTCCTGTACGTCCCGAGATCGCCGCGAGCTGACTGAGAGTTGCAGACGCTGAGTCGCCGGTCTGACCGGCATGACAGCCCTCGAAACCCCCTCCTTGTACTTTCCACAACCGCGTCTCCTTCTCCCGCCTACGCCTCCGAAAATGCCGCCACTGCTCGCACAATCACGACCTCGCTCGCCCTATCTCGACGCCGCGAGGCGATTATCCTGCGGCCACGAATCGTCGAGTTCGCGAGACCCTGCCACCTCCGTCCGTTCGTTTGCCGACTCGCCAACGCCAGATACGTCGCCGCCGCCGCCGCCAATCCCCCCGCGACCACCTCGAGCAGGAGTAGTGAAAGACACGAGTCTATTGCTGGCGCACGACGTGCGATTCCGAGGGTCGAGATCGAAACTCGAAGCTCCCGTCGATCCGATGAGCTCAGCAGAGTCGATCACGACCGCCGAAGCTTCGCCACCAGCTACTCTCGCCACATTGTGGCCGATATCTCCTCTCGGCCCGCGACCGCCAAGGCTGATGAGCCGTGCGAGCGCGCCGTCTTGCCTCGCCGCCTTCACTGTCTGTTCTTCACTGTCGCCGGCTTCTCCGACTACGACAACTCCGCGGCGGGCATCGGAAGCAGCGCTGACACCGCCGAGTGACCCTGTTGCCGAGGAGGCGACCATTGGACGACCCTCACCAGGAGGGGCCAAAGAAGCGGCGGCAGCGATTCATTCCGCGCTGGACGCTCTCGCCAGAGGCTACCAATCGCGCCCGGGACTCTCCATCCTCGGCGCGAAACTTTCTGGCGGCAATGCCTGCATGCCATGTCATTCAAGCGGAAGTAAGGAGCCCGTCTCGATCTTCCGATCGCCTACGTCAACGTCGTCTCCCGCCCGGAACCGTGCTGCCGGTCCTGCTCCGTCTCTCTCCAGCGACAGCGCCCCTGCCTCGTCAATCTTTAAACGCGCTCCTACTTCTGGCCGTTCGAATGCACAGCCCCGGTCCATCCTTGCAACTGGGCTCTCGCGCGGTTACGGCGCTGGTACGGCAGTGACCGGCGCCGGCAAGAGACGGCTTGCTCTTATCCACCAGCCAGCGAAGGCTTCTTGGCCGATATCGAAACTCGGACACGAAGCCAGTCCAGCTCTGGCGAATCCGCAGAGGGCTCGCGGATTTGGCCGAGGTCCGACCCTATCGGGGGCGACGAAGACCTTCACGCGATCGAGCCAATCGCTTGGACATCCGGTGGTGTTGGCAGCGATGGCGGAAACCACCGTCGACGATCAGCATTTCACGATGCGCTTGTTGGTTGCCAGCAGGACACAGGATTACCTGGCCACCTTACGTCGCGTCCGCAACAACGAACGTCGAGCACTCGACATGGGCCTTCCGCCGGCCGTCGGTCGCAAAGCAACGGTGAACGTGCGCATCACAGTGGCGGAAGCCGGCCCCGACGTTACAAAACGGAATGCCACAGGGGTCCGAGATGGCCCTCTCTCTTTAACCGCCGTCGCAATCCGACGATGAAGCGAAGTGCATCTGTAGTGCTGCCGGTAGCGACAGTTAGGCACCTTCTCGGTATTCTCTGAGCTGCGCCACGATTCTTCCAGTTTTCCATGGGGCTAAAGAACGAGGTCATCGAGATGAGAGAGAGAGAAGGGGCTTTACATCGACCTCAGACCGAAGATCTCGCCGATGGTCTAGCATCTACATTAGTATCCAAAAGTCAGACTAATGTATTGCCAAACGTAATGACAACCTCGATGTTTGCAGAGGTTGTCCTCCTCCAGCTCACGCCCGAAAACCCGGTGGGAAAAAGCAAGGTGTAGCTGGAGGAGTCAGAATCAGGGAAGCGGGAAAAAGTTTGAAAAACCCGAGAGTGTGAAGAGGTGACGGGGAAAAGGGGAAAAACCCCGTCGATGTGTCGAATGTGCTTGTGTCCGCAGCAAACCCGGTGGGAAAAGGCGTACGGACATGAGGAGGGAAACCCTTGAATGGGATGAAAACCCTCCGCAGGTTCAGCTGTTCCAATCTCATGCTGGGGAAGCAGCTATTCCCGCTGCCTCGATGAAAGCTTCTGGCGGGCAAGCGGGGAGCGAGCTGCGGCGGAACGCGCGCGATGGACGTCTTCTTGTGTCGCGACCTTCCGACCGCAGTCGTGCTTTGGAGTCTCGTCTTGGAAGTCTCCAGCTCCACATGCACGGTCGAAAATCCGGCCAATCTGCACGCACGTTGCGTGATGCGTTGCACATCAATTTTCGGCGACTGGCCTCCGATCGCTACGCCTGCAGGCAGTCGCTCACTGTGGGCGAGATCGTATGCGCGTGCTAGACCGACTCGCTCATCATGGCGGTGCCACGGAGCGGACTTTCTGGTTTTTCACAGCCGCTCGCTCATCGCGCCGTCAGGGGGCCTGTACTGGACCGCATCGTGGCTCTGAACTACTTCATTCGATACATGTCGGGCATGCATTGCGCTCCGCTCTGCTTTGTCTCGCGTCCCGAACGCGCCGACACGGTCACGTACGGGGCTCGGGCCTCTTGGTGCGTTTCAACGGCGGTAACTCCTTTCTACGACGCACGACACGTCATGCTAGCAACGAGTTCGGACAAGCTCTCGGCCCGCGCACCCGGACAACGAGTTCGGACAGGAATCTCGGCCTGCGCAGCTCCTCGGCTTGTCCGAGCTGCGCCATCTGCTGCATCTCCGCCTCCCTCGATGCGCACGCTCTCGCTGCAGCTCAGTCGGATCTGCTCAGACGCCCATCGACGTGATGAGTAGCTCATGTGCTTCGTGCGCTTGCGGTGGCCGCTTCGCGAGGTCGAGCAAAGCGGGCGCTCAAGGTCGGTGCATTACTTGCCGGCATCCAGGTGCGTTCGTCGTTCGCTCTTCGGCAGAGCCTGCCGCTGACAAATACGTTCTACTCAGCGGTGCTCCACGATCTCGCCGCAGATACAACCACAGTAGAATGTGCGCCACTGCCCGGGCTGCGTGCAGAGCCGCCTGTAAAGCCGCCTGCAGTGCCGCCTGGAATTTCTCCACCCGGGCTCGGCAATCAGAGTCGAGCAGCCGCGAGGAAGGGAATAGACGGTGCTGCACACGCGATGGGCTCACGGGAACACCCCCGCTCCGACCCTCAAGACGAAGAGCACAGCGCGATTCTTGCCACGCTCGCACGGGCGCCTCTGCTTTATTATCCAGCGCCCATACCTTACCCTATATCTGGTACGCCTTCGCTCCTAGCCGCTTCTAAAGACAACGTGTGAGCTGATGTGCACCTTCGTGCAATAACAGCTCTTGAAAGACCTTCTCTATACTTACCGCCTCCCCGCCTTGTCTTTCCGCCTGAGCTGACTCGCACATCGTCTGACTCGTTTCAGCGACCTCGAACTCTGTACTATCCTCCGTCCTATGCCGATCGACAACCCCCGAAACCTCCTTCGACCCCAGCAATCGCTGCAACCGCTGCGCGCAGAATCAAGCCGGCGGCGGTCTCGCCGCCGCGAATCCCTCCCCGACCACTCCGAGTCCAACAGCTCTCGAAGACTACTGCTGCTTCAGACTCGAGCATTCGGAAGGAGCAAAGGCACGCCGCGCGCCGGCGGGAACTCACGGCGCGCGTTCTCGCCGGCTTGAGGCAGAAGCCTGCGCTTACGCTGCGCGACAAGGTTGTCGGGTACAACAATCCTTCTCCCGGAGGTCCGTCGCCAAGGACAAGGTACAGCAAGGAGGCTCTGCCTCGAAAAAAGGAGCGCCGCGGATCGGTGTTGCGACTCGGAGCTCCCGCGCTCTCGGAGAACTCGACACTTTCGACCACGGTCGCCGCACCTTCGTCATTGGACGTCAAAAGCTCGATGGTCGCGACTACCGTCGCTGCACCTTCATTATCAGTCGTCTCAGCCGATTTGCGATCGATGTCGCGACTCGTCCCGCAGGTGCGGAGTCTGGCTCGCCGTGCGAGCGCCCCGTCGTCGCTCAAGGCTGCCGTCCTTCTGGCCGCGGAACCCCCGGCGGATCCCGTTGCGCCTGAAGCGGCGCAGCCTCATTCTGCGTCAACGATCGAGGCAGGTCCGCGTCCGTCGTCTCCTCCACCTGAAGCGGAGGCCCTACCCTGTCGGCTTCTGTTTTCGGCAGAAGTGGCGAAAGACGCGACGCAGGCAATTCTAGCCGCTTCGAGCGCTCTGACGAGAGGCTTTCGGTCGCGCCCTGGATTGGCTTCTCTCGCGAACATGGCACTGTACAGCAGCCATGCTGTGCCTGATCGCTCCGGTCACGACATGACGCTCGGCTCGACCATTCAGCCGCCCACCAGTCAGCTCCTCCGGCCTCCTAAGACGTCTCCTCTCGCTCGAAGTCGCGCAGCGGGTTTCGCGACCCGGCTCGTCAGTGCGACTACCGGTGCTGCTTCGACGCCCCTCTCACGGATTTCTCCCGTCGGGGCAGTCACTGCGAATCGCTCCTCTCTCGTGGCTGGACTCCCTTGCGGCTTCGGCACCGGCACGGTCAGGCTTGGAGCCAAGAAGGGCTGCCGCAATCTTCCCCTCCGGTCGCCCACGTCTACTCGGCTTATCTTGGATCTCCAATACCAGGTCAGCCGAGCGACTGCCTCGCCCAAGCGAACCCGGAGCGATGCTGCCGATCGACAGGACGGCGTCGGCCGAGCGTTTGCGCTCTCGAAAGTCTCCGAAGCTTGGACGCGGACGTGCAACTCGATGAGAGAGCCAGGACGCCGTGCTTGCGTCACAGTCGTTCTCCCTTTCAACACGGCCACCGGACGACACACGTTTCGCCTCACGATTTTCCGCGCCACGGTACCCTTTTTAGTGGACATTCGCCGTTTCGTCAACCTCAAACTTCGACAGCGGGAGGGCGGCCTCACGCTGATCGACGCACGTCGAGCGGCGTTGGACGTTCGGTCCGCAATTACCAGAGCAGCTCCAGGCCTCCCGGTCCGGCCGCAAGTCGGCATTGACCTCGTCCTTCCCGAGCGACCGCAGCCGCCGGCGGAGAGTGAAGCGGAGGACGACACTTGCAGCAGCACCGACAGCGACACCGACGGGTCTTGTTCAAATTCGGGTACGGATACAGATTCAGATGCCGACCTCGACAATGACGCTTGGTTGGCGGTCAAAACCGAGAAGGCTCGTCGACTCTTTCGCGAGGATCCTGCTTCCAGAACGGCGGCCATAGCAAGACTCGCGACCGAGCTTGCTGCCGAGCTTGCCGACAGCAAAGGCGTCGCTAAGGGCGCGATGGCGACGGTCGTGACGGTGATCGAAGGAGGGCTGGCTTCCGGAGCGCTCCTCCCCGTGGACATCTTGACCGGGTCGAAGAACGATTACATCAAGCGAAAATCTGCTCTCGAACTGTCGATACAAGGGAGGCGCCAAGGGCGGATCAAGGCGCGGGCGGGGCGTCGTTAGCAGACCTCCGCGACAAAAAGCGTGCATTCATCCTCACCAAGCTCGATCGAATACTCGTGTGTTCCAATCTCGTTGTGAGCACCTTTGAGAGCCTGTTGGTCGCGCTCGCGGTTCAGTCCAAAGCTCGGCATGCGCCTGAAAAATTGTCCGCCAACGAATGCGAGCTCACCTCGGCCCAGGTCACTTCACCCGACCCGTTTCCTCGCTCGAAGCGACTCACGACTCCCCACCCTCCTGCCTTGTACTCCTTGACGAGTTTTCGCCGCTCGCCCGCGTGCGTTTCGTGATCCGGCGAAGGCAAGAAGGGCGAGAGGAGGTGCGAAGTCAAGGTTCGAGAATGGGCAAGCGGAATGACGGGATCATTGTGGGCGTGCAGGATCAGGATCGGGCACCGGATCGTCTGTTATCGCGCGATGTTAGCTTTCACGCCATGCGTTGAATGGAGAATCGACCGAGGTGCTATACCTCGATAACTCCTCGAGTGTCAAAACGTGTCTTGAGCAGCTGTAGCAATCGGTCCAGGACCGACGGGAAGACTCGCAGCGGCGACAGCAGTGGAATGATGTTGCCTGGAAGAACCGAGCTGACATGTCAGTCTCGTCGAACAAGACCGCGTGAGACATCACGCACCGAGCTTGTACGTCTCCAGCAATGAAGCGATCGATGAGAATGGCGCAACGAGGATGAGCGCCTTCGGTGTGATGCCTGGGCAAGTAGACGCGGATCGTCAGCTAATGTCTTCGCGAAGTTCGGAAAGGCAAGACGCGCACCTTCGTTCGCGAGTCTGCTGGCGAGACCGGCGCTGACGCCCGTCCCAAGACTTTGGCCCATGATCGCAATCTGAGATGCCGGAACGCCCTTCTCCACATGAGCGTAGTCCCAGGCTCGCCTCGCGTCAGTCAGGAGGCCTTCCTCCGAAGGAGGCGGCGACCTAGTCGAATCGGCGAATCCGCTGCATGACGCGTACATCAGCCAGGTCAGCGCCTTGCCCAAGCATAAGGGAATGAATCGACAAGCTCACCGATAATCGATGATGATAAAGTTGGCGCCGAGGTCGGTCAAGTGGCGAGCCGTCCGGATACGATTGCTCGCCGCCCGAGTCGCTGCGTTGCCGTGGAAGTACAACACTGTGGGCCGACTCGCGTCCCTGCGACGACCTCTCTGAGGTGTGAGTTGACTGCGCGCCAGCATCACCCTTGTCAGACAGGCACTCACGCGAGGGCCGCATCGAACACGCTCTGCGGGAGCGGCCCGTCTTGCAGTGCGCCGCCTCCTTGCCGGCTCGACTCGACCGCCTGCGCGTACACATCACTTGGCAGCACTTGCCACGCGCCGAGGACAGCGCCGTCGTGCGTAGTGAGGTTGAACGGGAGGACTTTGCCAGGTGAGAAACCGACGAGCTCAGGTTTGGAGAAGTCGGTCCCGAACGGGATTCGCAGGGGATGAAGGTAAATCAAGGCGCGCTGAACCGGCTCGAGTACGAGCGACGAAAGGAACGCGATATAGGCGACTGTAATAGGTGAGGGATCAGTCAGGTTCAGGAGCGAGAGGAAAAGCAGATGGCAGTGCGCACCGAGTCCTGCCGCGATCCAGCGATTCGCTTTCCGCCAGACTGCGCCGAGCATAGCCATGCTTCGATGTAGCCAAGCACGGCTCGACAGGTATAGCTGCAACCTTTCCTCTGCGGAAAAAGCCTCAGCGAGAGGGACACGCAAGCAGCTCAAGTCGAGCTCGGAGGGGGAGTCAAGGGATGCCGAGCCACTTGTATGCAATCGGCAGAGCGGGCCTGGGTGTGTCGAAGCGGTTCGACCGAGCGTATGCTGGTAGAAGGTAGTCGACGTTGTCTGCCGATCCCTCGTCTTGCTCGTCCACGTCGTTCACCTTTCCCAGCCCCTTTATAGACCATTCGGAGCCGGTAGACACTGCCGAAAACACTCATCGGACAGGCTCGGCGACGCATCAGCTCCCGAGCAGTTCGGAATGGCTTCATCGTCGTCGTCATCCGGCGGGAGTGGACCCAACATTGACATCTTTGTCACTTCCATCCTCTCGAACCCGGCCATCCGAGGCAGGCACGAACGAACACGGCGTGCGCTGTTGTCGGCGCGTGTCCCTTACCGAGAACACGATGTCAGTCACCGTTCCACGACGCTCCCCACTTTCGGTTCATCTGCGCTCACACTCCTCTCACGCTGCGAACTAAAACGATCCGCAGGTTGCAGGCGACGAGGAAGCCAAGAAGCTGTGGAAGCGAAAGAACGGCGGGAAGAACGAGTTGCCGTTCGTTCTCGTCGATGGCGAACCGGTCGGGTCGATCGAAGACATGGACGAAGCGTGAGTCGCGCGCATCCTCAGATTCGGCCGCTGCTCCACGAAGACACCGTCACACTGTGCTAATATAGTATCCTGGCTGATCTCACAGAGTCGAATTCGGCGAATTGAGGCAGTTCCTCCGGCTTGACGAACCGCGGCCATCTCCCTTCTCAGCTCCGACTACGATGCGAGCGCCCTCGTACACTACACCAGCAGCCTCCTCTTCCGCAACACCACCAAAACCTTCCTCTGACGACCGGTCTCATCGAATCGACGCCGCCTTGTCGAAACCGAAACCGTCCCTCGACGATTTCGCCGACCTGAACCTGACCGAAGCCGAACTCGCGTCGCTCGCTGCCGAGTTGACCGCCTCTTCTCCAGAAGAGACTTATTCGAGCCTCCTCTCTGCAAGTCAGAGCCGGCCTTCGACCTCTGCAACCTCTGCCGGCAGCGCGTCCACATCGGCAGGAAGCGTTTTCGGAGGCTACGGCTTTTCCCACTCTCAGCAATTCACGCCGAGCTACGGTTCGACCCAGCCACTCAAGCTCGAAAAGGTCAACTTTGTCCGGCCGATCGAACGGAGGTTGGCGGACCGCAACGACGAGCGGGACGTCCTCGACGGGATCGAGACCGACTCGTTGGACGAAGATGCACTCGAGCGATTGGCGCGCGAGCTCGAACTTGAAGACGAAGCCGACGCGCGGAAACGGGGCGGCCATGCAGATGTTGGCGTCGCGGCCGGACGCGGTTCGGGTTCGGCGCCGCCTGCGATTCCGGTCAAAACGGTCGAGTCGTCGATAGCGCCGCCTCTTGCCGATGTGACAGCCGTCGAGGGCGACGGTGGCGCGTCTTTGTCCAGGCCGCTCAAGGAGGTCGAGGCGCTCACCGTGCCCGACGTCGAGAAGGCCGCAAACACGTCGACTCGGAGCGGTCAAGCACTCGGAGCCGTTGCCGGAGAACGGCTCGCGACCGAGCGCGTCCAGCTTCAAGTCGAGCCCGAATCGGACTTTGAGCGCCGAGCCCACGCGGAGGCAGCACAAGCCGTCGCGTCGGCGCACCAGGCCGGCGCTGCGGACGCTCGCGCAGACCCTCACCAGCTCGCGAACGAAGCCGCAAGCTCGACCAGGACGACCGGAGCATCGGCGCAGGTGCGGCAGGTCAAGCAGGTGCCGGACCAAAGAGCTCAGAGCGAGATGCCGACGTTCGGAGTCGAGGCGGCGCAGTCGCCTGTCGGTGGTACAGTACCCGATGTGGCGGAGGAGCAGCGAGCTCAAGATCGACGAGTCGCTGAAGCGATCCGGGACGGCGAGCTGTAATGCGCAGGCAGTCTTGGAGAAAGTCCTCTGGCTAGCGAGCTCCAGCTCGATCAGCGCGACGAGCCGCCTCTTTGACCGCAAAGTCCTTCCTCGCGGTGACGATTCAATTGTCCGAGAGAGATGAGTGGTACAATACAAACATTAGCACAGAGGGAAGGGCTGCTCGAGTGAATGACAACATGGAAAAAGGGAGGGAAGGACCACGTAGAAATGAACGACCTGTACGTCTTGCCGTCTGTACAATCCTGAGAAAGGCTTGCGCGCTCTAAGCCGTGTCTGTACAGGCAATCGAGCACAAGTCAGCGTCAGTTGTGAGCCAGGAGAAGAGAAAGAGGAATGCGACCGACAATAGTAGTATTCGTCGATGAGCGGGACGTAGTCGTGCAACAAGGTCGAGACAAAGCCGATGAGCGGCTTGTCTTCGAACCGACGCGCAATCCCTTCCAGTCGCGGCCTGAAGTTCGTACCGAACAGTCAATCACTTGTAAGGACAGTTCCACGAAGGCGAGGGAATCCCGCCCAGGGTTCGCGCGGAGGTAAAAAAGCGACGACTCACTTTGACCAACCCTCCCAAACGGGCCCTCGGACGAGGTACCACCAGAACTGCCTCGCGCGTTTGCTCGTCTCTTGCTTCTCGAGTTCGGTCGCCGTTTTGACGGGCAGCATCGGTCCGGACGCCTTGTCCGAGGCGAGCCGCGAAGTTGAGGAGGATCGGAGCGAGTAGGCGAGATACTCGAGCGCGAGCGAGAGGAGGTAAGGGAGGGTGTGGCGACGGCCGTACTTGCGCATCGCGACGACTGCGAGAAAACGGGTGACAACGGATCAGTCTGACGATCCTGCGCCGGCAATCTGAAAAGGCGCGCGCGCGAGCTCACCGTAGATGAGGGGTCGCAGGATATAGATGATCTCGGCGAGCTTCTTGATGCCGCGGGCTTTCGAGACGAGGTCCTCGGGCCGTCGGACGTCCTCGACGGTCAGGACCCGCGACAAGAGGTACTCCTTCCCGACATCCTTGACCTTGCCGGCCGAGCTCCAACTGGAGGTGGCGTCTCCCAACGATGCGTCCCCTTCCTTGCGGAGGGACGCGAGGGTCGGCCGGACGTAGCCCGTCCGCGGACCGGTCCAAAACTCGGGTTCGTCCTCGCGTTCCGTCTCGACCTGGGCCATCCCGACTTCGGTCCCCGGTTCGTCGTGCGTCTGTTTCAGCAACACGTCGGCGGCAGACCGCGGCGGCGGCGCCGTGGTCATGTCTGTGCCGTGCGCGACGGCGCTCCGACGGAGTTTCGCGAGCCGCTCCTGGTTCATCGCGAGGAGGGCCGGGTCCATCTCGCGTTCGGCGACGGGGGGTTGTACGCCCGTCCGGCCTTTCGTCGCGCGCATCAGACCGAGTCGGAGGACGGCCTTGATCGCTTCAATCGCGACGACCGTCTTTTCGGCGTTTTCGCGCCCGCCGCGCTTTGATTTCGTGACTGCCATCTCGACGAGGAGTTCGAGCGACTGGACGACGCTGAGCGTGTGAGCGAGGACATTGTACGGTTGCGAGTGGGTGACAAAGTGGCGGGTGTAGCGAGAGTGAGACGAGGAAGGGGGTCGGAGTGGGGCGGGGAGCGAGGACGCGGCGCGGTGCAGGACCGAGTCGTGGTAGAGGCTGATCAAGTTGAGCACCGAGTAGACTGCGGTCCAGAGCCGTTGCGCGGGTCAGTCAGGCGTGTATCTCTCTGTCTGTCTTCTCTGCTATGCGCGCGAGGTGGGGGAGAGACTCACGACCTTCCGACGCGACTTCGGCATCTTGGAATCGACCTGCGCAGTTCTCAAGTCAGCTCGGTTGTCACAGTGCGTGTGTGCAACAGGTCACGAACCGGGCAAGAACCAGGTGAGGGTGCGCAAGGACGACTCGATCGAAGCGATTCTCGACGAGTTGTTGACGAGTGCCTTTTCGTCTGTCCGGTAGCGCGGTGGGAGGGGTCAACTTTCTTGACCGCCCACTGTAGGTTTGGAGTGCTTACACGACTCGAACGCGTCTCCGAGTCCCATGGCGCTGCGTGGCGTGAGGCGGGGTGGCGAGGAGAGCGAGCCGAATCCCAAGGTTGCCGGTCGCTTCTCGAATTGCCGGTCTTCGCTCTCGAAGAAATCAGTTCTCTCTGCAGTAAATCGTACTATGAGATACTGATCCCCATGAGCTGGGTGACACAGTCTCTCGATGGCTTACCGTAGGAGTCAACCTCGTGTGGTGAGCGTTGCACCGCCTCCTTTTTCTCGCTCGAGGCGACGAGCGTGTGCGTCTCCGTAGAGACGGCCCAGTGAGCGCCCAGACTGCCGTTCGACTACTCCCCAACTAGCCCCTAGCGAGCAGTATGTCGGCCAACAAGACCCTCGCGAGTATCGCAGCGCCGGCGCCGCAAGTCGAGGAACAAGTCGTCGAGCCAAAGCAGCTCCAGTCGGCGCAGCAAAAACTCCGGTTCGACAAGGGACTCGCAGAGACTCGCGTACACAGAGTACGCGTAGATGGACTCGTGAGTTCAGGACCCCCCGTTCCATCCCTCGTCGTCCCCTCGGTCTCGCCAACTCGCGAGCGTTTCGATCGCGTCGACACCGCCAACAAGAAGTGCGACTGGATCTCTCTCGAAAAGAGTCGACGCCCCATCGACTTGCGAGAGGCAGAGGTTGTGCAGTCTGCATCCGAGGGCAGACGGGCGTCTGACGGCACCCTAACGGGGGAGCGAGAGACTCAAGAGGACTGGGAACCCCTTGCCGCCCGAGAGGGAACAATCGACTCTTCGCACACTGCCAGCCGAGTAAAACTGACCGACCGGGATATCGCTCTGAAACGCATGCAGGCCCTGATGAAGATCATCAAGCACTCGCGCGAGGCGCACACCGTCAACCCGGCGCCGCCCAACACGTCCAACGCGACCGTCACTTTCACCCCGGCCGTCGGCCAGCTGTTCGGACTCGACGCCAAAAACACCCTCGAGGTGTCGAACGCGTTCGCGCTCCCGGCGGGAACGTTCTCCGGCCCGCCGACCGAGGCCAAGGACGAGAGCAAGGGCGTCAAGGCCGGTGCGTCTCTCTCTCTCTTGCCGTGTCTTTTCCCGGCTCAGGCTCTGTTTCTCACCCACAACACGACTGACTCTCGGCCTGTTCTTCTGTCAACCCGGCGTCGCACCGTACAGCCGCCAAGTACACGGCGTCGCTCGTGAACCGCCTGACCGACGTCAACGCCGACGCGAGCGTCGTCGGCTTCTACACCTCGACCAACAACGGCCAGGTCCTCGCGACCGGCGGCTTTGTCGAGGCGCTCGTCGGTGCGCAGTTAAGCGGAGGTGGAGTCGGCAGCGGCGCCAAGGCGCAGCCGGTCGCGCGACCGGGGATGGGCGCCGCCAAGCCGGCGACGCACTTGGCGAGTGGCGACGCCAACAAGAGTGGCAAGGGGATCGCGCTCGTGTACGGTGCGTCGTCGTCGTCTGTAGCTTGTTCAAGTGATCGGAGCTTGTGCTGTTACTGACGTGGCTCCACGAACGTGCTTGCGCAGACGTCGCCAGCGCAACACAAGGCGCCGTCGCTCTCAAGGCGTACCGCCTCTCGCAGAACTTTGTCGACGCGTACCGCGCCGGCAAGTTCGACACCGCCAGGTGAGGGCCCGCGAGCCGTACTGGACTCGGGGCTTATGTTTTTACTGACGGGATCCGCTCGCCCCCCGCAGCCTGATCGAGAACAAGCTCATCCACTCTGGAATCCTCGAGGAGGTTCCTGTCGTTGTGCACTCGTCCGCTCTCCTGACTGCCTTCCTTTCGACCCTGACTGCGCCGACCTCGACGGGCCCTTCGTCGTCGCTGTCGACGCCTTCGTTCTCGCCGCTGTCGCTCCCGACGCCGTCCGCGTCGGCGCACATCCAATCCGCCGCGGTCCCGGCGCCGTTGACGCAGCCGCTGCAACACTTGCTGTCGGCGCTCGAGACGCACCAGGCGCACCTGTCGACGCTCCAGTTCCAGTCGCGCCAACTCGCGCGCGAGCGGACCCGGCTCGAGGCGATCCACCCGAACGTTGCGAAGCGGAGGCAGGAGAACGAGCAGCGCGCCAAGGACGGGTTGCCGCCCCTGCCGTTGACGGACGAGGAAGTCCGTGCTGGATTGAAGGAGCCGAGCCGGCTCGAGACGATGTGCGCCGTCGCGGCGGTCGAGGGTGCGGCCAAGAGCCTCGCCGAGGCGACCGGGACGGGCATCGTCCGTGCGTACGGGGCCAAGTCGGGCGCGCAGTCCGAGTCGGTGTCTCCCGCCGCCGTGTCGGCGTAGGCGGACCCGGGCGATCGCATTGTGTCTCTCTCCTCTTCGTGTAGAATGCCTCTCTCCCTCGTTGTTTCTCCTTCGCTCCCGGGTCCTCTCGTGGAAAAAGGTGCAATCGCAGATCTATGCAGCGCCGTCTTTCGCCCTCTGTTGTCGAGAGCGACTGGTCCGCGACTTTGCCCGATCTGCGGATCTGCGGAACAGTCCGATAGACTCTCTCGAGCAAGATCGCTTTGACGATCTGCCATTTCGTTGAGCGCGATCTGCTTTTAGTCCCTTGCAGTCTAGATCTATCAAGTCGGGAGGCAGTCTAGAGGCATGTATGACGAGGCGACTGTTGCCGAGGCGGCGATTGGCTGGCGAATCTCGGACGGACGCCGTGTCGCGCGCGCGCGCCGGTCGAGTTTCGCCTCGAGTCGGTACTCGTGTTTGTTCTCCCTGTCCCTCTGCACGCCACCTGTTCAATAGTCAAACAGTGAGTCGACCGCGAGCTCGTATCAGGTCGATAGCTACTGACTGCGGGTCCTCTTTCCCTTGTGATTGCAGTGGGTTTCGCCGCTGGTACGTCTTCTTTTGCGACGTTGGGTTGTGACGCCAGCTCGCCGCACTTTTTTCCCGTCTCGGTCCTTTTGCACAGCGCGAATGGACGCTGATTGCGCTCGTGTGTAGGTAACGCCTCCAAGGGTGCTGGTCTCTTCAAGACCCGGTGAGCTTCCCGTCCTCCGTTTCGCAAGCGGTGGCGAGAGATCGCGACGGGGAGGCAGAGATCGTCGCGGTCGCCAGTGTTCTTCTTTCCCGGTCGTCGAGGGTTCTGTTCCTCAGCGATCGGCCTATCTTTCTTGCGCTGACTCCGGCCTTCTATCGCGTTGTAATAGCTGCGCGCAGTGCCACACTGTCGAGAACGGCGGTGGTGAGTGGCACCTCTTTCTCGTTGTCTCGCCGATTTCCCGCGGCGGCTGCGGCGTTCCCGGTTTCACCGCGGCCGGCATCGCGGGAACCGTCGCGCAGGTCTCGCGATCTCAGTACTGACTGCTCTTTCTCGGTCCTCCTTAACAGCCAACAAGGGTTAGTCTAGCAGGCCCCGTCCGGTGATCGCGCCGCGAGATCGTTTCTCGGCCGGCCTGCGCGGGTGGTAACTCTGGGGCGTTCTTCCTGCTGACATTGTCGCTCTTCCTTCCAGTCGGCCCTAACCTGCACGGTCTCGTAAGTCTTCTTTGCGTCGTAGAGGAGCGATCGTTGATGGCGGTCCGGACACGATGCCGTCATTATTCGAAGACGTTGCTCCTGTATCACCGCCGGAGCTGACTTGCCCGCCCCCCTCTACCACAGTTCGGCCGTCAGTCCGGCTCGGTCGAGTCGTTCTCGTACACCGAGGCCAACAAGAAGGCCGCCGTCCACTGGGACGAGAACACCCTCTTCGACTACCTCGAGAACCCGAAGAAGTACATCCCGGGTACCAAGATGGCGTTCGCCGGCCTCAAGAAGGTACGTCGCCGATCTACATGGACACCTGTGGCGGGCTTGCTGTGTCGGTGCAGGTGCGGGATCGCTGACTATGCCTTTCTTCGTCAAATTTCTGCTCCGTTCGCCACCGGCTTTCACCTTCGTCCCCGTCTACCCTCCCACGCTGTCTAATCGACACCTTTGCGTTCCTTAGGAGAAAGACCGCAACGATCTCATCACGTGTACATCGCACAGCGCTATAGACCGGCCGTACGTGACCTTGACGGACTCGCTGACCACTGTCCCGGTCCCCGCGAAACAGGGCTCAAGGAGGCGACCGCCTAGATTCCACCGCCCCGATTCGAACTATAGAAACGACCTGTGTAATCTCAACTCTCCCGCCAAGCTGCTTTCTCTCTCTTGTTCTCGGGTCGCGAGAGGGCGAGTCGTGGCGCCGGGTCGGACACCGCGAGCGGGTTTTTCCCTCACGCTTCCTTCCACTCTCATCGACCCGCTGGCTTGCTCGGGTGCATTCCTGCATGCGTGTAGGGGGTGCACACTATCGGTGGGCCGAGATTGGGGCGGGAAGAGGTGCGGTACGTGCTCGCGAGGTGGCAGCTCTTTTCTTCGAGCTGCAAACCTTCGCTGCTGCGTGCCGTCGCAAGGCTCTTGTTTCGGGCACCAAAGGTTCTGCTCTCGGACTAGAAGCACGCGCAGGCTCAGACAGCTTTGCGATGCGCCGGGGAGCTCTGGCAGACCGCTCGCTCAGGCTCAGTCTCGCGCTTTCGGTAGACCTCTCGACCGCGTGCTCTCGTCCTACAGGTGGCGAGTTCTGCAGGGTGAGCATCTGACGCTGGCAGTGGTCAGGCACCGGGACGTAGGATATCTCCCCGGTAGTGATGGGTCGAACCGGCGGCGGCTGCGTTGCTCATCGTTTCAACAGCGCGGCTACGCCACCAGGTCGGCCGGCGCTGGTCGACTTTGGCATTGAAGGTGCGGCGGGCGAGTCGACGGCAGCTGGAGGCATCCCGGCTGCGCTTGAAGCCGAATCTGTTGGATTGGACACCGCGCCGGCGGGAGGTGGCGGCGGCGGAGGAGGAGGAGGAGGACGCGACTGTGCCGGACGAGGTTTCGCCTGCAACGACGAGCTCGCGGTGTGCGCGGTCAAAGTCCTGTGAGGCGCATCGGCGTCGGGGCAAGATCAGCACAGCAACAAGGGGGGCACTTGCGACGCGTCCGATCGAAACCCGGGGCCCGAATCCGAGCAGACGCCGCGACTCACCCTCGTTCGCTCGCCGCAACACGATGCGCCCGTCGCGCTTCCGCCCAAGTCCGGGGCAAGAACCCGATCCGGCCGCCGGCAACGGCCTTTTTCCCGCCGACAACTTCAGACTCGACCAGTTCGGCGGTCAATTGACGGATCGTGACAGTCGGGAATGAGCCCGAGCTTGGAGTCGCATGAGGGGAGAAGGAGATCCTGAACACGGGCGGCGAGGATGGCGAGGTTGACTCGCTGCTGTTGGCCGGAGCCGACATCGCGGCCGCCACGGTGCGTCGGATAAAGTCGAGCAAGTCATGCGCCGACGTGAGGCACACCGACGGGTCCCACGCGTGAGGCTTTCCGCGGACCCTGTGACCGGGCGGCGGAGAGAGGGTTCGTGAGCCTCGCTCTTTCCGTGGGGACGCGTGAATCGTCGCGCGAGAGGGTTTGCGCGGCTCACATTCGGGGGAGGTCGAGCGTGTTGAAGCTTTGCAAGTTGGCGAGCTGGCCTTGACGAGTACGGAAGCCGACCGTGACGGTCGGAACGCCGAGCAAGACTGTTGTTTTGGCCAGTGGGAGAGAAGGGTCAACCACGACCCCGGCGTGGTCACTGCTCGTCGAGGCTCGCTCGGCTCACACGACTGGACATAGTGCTTGAGGAGCTTTTGTCTGCAGAGACGACGAAAGGTCCAACCGTCGATCCCCGAGCATCAGCCGATATAAACTGAGGACGTGGCGCGCCAGGCGTACCTTTCAAAGTTGATCTCGTCTCGCAGGCTCTGGATGACGAGGTTCGTCTTGAGCTCGATAAAGTCGTTCGTCGAGACGCCCCGCGTCATGTCGGCCGTCGGACGGAGGCAGTCGACTTCGCCGCCGACGATGGTCCTGCACCCGCCCAGACTGGTCTTGACGACCGAGCACCACTGCACGTTGGTATTCGGAACCGAGAATCCGTCGTCTTCGTCCGGCCCTCGTGATGGTGGCGGCGGCGGCGCGTGAGGGTTCGAAAGGGTGCGAGAGGGTGCCGAAGTGGTGCAGTAGGCTTCGAACGAATAGCCGTAGTAAGAAGGTAACGCGCCCGGACCGGACCGTTCGGATTCGGCTTTCGCGGCTAGCTTGGCGGGCGGGTTCGACTCTTCGAGGTACAGGCAGTCCTACAATCGAGGCGTAGACCGTTCAGCGACGCTCGAGGGCTCGAGGACGCAGGTCTTGGTCAAAGAGGCAGCGGCGACTGACCTCGACGAGCATGGCGTTCATCTCCCAGCCGTCGGCGCGGCGGCCGTGTGCGAGGTTGTCGCACTCGTACACGGCGAGCATGAGCTTGGTGAGCATGCCGCGCCAGGTGATCAGCGCGGTCTTGGCGAGCAAGTCGGCTGCGGCGCCCGACGGGTCTGAGCGAGCCCAATGGTCGAGGCTGTGCGCGCGCGCCCATTGAGCGGGGATTAGTGTCCCCCGTTGTCATCCGCAGCCAACATCGAGGACTTACGTATCGAGCAAGGCGTCCAACCCTTCGTCGACGGTGCCGTCCCTCCAGACTGCGCGGTCGAACCCGTGGTTGAGGTCGCTGCCGAGCCTCGGTTCTCGGTAGTAGCTCAGCGAGTCGTCCCTGTTGTGCGAATCGAGCAAGAGTTGGCGCGTCGGCGAGTACGAGAACGAGGTGAGGTGGAGAGGTTGCTGGAACGGCGTCACGCGGTGCGAGTAGTGGCTCGGCTCGTGAACTTGGTGGCTGGCGAGCGTGCGAGCCTGGTCACTTTTGAGGGTCTCGACTAGAGTGGCAGCAGGTGCAGCAGGTGCAGCAGCCGACGTTGTCGTTGTCGAAGCAGAGATGGTACGACTCGGTTCCCCCGGCGGCGTGGGTTTTGGCGATGCTGGAGGCGGGGAGAGTCTCGGTCGTTTCCGAGGTGGTTCTGCCATTGTCGAGCTGGTGGGAGGGGAAACAAAGTGGCGGAGCCCGTCGGCTCGTCTCTCTTCGCTGACGCTCTTCTCCTTCGACTGCTCTCTCGACTCGTGGCTCGTCCGCTGCCCCACGAGGCGCACACCCACACTGGTCAGGATGCCCAAACCAGAACCAGACAAGATCCCCGTACGTTCGAACCGAGTGTTTGCCCCCTGCGTCGCTCGCTGGATCAATCAACATTCGCTCTCTCTCCATAGATCTCGTCGACGAGCGACCTCCGCCACGAAGGAGACGCTCTACAGGCAGTCCTCGCCTTGAACGAAACTGAAGACACGTGGGAAAAGATCAACCGCGCCCTGAAACGGTTCCAAGCCGTCGTCAGAGGCGGCGCGACAAAGTACACAGACGACTGCGTCGCGCTCCTCAAGGACCCGAGAACCGCAAAGGGACTCGTCAGATCAGCGAGTCCCACAGCCCTGCCCGCCTCACACGCGAACGCCATCCTAACCCTCAAACCCGCAGATCATCACCGAACGCGGCGCCCTCAGCGGCACGGCCCTCGAACTCGTCGCGTCCTGTACCCGCCTCGGCCCTCAGTTCGCCCCGCTTTTGCCAATCTACCTCCCGCCCATCTTACGCCTCTTTGGCCGGCCGAACAAGGTCTACACCGCCCGAGCCAACGCGACCGTCGCGTCGATCGTGAAAAACACGCACCTCGCCGAAGTCCTCCGGTACGTCGTCCTCGAATGGCGCGCCGAGGCGGGCAAGAGCGCGAGCTTCCGAGAACACGCCGCCGCGACCGTCGCCGTCCTCCTCGGGACCGACACGGGCCTCCTCGCGGTCGACAAGGACGGGTTGACGAGGCGGATCGACGAACTCGAGTGGGTCATCAAGACGGGCGCGACCGGCCGCGAACCGAGCGTCAGGAGCGACATGAAGAAATGCTGGGAGGTCTACAAGCGCGAGTGGCCAGAGCGCGTCCACGCGTGAGTCGGTAGTTTTTGCCGCACGAGGGACCGGTCCACCGCTGACTCTGCTGTCCTGACGCCCCGACGGCCACAGCTTTACTGCGCCAATGTCTCCGACGACGCGCAAGTACCTCAAGGTTGACTCTCTCGGATCGTCCGTGTCCGCCGCGTCTGCTCCCGTCTCGATATCGTCAGTCGCGGGGGCCCCGCCTAGACGGCCCACCGCCGCCACCACCTTGTCAGCTTTGACCTCGTCGTCGACGCAGCACAACGCTGGTCCCTCCTCTCACGCATACTCGACTGCGCCGCCTGCCCCCGCTGGACGCGCCGCTCCTGCCCTGTCAAGATCGCACGGTCCGTCGACGAGCCGGACCGCACATTCGGTGCCGCACCACCCTCCCCCGCTGCCACAGACCTCTCACTCGGGTCCCCTCGCGGGAACTTCGGCGTCGACTGTCGGAGCGGCGGGTCCTTCGCTCGGGATGGGTCCGCCGCCGATCCGGACTGGTGCTCGCGGTCAGGGAGAGGCGACGCACGCGCGGAGCGTCAGCGGGTCGACGGCCTCGTCTTCGCGATCGGTTTCGCGGTCTGACATCCGAGACGGCGCTGCCGGTGGCGACGATGCTCATACATCGAGCACGCGCGCGAGCGGATCGGCGACGGCGACCATTGGCGCACAGATGGGTCGTACCGGCTTCAAACCGACGGCGGCGAGGCCAGCGTTGGCGTCGTCGGGCAGTTCACGTCCCGCTGGGCGAGCTCTGACGACGGTCGCTTCGAACGTCGCAACTTCGGGAATGAACGGGACGGCGGGAGGAGGTTCGGCTGCTGCTCCGGAGCCGAGAAAAGCTAGGAGGGTGCCCGTACAGGCTCCCGCCGTGGCGCCTTCGACCGTCGGAGTAGCCCTCTCGGCAGCAGCGGCGGCTCCCGCGTCCGCATCTGCGCCGTCGCTCGCACCTCCGATCCCGACCGCTTTGACAGGGTCAGCGGGCGCCTCGGTCGCGGCGGTGCCTTCCTTGGCGAGGTCGCACAGCTCGACTTCGAGTCTCGCGAGGTCGGTCGGGTCGACGAGCACGACGTCATCGGTTGCAAAGTCAGCCCCTGCACCGGTTCCGTCTTTGCCGATCTCGGCCGCTGCAGCTCCTGCCGCCGCGGTGTCTATTCCAGCAGCCGCGGCACTTCCTCCCGCAACGTCCGGACTTCCTCCTGCTGCGATTGCAGCTGCAGCTGCTGCTGCTGCTGTCGCCGCTCCCGGCCATGCGCCCTTCCGACCTACTCGACGTCCAGTCACGGCCGCGACTACCACCACCGCCTCGACCGCCTCGCGAGCCCGTCCGGGAGTCGCCCCCTCTGCCGCGACTCTGGCTTCTCGTGAACGTCGCGCCGCCCGCGAGAAGGAGCGTGAACGGAAAGCCGCCGAGGACAAGGCGAAACGGGTCGTCGAGGAGGAGAAGGCGGACGTGAGGCGGCGCGAGAGGGAGAGGGAGTTGAGGGAGATTGGGGAGAGGGCGAGCAAAGTGCCGCTGCCTCCTGTCGAGCAGGATGAGGATGTCCCTGCTGAGGAGGAGCGGAAGGCTACACCCGCTGGCGCTCAGTCGGTCGTACCGGTCGCCGCAGCGCCTGCACCGCATTTTGCTCCGCCTGTCGTCGTCCGGGATGAAGAAGCGGCGCCAATCGTCGCGCCGGAGCCGGCTTCCGATGCGGGGTCGGCGACGATGGCTGCCTCGCCTGCGCCGGAAGGGCAGGATACGCGGCCTGCTGCGCTTCCGCAGCCCGATTCGGCAGCACTCGACCAGCCCGCCGAGATCGTCGAACCTCCCGCGCCGGTGCCTTGCTCGGCGGTCGCCGATGAGAAGTCGCTGCCCGACATTCTGCCCGAAGCATCTCGCGACGAGCGACTCGATGTCGTCGAACACAACCCTCAGGACCAAGAACCGCTTCCAGTTCCTGTGCCCGCTGCGGACCAGGATGAAGCGGCCCCGGAAATCGAGCCGGACCAGCACGACCTAGTCGAGGAGAGCGTCGGCATGGACAGCGACTACCTCGTCGAGTCGCAAGGCATCGAGCAGGCCGAAGAGGACGCGCAGGAGGAATCGACCGTCATCCTCGAACCTGAGCCGGCGCGAGCGACGCCGGAGAGTACGCCAGTCGCTCAGGCGACGCTCGGAGATTGCGAGGTGCCTGCGCGAGCGGATCAAGGCGATACTCTCGAGCCACAGATGATTGATCGAGCACCATGCGACGAAGGGGAGGACGGTCCCGTCGAGGTCGATGAAGCGGCGTCGCCTCTTCTGGATCGATCGTGCGAGCAATTACGCGAGCACAGCGATGTCAGCGCCGCGCCCGCCGAGCCGGAGGCTGACGATTACGGCCGCACCGAGGCAGTCGAAGCCGTTTCCGAGTCCGTCCGCGAAAAGCAGGAGGACGAAGAGCCGGACGTCGCTCTCTCACGACTCGATCGCCCCTTGTCTCCTGAGGGACCTGTCGGCGAGCCGGCGGATGAGCCGGAGGAAGTGGTGTACGACGACGAGCTTTCTTCGCCAAACCCTCCCGCATCGCCTACTCGCCTTCCTCCTGCTTCCTCGCCGGCTGCCTCCCCCGCACCTTGCGCATGCCCTCCGGTCCTATCGACTCCCGAACACTCGAGCCGTTACGTCTCGCGGTCCTCTGCGCATCATCCGACACCTTCTCCTGGTTCCCTCTCCCGCCCTGACGCTCCTTTTACGCCCGTCTCGTCCGTACCTGTCCGCTTTTCGATTGCCGTTATGCCGTATTCGCCCGAGCCGTTCCAAACCCGGTCGATCATCCTCGACACGCCACCGCGCTTCGAGTCCTTTGCTGCGATCCGCCTACCGCGGCGACCTGCTGCGGGCCCTCCTGCGCACGAGGCGGCGGCGGTCGCTCCAGACGCTCTCCATGACGACAGTCTGGCCAACGCCTCGCCTCGTAGCGGCACTGGTTGCTCGCACGATGAGTCAGAGGCAGACGTCGAACCCTCGGCTCACGAACAGCAGGTCTATGCGCCTCCCCAACCGAGATTCTTCCCGGACGCTCAGAAAGCCCTCGAGTCCGATGCCGACACAACCTACGACGACAATTCGTTCCTTGGCGTCCGATCGCAAGGCCCCGAGCCGTTCGGTTCTCGCGTCCAGCCGACGGAGGAAGCGGTTCCGGTGCCGGACGAGCGGTCCGAGCATGGCGTGTACAGCACGCCCCTCAAAGGCGGTTCTCCCTCGCGCGTCTCGGAAGGCCTCGACGAAACGGTACCACAGTCTGACTTTGACGACAGCGCCAACGTCGACGCTCGTGATGCCGAGCAGGAGGCCGACGAGACGTTGCAGGAGGCGCCGGAGGTGTCGGCGGCGCAGGCGACATCATCTCCGTCGGAATCTTCCATGCCCCTCAATTCTGCGCGCATGGAAGCTAGTCGGGATGGGCCGAATGCCGGCGACGAGAAGGAGGATGACGACTTTGGCGCACCCGGATCGCCGGCTGGCACTACCCTCGATTTTTCCGACTTTACTGCACCGCCTTCGACGAGCACACCATCCGGGCGTGAGCGACGACCGCTGTGGGATGAATCCATTCTCGGAGACGAGAGCGCCAAGTTCGAGCTCGAACAGCCGGGTTTGCGGTTCCACGACGAAACCCAGTCGGAGCACAACCTGTCGTCGACTGTCCTCGGCGACTTTGACGTCTCTGGGAATGGTCCGACGCAATTTGTTCCCGACCGATACGAGGACGTCGAAGCGGAGCCGCCAGTCCTGCAGAGGTCCCTCCGCTCGCGGGTGGTCACCGTCGATCTCTCGTCTTCGACCAGCAAAACACCCGCTCGCAACACGCGCGCGGCAACTGCCAGCGCACATCGTAATGCCTTGACGGAGGTACAGCGCTGAGGTGCACGACCTCCTTCTCCCACTCTTTTCGTATTTCAAGCGCGCGAACTCCGCGTAGCGTCTTCTTGTTTTCAAGTCTTGTTTTTTTCCTCCTTGTGCACCGCAATTGAACCTATTATGCATCGGGATGGATGACCTCGGCAACCGCAAACATAAGGTAGCGGGGGAAGCAAGCGTACGGCGGTCGCACGAGCGCCGAGCCACTCTGCACTAGCTGCACTCTGCAGTCTGTTCGTCGACATCCGCGGACTTTCCGAGAGTCCTCTAGCTCCTCCCGAGGGATGTGCATGTTTTGACTCTCTGGGTAGTAACAAGCACGCTCGACAGTGCGACTAGCAGGAGCGCCAGAAATCCGTCCCACACTTGCTAGACGCTCGACGCCACCGCTCGAAGGAATGAAACGGCTTGTGGTCCTTTGCGATGGCACGTAAGTCGACATCTCGAGTGCTCGTAGTGCGGGCATAGCTGACTTCGTGACTGTAGGTGGGAGACCGCGCTATTTCAAGCGGAGGAGGCGCGCCTGACGAATGTCTCGCGCATCGCCAACGCGATTCTCCCACTTGACGGCCAGAAGACACCTGCTCTCCCGCAAGTAAAGCTCTATCTGCCCGGTCTCGGTACGGGTCAAGAGCTTGCCATGGGGATTGTAGAGGTAAGCTGATCCGTGCAGCTTGTGAGGCTGCGTGACGGTAACAAGCGCCAGAAATGCAGGGAGCTCTCGGAGACGGGCTACTAGCCGACATTCGCCTCGCATACTACTTCATCGCGCAGAATTGGTCTCCGGGTGACGAGGCGAGTGCGACATCTCCACATTCTCCACGAGACTCGCCCAATGACCCACCCGTGTCGCTACTCTGGCAGATCTTTCTCTTCGGCTTTTCGCGCGGGGCCTACATCGCACGACTTTTGCTTACACTCATCTCCATCATCGGCATCCTCTCGCCACGGGACAACCTGCACATGTTCCCCGAAGCCGTGCGCCTCCTTTGCAGCCACAGAGATGGGCTGTCATCAAAGGCGCAGCGAAATCAAGCGGAGCTGGACGATCTGCTCCAAGAAATTGCCCCAGCGCGACTCGGCGGCAAGATGACTGCAGGGCCCATCGTGACCGCGGTGGTGCTTTTTGACACGGTAAGTTTCGGCGAGTAGACGACGCTGCGCGAAAAGCTGATGCTGGTCCCCCCCGCGCAGGTACCCCTTCTCCATCAATTCGAGCGCTCCCCGTTCGGTACAGATAACGCTGCACTCGAGTCCGACACTTGTCACTTCGTCGTACAAGCGTTGTCAGCGTACGAAGCCCGCGCAGCGTTCCGGCCGGTAATCCTCCGGCGACATCCGGAGGCTCGGCGTCAGGTTCTCATTCAAGTTTACTTCCCAGGCTGCCATACGGGTGCGCAAGCGGCTCAAACATGTTGAAGAATAGCAATATGAGCGCGACTGATCAGCCCAGACCGGCAGACATCGGCGGCGGCTATCCCGAACACGACCTGTCGGACCTCACCCTGCATTTCGTCGTCGGCTTGATCGCGGACAAGCTTGCACTGGACTTGAGATACCTTGCAGGTATCTCGGGTGCTGCTCTGGCTCCATGGGGCGGTGCCACAACACATGGTACGCGAGGCTTCCAGCCGCGAATGTCGACCTTCTCAGCTTACGCGTCAGCAGCTTCACGCAGTCGGCGTCCATTTGTCGCACGGGCATCCTCGCCATCTTCCGACGGTCATGCAGTCGTCACAGGCGCCAACCTTTGAGACCTTCCACCCTTCTCTCCTGGAGCAGCTGCCAGCCTCGTGGCCGAGAGAGCTGCGACCCTTGCTGCCGGTCCTCCGAGCAAGTCGCACGGATCCCTCTGCAACCGGAGCGTGGTGGCGGCTCACGCAGTGGGAGGAGGAAATGCGTCGCCAATGGCCTGTTCGACGCAACGAGCGTCCGAGCTTGCCGTCCGCGTCCAATGCCACCGCGCCGGGCGACGACCGACAGCATGCACGATCGTCGCGCCGTCTCGATCGCTTGACGAGCTTCATGAGATACTCCGAGGAGAAGATTGCCGGCGCAGGCGACTCTTTCTCGCTGTCCCGCTCGAGATGACGCCTCTATTCGTTCCGGCAGGACTCCGATATCTACACCCGTCTCTGTAATCTGTAATATGTGCGCCCTTTGTCTATGCATACAAATCCCACTCGATGAGCCCTCTTGGTCGCCGGCTAGTGAAGCGCGTGACCTGCTTGAGCAGTTCGAGGTCGACCTTCTCCTTGAGCTGGAGGAAAACGTGCGAAGGATTGTGCCGCGCGAGGTCCGACGCGTCGCGGTCGACGAGACAGGTCCGACACAGGTCGAAGGAGACGGGACAATGACCTGCGGACGGACGACTGGTGAGCATTGGAGTTTCTCGGGAGGCGGAAGCAGCCGGGTAGCGCACAGCACATCATCCACTCCTCAAGAATGAGTTTGCCGCAAGCGTCGCACACGACACGGTCCCGGTCGGGCCGCTGCATGACCATCGATTCGGTTCCATCGGTTTTCTCATACTGCGTGTTGTCGGAACCCGTTGTGCTGTCCGGCGTCAACGGGAGGTACAAGAGCGGGACGAGACCGGAGCGCAGACTCGGTAGAGGCCGTTGCAGGCGATGCGTCAATCGCAGGAAGGCGTGGGTCGGATCGTGGATTCGGGCCGAGTCGCGTTCACACTTGTGACACTGGAAGCACCCGCACTTCCGTCAGCAGATCGCGCTTATAAAAACGAGTATCGAGAGCAGCTCACCAAGCTATAACCAGGGACAGTGGGGCAATTGCCGCATAGATAACGCACGCCAGCCTCGCCGTGACCAGTCGGGATCAGCTCGCCGCAGTGCGAGCAGTTGACTCCGTGATTCCGCTCAAGAATGCTGTCGAAACGTCTAAACGACGGCGGCTGTACCGCATATGGTAGAAGTGCTGAGCCGTCAGCCGAACGAGAGTGCAAGGCGGAGATTGTGGGCGTCGGCGCAGGCGGCCCGAGCTGGATCGGTGGAAGGTGAACAGGCGGAATGTGAACAGCGGGAACGTGAACAGGCGGGACATTGACAGCGGGGATATCGACGCCGACCGAGGGTATCGAGATGGCCGGGATGGTGAAACCCGGTACTAGCGGCGCCTGCTGTGGTGCATCTACTTCGCGATTAGGGCGAGTCAAGCGAGTCGGCCCGTCGCCGGGCGTGCGGATAGGAATATGCTTAGTCCGTCCGAGAAAAGGCAACGGAGTGGAGGGTGCCGAAACTGGCGGTGGCGGCGGCGGGATCGGCACGGGCGGAGTCGCGGGTCCCGCGTGGGCAGGGCGTCCGGCGAGCAGCGCCAGAGTCGGAGGGACCGTAGCGCCGGGACGAATCTTGAGCAAGACGTGGTTGGAGTCGTGCAGCATGGGGATGTATTCGTTTGCGTGGCGGTTCCACATCCGGGACGAGAGGCTTGCCGAGCGTTTCTTCCTTTCGGCGATCTTCGTACCGGGATCATTCTCGCACTGCACAGGGTCAGGTCCGTTATCAGCGGAATGTACCGCCGCTCAGACACGCTGTCCTGTGACCGGAAAGAAGACAACTTACGACCTCGCACATGTTGTATCCGTCGCACTGGATGCACATGTACCGGATACCCGTAATCGCGTCCGAGCACACTGCGCAGCTCAAGTCTTCCGACGCCGAATCCCCTTGGATCAGAGTCGCGTTCGAAGTTGCGGTTGTTGTCGCCGTCGCGCTGTCAGTCGCTCCCGGCGTGCCTCGACCGTCTTCGGTCCCGCTCGAGCGCCTTTGCGCATTCTCGCTCGATCGCTCGAGCTCTTCGCTCCAGACTGACGTCGCGTCCAGCGCTTCTGCTCTGCGCTCTTCGTCCGCCGTGCTCGCGATGTTCGGGACGCCGGCATCGGTGCTGATCCCGTTCGACGTACTAGCGTACTCGCTCGGCGCGAACAGCGCATCGACGCGCGCACGCTCGCTCCCCGTCGGACGATAGATCGACTCGCCGTCAATCGCGCCGTACTGCGAGTCGGGCGCATACGAGTACGTGGAGGAGCCCGGTGGCGACGAGAACATGGGCGAGAACCCGGGGTAGCTTGGTTGAGGTCGTTGGTGCGGGTAATACGAGCGAAAGGGGAGCCTGCCGCTTCCGTTAGATGGGCCCGGCTCTACCGGGTAACCAGTGCCGTCGGGAGTTGCCACGCCGGGAGCGAGGTACTGCTCGATCTCGTGTTCGGTCGCGATGAAGTGGGACGCAAAGTTCGGGTGCAGGTGGTCGAGCTCGCGCACGTCCATGCGGCCGGCTCGCCCATAGCCGACAAGCGGGTGCGCGTCGCTCGGTCCGCCGTTGTGGATCGCCAGCTGTCGCGCCGCGTCTCCGCGGAAGGGGAGGAAGGACGAAACAGTCTCACGGTCCCAGTCGTCGTCATCGCTGACGCCCGCGGCATCAAGCTCGACCGGGCCGGCTTGACCATCCGCCAAAGACCGCCCGGCCGCCGACGAAGTCGTGCGGTCAGAAGCGGCGTCGACGTCGGGCAACCCGCCGTGCGACTTGTCGAACGCGCGTTCGCGGATCCACTCGTCGCCGCTCGAGCCGTCGTGCAGCGTCGAGAGGAAAGGCACGGTCGCGTTTGGTGTCGTCGGTCCCGAATTCATGTGACGTAGCTCGTTCAAGATGCGCCGCTCGCGGTTCCGTTCCATCGCCTCCAAATTGCGCTCTCGATGCCGCCTTTGAATCCTTTGCCGTTCGTCCCGCTCAAAATTCCTTCGCGACCTCTGATACTCGCGCTCCTGCGCAGCGAAGTGACGAACCTCTTCTCGGTCCACACCCGGCGGCGGGTCTCGGACCGCGACGCGCGAAAACTGGAACGCGAGCGCGTCTTGCTCGGCCTTCCATCGCGCGAGGGCGCCTTCTCGGTCCGTCTCGGCGACCGAGATGGTTGTTTCGGCATGCGAGATCACGCTGAGAGGTCCGGTCCGAGAGGGAGCGACAGAGGAGAATCCACCGCCGCCGGGGCCGCTCCCGAGCCCGGTCCCAGCCTCGCTCAAAGCGGGACCGTCATAGTCGACGAGGATCTTGAGCCTCATCGTGATGGTACCGGCTTTCTTCTGCTGTGACGAGGTCGAAGTCGAAGCGTTCGAGCTGCCGAACGAGAAATACTCGAGCGACTCGAGCAAGTCGGCAGGAGTCGCGAGAGCGATCAAGTCGTTGTCGTCATCGCGGTCTGTGTCACGCGCGGTCAGCAAAGTACGTGGGACTCGTGACGGGGCCCTACGAGGTCCTACAGGCGAGTCTGAAAGATCCCGGCTGGAGTGCGAAAGCCGTCGCAAGCTGGAGAACGACATCGACGGTCAGCTTTTGCCCGTCCCACAGGCAACGGTGCAAGTCGAGAAGCTCACCTTGCGATGGAGGACGTCATTGTCGAGCTGCAGTGCGACACCGTAGACCGTGTGAGCGAGAGACTTTTGAGAGATCCGAGCCCCACTTTTCTCAGGGTCTCGCGCGCACCTGTGACCGGTCGGCGAACGTGATCCGGCGGCAGTGCGATTGGAACCCGTGCACGTCAGCTTTGACGACGATCGCAGCCGGTGCGGCCCCGTCCGCTGCCATGTCGAGCTAGTGAGACGCTTTCCTCGAGATGCGGCTTTCGCAGTTTTTACACGAGCCGGCGCGATCGAGACCGTCTGCTCCAGCTGATAATCTGACTCGTCCGACTTTGATAAGCTTTCCTCATTGTCAAGAGCGCATTAATGACGTGGCAAATTTTGACTGTGTCGCTGCGACGCGACGCGTTCTGGTCGCGCTCGGTTTAGTCGCCGTCTCTCTTCCCCTTCTCGCCCTGCTTGACGCCTGCGAGGCCAACGAGATACAATGTCGACCGCAGCCGCTCCTCCGACTGACGACCACCTCGCGCGCGGGATCCGCTCGCTCGCTCTGAAGCACTGGTCCAACGCGTGCGACCACCTCGCACAGGCCGTAGAACAAGCGTACGTACATACCACCGAGCTGGAGTACTCCGCTGAGAAGAGCAGGACCAAGCTCAACCTCGCGCTCACTCGTGTAGGACGGCCAAGTACGGCGACCTCGCCCCGGAAAACGTCGAGCCGCTGATCTTGTACGGCAAGGCCCTCCTCGGGAGCGCGATCGCCCAGTCGGCAGTCCTCGGTGGAGCAGCACCGACCGGTCCGACGGGGGAAGAAGCCGCTTCGTCCACCGCCGGCCCTTCGACCTCTGCCGCCTCGACTTCGAACGGAAACGGTCAGAGTGCCAACGCGGCCGCCGCCGGCCCTTCAAAGCCGAACTTCCACTTTGGTGGTGACGGCGAGGACGATGACGAGGATGATGACGGCGAGGAGGACGGGCAGGAGGGTGAGCAGGAAGGTGCAGATGGCGAAGGAGAGGCGGCGAGCGGCGACCGGGAAGACGACCTCGAATCGGCGTTCCAGGTCCTCGACATGGCGCGCGCGACGCTCGAAAAGGAGCTGAACGGCGCGGCAAGCCTCTCCGAGTCGAAAACAGAACAGGAGAACGCCGAAAAGGCCACGCTGGAGAAGAAGGAAAAGCTCGCAGAGGTTCACCGGTTGCTCGGGGACGTCGCAACTGAATCAGGTGCGCGCGCGTGGACAGACCTCGGGAGTGCGGGTCGACGAGCGAACGGACCCACGCTTACGTTCCAGGTAAACCTTCGCGTACCCACAGAACAATTCGAACCGGCCGTCGAAGAGTACACGGCAGCTCTCGAAGTCCTCTCGACCGTCTACAGCCCTTCCAATCGTGCCCTTTCTGAACTGCACATGCTCATCGCCCTCGCGCTTGACTTTGTCCCGAATGGGAACGACCGTGCCGTCCTGCACGCCGAAAAGGCCAAGAAGGTCCTCCTGCTCAAATTGGACGAGCTCGAAGCGGTGAAGGAGGGCGACCGCGACGACAAGACCAAGAGGGAGATCGAAGACATCAAGGGCCTGATGGGAGATGTCGACATGAAGGTGGGGCGGGCTTTCTATTCGATGCTTGCGAAATCCTGCACCCACGCAGTACCCGTGGCGTCCGCTCCCCTTTTGACTCGGCCTAACTCATATCCGATGGACTCCACCGTAGATCGAGGACTTGCGGACAGTCCCCGTGGCTCCCGCTCCGAGTGCCGCCGATTCCGCCCTCGAAGCCTTCCTGCGTCAATCCTCCGCCACCCTGCGCGCCGACCCCGCCGCTCCCGTGAACGACCTCTCTTCGCTCGTCAAGAAGAAGAAGAAGGTCGAGCCGGCGCCCGGAATCATCCAAGAAGAGGTCAAGGAGCCCGCCGTTGAAGAGAACGTGATCGTCATCAAGAAGCAAGAAGGGGACGAGGTCCCGGACGGCAAGCGCAAGGCCGACGATGACGCAACGACCGTCGGTGAAGGCGTCGCCAAGAAGGCCAAGGTCGAAGGCGACGATGGGGAGGCGGGCCCTGCACCGTGACCACTTCTGTAATGTTTCGCTTGTTGTAAACCTCTTATCCAACCTCTCTGGAACTGAGCGGCATACTGGCGGAATGTGCAAAGAGTGGTTACAGTAGTTCTGTGGGCGAGTCTAGGACGCAAGACGAGCGCGCGAGAACATGCGCAGAGAGACCCAGGAGTGGGAGAAGAGTGTAGAAGCGGACAACAGCCATGTGGTTGAGAACGAGAGCGATGCTGGAAGCAGATACGTGATGAGAGGGAGCGTGCTGGTTGAACAAGCGGAACAGATGGGGACGAATGCGGCATGCGAGCGAAGAAGTCAGGCAGGTGTCTATAAGAGCAGAAGGAGGACCGGAAGGGAGCGAATCAAAGACGACGCTGACGCTGCGTAAAGAGATGAGAAACGATCAGCATCCTGAACGACTAGCCGAGTATGCGTCGCGCGGGAGCGTACCTTGAAGAGCTGAGGAATCGCCTCGGAGGGGGCCCACGGCCTCGTCGTCGCCGCTGAAAGAGACCTCGCCGACCGGACTGTCTCGAGTGAGCTGGTCGATGTCGTTGCCGTCGGAACGATCGGCATCATGCGGAGTCTCGCGCCAGGAGACCGCGGCGGCGTAGGCAGCAAGGGCTCGAGACCTAGTTCACTCGCTCCAGTCGCGAAAGCCGGAACCGGCGACGCGACGGCCGAAACGAGTGGGAGATCGACGATACTCGATTTGCGAACGCGAGGAGGCTCAGGCGCCGTAGGCAACGTGGGCGAGACTTCAGAGATGGCCGGGAGATCGAGGCTGTCGAGGGTGGCGACCGGCGTCATCGACAGGCGATGCGCGCGGTGGAGAGGGTGGCTCGGCGCAGTGGGAGCAGGGAGTGGTGTGACGGCCTCGGCGACCGGCAGGTCCGGAATGGCGCTGGACGAAGAAGGCAGCGAAATGGGAATGAGGTCGGGGGAGGGTGGCAAATCGCGCCCCGTCGCGTCGACGGCGTCTTCCTTGCAGTCCTCATCGTCGCCATCGTAGTTGCTCGTGTAGGCCGAGGTCGCTGTCGAGAATTGACGATTCCGCTGGACGTCAAAGTACGACTCGGCTTCGGATGCGGCGGAGGATGGCGCGGGAGAAGTGGTAGCCGTGTGCCGGTGGAACAGAGTCGTCGCCGGAGAGACAGGTGACGGGTATGGGCGCGACTGCGACGACAGCAACGCGGGGTCGAACGGTCTGATACACGACAGAACGAGCGACTTTTTCAGGTCGCGAAGGTCGAGCGCGAGACCGAGAGAGTTGCGCCGGCGAGGTTCCGAAACTTCGTCGGTCGATCCTTCTTCGTCCCAATCCATGACTACACGGGAAAGACGCGCGTGAGTACCACTGAATCAGAAGCGTGGGGGGGGCCTGCGACAGGAAGGGTAACTCACGCTCATCCTGCTGCGGAGCGCCGTGCTCGCCGCCGTCGAGAGAGAAGTCGCTGTCAAGGTTGGCCGTTTCGATCCAAGTCGCGACGGCGCTCCCGTCAAACTTGGCGCGCAGTTTGTCCGTCGCAAGTACCGGAGGAGACGCCGGCCTCGACTTTGGCGAGACGCAATCGGCGAAAAGCCGGGGCACCTCACCGTGGTGCGCGATTTCCGCTTGCGCCCTCGGAGTCCAGCTGTCGGCCCACTCCATCGGGGGCAACATAGCGTGACGGGAGCGCGAACGAGGCGTCGACATGGGGCGCTGGCGAGTCGGAGGACAAGGGTGCAAAAGATTACGGACGCGCGAACAGATCCGGGGAAGGCGTGGACGGGGATCTGCGTGCTTTGCGGTCAGCTGGCGACTTTCCTGCTGGCGTCTCGTCGAGTTCTGTTGAGCACCCTGTGTGCCGGTATGCTCTCCGAGGCAATGGAGCAAGAAGGAGATTGGGAACGAGGCAAGGCGGGAGCGCGAAGGCGAATCGGTAGCCAGCTCGAGCTGACAAGTTCTCTCGTCAGGGCACAAGATGATAAAGTTCACTCCGCATTCGAGGCCGTTCGTTCGGCTCCACTCCGGTCGATCCTCCCGTCTTTCAAATCCCCCTTGATTGCATTCGGGGCAGAAACGACCGTTTGATCGAGTCGAACAAAAAAGGCAGCGCGAGTTTCGCTCGTCCTCGCCACTAAAGGGGAGGCAGGAACGACTGGGAAACGCTCGCACGGCCGAACGTCGTTCCCGGCAGTGTCCACCGCAAGACCCAGCCACAGAAGCCCGCTCGACAATGTTGCAGAAGCCGACTCGCCAGGCTTACAAGCCCCTCAGCGTTCTCCCGAAAGCCGCTGCTCAGTGTGCTGAAGCCGTGAGCCCTTCGCCATCGCGTCGATCTCGACTAGCGTCACCGGTGTCGCGCACTAACCTCCCACTCTCGACAGGGCCGGGCTTATGGCAAGTGCATCGGGGCAAGGTACATGGACGTCGAGCGTGGCATGTGCGAGCGCGAATTCGTCCAATTCAGGCAGTGCATGGTCGAGGCGGTCAGTCCCACTTCGCGGAGTCTGGGCGACGGTCCCATCAAGAGCTCGCGCTCATCTTGTCACTTCATTCTCACAGATGAAAAAGGCGAGAAGCGCCTGAATCCAGGCGCGGTGCTGCGCAGGATCGTCGCCCGCTGCCTGTACGGACTCCGTAGCACGAGCCCGCGTTCGAGGTCTCCGGCCCGGCCGTCCACATAGGCCCGCGACCGTTGCGGCTAGATGTGCGGGATCAGCGGCTAGGGCCGCGGCAAGCTGTCCTCTCTGGCCGCGGGCAAAGGTCGACGGTATGCCGCGGTTCAGGATCGAGAACGCGGCGTCGTGGCCGGCCTGCGGGTGGCGTAACTCGAAGGGCCGGCTTTGTCGAACCCCTGGCGAAATCCTCGAGCCGGCCCTTCAAGGAACACTTCGACCACAATCACCTCCACCTTTCGAGGTTCTTCTCGGCTTGCCACCCACGACCGTTCCCAATCTCGGCTCCCGGCCGTTGGAAGATGCGGAAACGCCGTTGAAACCTCCGGAAGTGCAGCTGCAATTCGCGGTCCTTGTAACGCGTCGAGTTCATTGTCCTCGGGCTGCAGCATCTTCGCGCATTATGAGCTGTGCGCCGTGTTCTGTGTATGAAGCGGCACAGGGCAAGCGTAGGAAGTGCAGAGCGCTCGCTAGCCCTTCATGTACATCCGCGGGATAAGAGAGCTCATCGCGCTAGCATCATATCGCGCTTGGACAGCTGCCTTCGGCGCTTCGCACCGATAGCTGACCCAGTGCGCACTTATTACTGCATGCGTTGCCCTGTTCTTTTGAACCGCTTCAAGAGCTCGGAGAGCTGGTGGAAATCGATGTGCTAGCGTCCAGCTATGACGCGCATTGTTCCGTTTCCGCATGGTGGAGGTCGGCTTTCTACGAGTCGCCGACTGCAGATCCTTTCCCTGCCATTGATCGCGGACTGCTCTTTCGCAGCGCTGTTGGTGTGAATGAGCGGGCGATTCTAGCAGAGCAAGGGGTACCAAACTGCCATTTTGCGCGACGAGGATCTGCGCCGGAGCGGACATGGCGGGCGGGCAGAAGAAGAATCGTCTGCCTTCGCAATCCTTCAGCTGCCGCACATCTTCTTATATTGCTCGCGGACCGCAGGTCCAGACCGGGTCCGGAACCCGTCTGACGAACGCGAGAAGAAACCGTCCGACGCCTTCCCGGGTCGGAAAAAGAAGCATGGGTTGCGCGCCCGGCGATTAGAGTCGGCACGGGAGTCGGCACGCGGAGCACGTAAGCGGCCGGTCAGCTGCACACGTTCTGCGCAGGACAGCCTCGCCCTAAAGCCTTTGCGCGCTGGACCGCGCGTCTTCGAGCCGCATCTCGCTGCACGAGCCTGTCTTCCCGGTGGCGGATCCGGACTTTGTCGTAGCCAGGCACTCTGCTCGGTGCGCGACGGAGCGAAGATACAGGGCGCCACCGCTTCGAGAGCCCGTGGTCGTCGAAGAGGATATGTCCGTCGAGCTGATGAATCTGCGCGGTGAGATCCGCCCGCGACGAAAGCGGTCATCGCTGGATCGCGAAACGCCGACAAGCACCTCACCTCTCTCGTCGAGCATGGCACGAGCACGGAGGACGAGATCGCTATCTGGCTCATTCCGCCGAAGGTGTTCGGCGGGCAAAGGAGGAGAACCAGCCGCCGCTACTTGAGCTCGCCGCCTCAGCCGCCGGCTTCGTCACCGAAAGCTGATCTCGGGGTTTACTGAGCTGAGCTCTGTCTCCTGGGCTCGGACGTCGCGGCGGGATTGGCGGCGAGGGAGCCGGCGCCGATGTCACAATCTTGGCCCCGCGAACCACCGCGCTGGCGTTCGGAGCAGCTCGTGGCTGCGGTGGACCGGATGACGGGACACGGTTCCGCGGAGCGGGAGCACCCGTCCTTGAAGGATTGCTGGGCGGCGTCCTTTTCGTTTCAGACGATTCGACCTGCTCTCGCCGTAAAAGGCGAACGGTAATCGCCGCGCCGGCGGCCACGCTCGGTTCGGGCTGCTTCGATTGATCCGAACCTACCCTCCGCCGTCCACGCGTGCAATTCCAAGAGATTCGAAGCAAAGAGGCCGGGGAAGGGGGAAAAGAAAGAAGGTTGACGAACGTAGATCCCGGAAGCGGAGGCGGTCAGTGCCGGCCGTTCTCGAAAAAGCTGGGACGGCCAGATAAGCGGGCCGGAAATTGTCGTCCGCTTCAACATTTCGTCCCGCCGGAAATGCACGCACGTACCTGTAAGATACGCCCAAAGGCCACCTCCGGCAGCGGGTCGAGCCTCTTGGCCGGCGCCGGAAGATCCCGAAGCGGTCACGACAACTTGGAGCGTGTCGGAGCCTCGGGTAGCTTTCAACCTTTTCCGCTGGATACGCTCGGCGAGCTGGGTCAAGGCTTGTTGATGCGCGGGCGATTCCGACACCAAAACCAGTCCCGGAAGGTACCGGTCCTGCCGATGAGTTTGCGGTCAGTTGTCTGGTGGTGGAAGAGCCACCAAAGTAGCGCAGCGTACCTCGAGGAGCGCCAAGCAGTACTTGCAATGTGCGTCAAGAGCTCGAGGCGAGATGTCGGTGACTTGTATACGAGGGGACGCCTTGACGGGAGGGGGCGAGCGCTTCGGGGAAGGAGGGCGCACGGAGGGCGCAGCTGCTGGTCGACTTTTCGGTAGAGGTACTGCCGGAGGTGCTCCTGCTGGAGCGGAAGGCTTGCTCGTAGACGCGATCGGCGAGGAGGCTGTGGATCCGGTGGTAGCGGGGTACGTGTGGTCGATGAAGAAAGCCAGCGCGAGCAAAGCGGCAACTTCGAATCCTGCGGTGTCAAATGTCAGCGTAGAGACACGCGCGTATGCGAGTCTCCAGTCGTCACCTTTGCGATCTCGAACAGGGGGTTCAAGGCGCTGGCGGGTACCGAGTAGGTCAGTTGTGTTGCGCACGCGGGACTTCTAGGGTCACGCGCGTGCTCACCGAAATGTTGTGATCTAGTATCTCGACCATGTCGCCCTTACGATGCGGTCGGTATTGTAGGACCGGGAAGTTCGGGTCGGGCTTGCGGTTCTAGTGGGCAACGACGGAGTGAGACGTGTGCTTCGCAACCGTGTCTCGCCCGAACTCACCACACTGAGGGTGAATGCGCGATCGCTCCCGAGCAGGCTAGCGACCTCCCTTGTCCAGACGTACTGCGTCTCCTCCCAATCCATGGTCCACGACCAGCTGAGCCCGGTCTGGTTCCAGATGTGCACTTCGACGTCCGGGTCGAACAGTCGAATCAGGCGATGCTTCGGATTCGGCGTGGCGTTCGGTAAGGACGGCGGCGCGACGGCTGATGTGCCCAAAAGGGCGTTCGTAAACGGATCGTAGAGATTGTACGAGCCATTCGTGTGATCCTGCATTTCGATAGAGTCAGACTCGAGCGGCACCGAAATGTAGCCTAGATCGCACCTTGTGGAGCGCATAAGCGGGCGAGCCCGCTCCGACCTGGTCCGGAGCGTATACGGAGAGGTCGAGCCAACCCGTCGAGATGGCGCGAGGCTGTAGCGAGAGCGCGTAAACTATTCGGGAAGCAAAGCATAAGTGGGGACTCATCGCGAACGGCAGCAAGCTTGGAGGGCTCACGCGACGCGTCAAGAGGCATAGCAACAGGCAGCACGACCGTACGGGCTCGGGCGTGTACGAGCGGTGCTGACTTGGCGGCTAGTTGACCACTTACGGGACCGCTCGAGGCGGTGCACGCTCTCCGCAGCAGGACTGAGCCTCCGAGAGAGCAAGAGGAGACGTCTGTTACGCTATACAGCACGGAAGTCATTGCGATCGTACAAAGCGTCTCTATTTGCAGGGACAGATAAAGGACGACACATCACTACCGCCGGTCCTCCGGAGCGGTAAAGTCGTTGTCGCCCTCGTCGACTAGCAGTTCTTCGTCTAGCTCGGCCGCCGCCTCGGCCACAGGAGTATCCTCGTCTGGAACGTCTCGCCGGTCGACCGCAGCCGGTACATCGTGCGCCGGTCCCGCCGCCTTGCCACCTCCTGCGTCCTCCGCTTGCAAGATCGCCTTAATCGGTAAGGCCGCCGTCCCTTCCGCCGCCTGCGGGATCGCAACACCGTCATCCTCCGGATGTGCGCCTGGCGCTTCGGCCGGCTGGTTCGCGACGACGCTCGTCGTCATCTCTTGCTGCGCCGGTTCGGGATCCGCCAGTCCGACAAAGAGCGGACCATCACGGTCTTCGTCGCGAACCGCGCCTCGCGGCTTCTCCTCCTCAGGTACAGACGACGAGACCGGTGCCTTCTCGACGGCTTCGAACGCTTGGCGTCCAGGCTGAACCGCGGCAGCCAGCGACGTCGCCATCGTGGAAGATTCGCCATTCTCGACCGCCGTCGCCGCGGCGGTCTGAGGCGAGTACTCAGACAGCTTTTCGTGGAAGTCGGCGCAGCTGAAGTCCCAGTTCCGACCAAGCTTCTTGGCGCGCTCGCACTGGCTGCGGGTCCAGACGCCACCGTATGCGAGCGGCGACAGGTACCACCAAGCGAGGACGGCTCCGCCGACGAGCGTCAACACGACCGTCAGGCGCAATCTCGGGCGCAGGCGCGACGTAGCGAGGTCGAAAGCCGTCGCGAGGAGGAGGAGCGCAAAGTACAGCGCGGGGAAATAGTGGTGCAGGAAGAGCTGGCGACCCATGAGGAAGAAGGGGAAGTAGTGGAGGAACCAGCCGGCGAATAAGAACGTGCCGACGCGGTCGTAGTAGACGACTTGCGCTGCGGGAGCTTCTAGTCAGCGCGCAGTATCGGGGAGAAGCTTTTCGCAGATACAGATCCGAAAGGAGTCGAGCAACTCACAGTGAGCAAAGTCCTTGTAGCCCCGTTGAGCGCGCACGATGAGCATGGCTCGGATCGCAAGGAATGACGTGACGGCGATCGTCGACAGGGCCCAGACGAAAGGATTGCCGATGAGGTAGATCTGGCGATGGTCTTTGACCCAGCTGTTCCGACGGTGCCACGGGTCAGTTTCTCGTTTCAGCATGGCGCCGCGCTTACAACAGGAAACGCCATACAAGTTGATGCCTCGGAGAAGGAGGGGCCAGCTGGACGGCCGCGAGTCGTACGCGTGTCGGTCGGTCAGGCCCTGGTTCGTCTGCCACATGACGGCTTGCAATTCGGCAAACTTGGCGAGGAACGACGGCCGGCGGTAATTGACTTTGCGCGCATCGAGCGGGACTGTAGCAGTTCAAAAGTCAGTGCCCATTCAAATCTCCCGCTCTGACAAGCCGGTCCGCCGACGTTGCCTCTGTGCGCAATTCCGATGACCTTCACTCTGGGAGAGCAGACGAAGGGAGAGACTCACGCATCGGGTGGGTATTGGTCTCGACGTACCAGAGCGCGTTCTCGCGGCTCGGGTTCTTGTTGCAAGTCACCTCTTGCTGCTCGAAGCCCCACTCTGGCAGCTTCACCTTGTGACTGAACAAGTAGCACCCCGTCAACAAGTGGCGGAGGCGAAACTTGGTCCGCAACGCCTGCACGTGCGTCTTGGCGTATTTCCCGTCCTTTGTGTCGGTCTCGACCTGGTCAATCTCGACGATCCAGTGATCGTTCGCGTCGCCCTCGAACCCTTCAAAGCCGTACCCCGACACCTCGTTCTGGTAGTCGACCTCGCTCACGGGCGGACGGATGTCGTGCGAGTGGAGCTTTTTGTGCGTCGCCGGGTGGTGGAAGACGAGCGTCTGCCGGTCCTTGATCGGGGTCGCCGGCGCGTGCAATTCCGGGTTCGGGATGTCGGGGTTCGCCGTCGCGTTCAAGACGAGCCAGATATTGTTGTCGTCACGATGCGGATACAGCGTAATCTGTTGCTCTGTGTAGTCGAGTACAGGCTGACAGTCAGCTTTTGGGCCGCTCGACGAACGGATCCCCGACAAGCTCGACGTCGCTCAACTTACGCTGACTGCCGCCCGGGTACGCAGACGGGTGCGAGTGCAAGTAGCCTCCCTGGGTGTGAACATGCCGAATCGAGACACGCGAGCCGACCATGACGTCTGACAAGTAGTGGTCAAGCGCGTCAGCCTCTTCCAAGCGGCACAGTCTCTGCCTCCCTTCCAGGGCGTCAGGTCGGCATCCCTTGAGATGAGGATCACGACATTGCTCGGAGAGGCAACGCACCGGCAAACGTGTCATCCATGCCGTGTCCGCGCAGGGTGTGCTGAAACTCGGAGCTCATGAACCCATCCCCGTCTCCCGAGTTGCTCAAGACGGCGAAATGAATCGCAAACATCGAGACGTAGAACACGGCCGGGACTGCGATGAGGCAGATGGCGCGCGCGGCAAAGTGCCGAGCGAGGAGCGGGATCGGGACGCGCAAGTCGCCGAGGAGGGCCCACAGTTGGACAATCGTGAAGACGCCGACGGTCGCAATCGTGAAGAGGCCGACCCACTTGCACGAGACGACGGCGCCGAGCGCGAGTCCGGTCATGAGGAGCCAGCCCCACCACCGCCTCGAGAACGGGCCGACTTTGCCGGACCGGTCTCGCGGGACCTCGTTCTCGTTCGAGAATCCGATCCAGAAGAAGGCGGACAGCGCCGTGAACAGGATCAGCGGCGAGTCGAGGAGGATGAAGCGCGACTGGGTGATCAGGCCGTTCTCGAACAGGACAAAGAGGGCGCCGAGGAGCGCGGTCGCGGGGCGGAGGTGGAGCGCTCGGAGCGTCAAGTACGCGAGCGGGACCAGCATGAGGCCCAGAGTCGCCGGCAGAAGGCGCATGGCGACGTAAGGGACATGCGCCGGCCCGTACTCGCCGCCGATGTCCTTGAAATCGAATTGGCCGCCCTGGAACCCGGCGAGCCAAGCGACGAGCGTGATGAGGAGTCTCGCGAGTGGCGGATGAACGTCCATGAAGAAGCGCGACTGGATGTATCTGAGTCGCATGGAGTCAGTCGCGGAGGATGAGGTGCAGCCTCGAGACGAGCTAGACCTACTTGTTCGCAAAGCTGTCACCAGTTGACGGAAGCAAGGCGGCGTCGGTCAGCTTCTACACTCTTGCACGCGTGATTACAACGCGTCCTTACCCGCCAAAGTGGACTTCGTCAAAGCTGCAGAGCGCGCCGAGGCTGGGTCAGTACCGGAGATGGATCGTATAAGGGGACGATGGCACCGACCACCCAGAAAGACTCACACGACGCTGCTCGGTCTCGCAATGTGCCAGTACCTGACGACGGCTCCGAGCAGAATCAATCCCGCCAAGACGCGGTTCTCGCCCGGCTGGATCACGTCGAGTCCGCCTCCTACGCGGCTCCACCCAGAAGACCTGGTGGTGCCTGCTCCTCCCGCTCGTTGCAGTTTCGCCGCGGTACGATCATCTGACAGGCTCGGTTTCCGAGTGCGCGGTTTCGACGAGAGGCTCTGCTTTGCTGTCGAGTCTTGGAACAGTGACGACGCCGGTGCCAAAGTCGACGTGGTGCCGTTGCTCGCGGTTGTTGCCAGTCCCGCCCCGGTTCCTGCTCCTCCTCCTAAGCGACGTGACCTTAAAGGATCTGAAGCCATCCGTGCGTGCGGTCTCTAAGCACGAGAGAGCCGAGCGTTGCTTCTCCGCGTGTCCGGCCGTCGACGCGTCGCTTCCAAACCCACGCGACGATCGCTTTCCTGCACCGCCTCGTTCGCTCGCCTCTGGCTAAAATTTAGCTTCAGCGTCGAAATGGAGGAAACTTTTGGCCGAAATCGGAGGGAAACCGACGAAGAGAGAGCGCTCAACTCCCCTGACGCATTGACGCAAGTCGGCCTCACCCGCACCCGCTCGCCAAGCACCAACAGCCGTCTAGTCAGAATCAACTCAGACCGGCGGAAGTGGACGTTACGCCCCCTTGTGTCGCTCACCTCATCAGCTCCCGCCACTCGTCCCGTCTAGATTCGACGTACAAGTCTAGGCCAATGTCTGCCACGAACGACACTCCCGCAGCCGCGCAAGCGCCAGAGTCGCAATGGCGACCGATCGGAGAAGCCGTCACGGGCGCCGGCGACGTTCCCGTCGAAGTGATTGAATCGCTGTGCATGAACTGCCACGAGAACGGCGAGACGCGGATGCTCTTGACCGTGATCCCGTACTTCCGCGAAGTCATCGTCGTCTCGTTCCGGTGCGAGCACTGCGGCCACTCGAACAACGAGATCCAGTCGGCCGGTCAGATCCAACCCCTCGGAGCGATCTACACCGTCAAGTGCACCGACCGCGACGACTTGGACCGTCAACTCGTCAAGAGCGAACACTGCACCATCTCGATCCCCGAGTACCAGTTGACGATCCCGGCCGGACGAGGTCAGTTCACGACCGTCGAGGGCGTCTTGGCCGACACGGTTCGCGACCTCGAACACGACCAGCCGCTCCGCAAAATTCAACACCCGGAACTTCACGACAAGATCGCCGAACTCGTCGCCAAGTTGCGCCAGATTGTGCCCGACACGGACAAGGACGACGATGAAGAGCAAGGCCCGACCGCGTCGACGTCGACCCCGCCGCCGATGCCAACCTTCACCCTCAAGCTGGACGACATCTCGGGCAACTCGTTCGTCGAGACCCGTGGCGGCTTGCAGGACTCCAAGTGGAGCAAGCGCGAGTACGGCCGCGACAAGCAGCAGGACGAACAGCTCGGGTTGCAGCACGACGAGGCGCAGGACAAGGCGACGAGCCACTACGCCGAGGAGGTTCTCAGCTTCCCGGGCGTCTGCTCATTGTGCGGCAGCGAGCTCGAAACCCTCATGAAAAAGGTCACGATCCCGCATTTCAAGGTAGGCGCTGCTTTCCGGCCGGTCCTCGTTTCGCGAACCTTTCTCTGACGCTCTGGCTCGCAGGACATCATTCTCATGTCGACCAACTGCCATGACTGCGGATACCGAGACAACGAAGTCAAGTCGGGCGGCGCGATCGCCGACAAGGGTCGCCGGATCACGCTCAAGGTCGAAGACTCGGATGACCTCAGTCGCGATATCCTCAAGGTGAGATCTCGCGCGGGCCTCGCTCTCAGCTCACGTTCTGTTCTGTGGTAAGGTTGCAAACCTTGAGCTGATTCCCCTCGCTACAGTCTGAAACGGCCGGTCTGACGATTCCGGAAATCGACCTCGAGCTGAACCCGGGGACCCTCGGCGGACGCTTCACGACGCTCGAAGGTCTCCTGCAGCAAGTGTACGAGGAGCTCGACGAAAAGGTGTTTGCGCGCGGCGACTCGTCCGTGGCGGCGGCAGCTGGCGAGGACAGCGAGATGGCGCGGTTCCTCGGCGACTTGAAAAAGGCCATGAACGTCGAGATCAAGTTCACTGTCGTGCTCGACGACCCGTTGGCCAACTCGTACATTCAAAACACGTGGGCGCCGGACCCCGACCCCGGTTTGACGGAGGAGGACTACGAGCGGTCGCACGAGCAGAACGAGGAGCTCGGCTTAAATGACATGAAGACGGAAAACTATGGCCACGTTGACGTGATCGAGGGCGCAGAGGCGGAGCAGCAGGATGGGTCCACGAAGCCGGCACCCCAGGACGATGGCAAGCCTATCGTGCAAGCATAGACGTCATCCGTACTTCATAGAGCCGTCACGTACATGCATATTCGAAGCTCTCTTTCGTTCGCTTACATACATTTGGAGAGCATTGGAGAGCGTACAAAGTGCGGACAACAAAGGAATGAAACCTCTAGGGTATTCTACAAAAGTCTTGACATATGTACCGCGCGTCAGGAAGTCGTCGCAGCGCCACCCTCGGCTGCAGGTAAAGGCAACGCCTCGGCGACGACCTTGCCGCCGAGGTAACCGAGCGTGTGGAGGCTCCCTTGAGCCGGTTGCTGGACGAGGTGATCTGTTCGCGGTGGTTGGATCAGCATCACCGAGGCTGTATATGCAACCTCCGCAACGAGCGCACAAATATTCAGAGACAGCGAGACAACCATGACGCAAACCCCCCACGTCAGAAGGAGCATCGCGAGGAAGCGCATGCGGCGATCGTGCGGCGACTCCGAGTCCTTGAACAGAGAAAGGACTGTATGGCACACGCAGTCAGTCAGGAGCTCCTCTCTCCGCCGGCGTGAAAGGGCAACGTACAAAAGATGGAAGGGAGGATGAACGAAATTGTGGTCGATCCGGTCGCACCGACAAAGCCGAGTACGGTCTCGAGGCTTGAGACGAACATAGCGATGAGGAACGTCGTGAACAGGAGCGCCGCGCTTTCGACCACGAACCGGCCGAGCGGAATCTCGTCCCCGTCGCCGTGCCCGTGATCCGCATCCGCTCCGCCAACCAGCGACGCGTTCTCGCCGTTGGTATCTGCTGCAGCGGTGCGCTGAGGAAAGAGGAACTTGTCGAGCGAAGCGCGGGCCGGATGAAGCTGGAGCGGATATGAAAAGAGGACGAGGATGACGATACCGACCTGGCCGATCAGAACGATCTTGTTCCGGGGGTACATCCTGTCAGATAAGGAGCGTGTCAGTCCGACGTCCTCAGCCGTATGTTCTCGTGTCGCGACTTACTCGATAAGGTTTCCGCCGACGGCAGATCCAAAGGTCAGATACCCCAAGATTCCGAGAACCTCGTCTGTGCGGGCGAGAGATCATCAACGTTGTCATCGCACGACCTGTCAGGGTGTCAATTTACAGATGATCGCGGCGCTGCCAATCGAAGTGCCGACGGCGATGTTGAGACGAGCCTGCGTATTTGATTTGAGCTCGTTGAACCTGTGGGAGCCAAAGTCAGCGTCTCCTAACTCAGGAAGGAAAGAGAGCAATGCGCTTACACCGCAAAGATGTTTTGAGCGCAGGTGTAAGCGAAAACCTGGACGGGGATCGACTGGATGAAGGAAGGGCCGAAGCGGAACAGCTCGAGGTCGCCGGGAGGCGGGAGCGCCTCATCGTCGACAAAGGTGTAGAACACGACCACAAAGACGAGGTAGCCGATCGTACAGAGGGCGATATACGAGGTCAACTTGAGACTGTCGAGGCGCCGGAGGAATGCGAGTGGGCACAGCAGAGTCATTGACGCGAGGATCCAGAGCCGGCGGTCGAGGAAGACCGAGTGGGAGAGATCGGGATTGAATGAGTGTACCACCTGTGCGCGTTTGAGCGATCGTGAGTCGGCGGACATGGGGATCTTGCGCTGAAGACGAACCTTGGGCATCAACGCTCCGATGACGATGAGGTACGAGATGGAGACACCAAAGCACTTGAGGGCGACCGCAAAGTCGAATCTGTGGGGAATACTACGTCAGTCGTCGGAGGGCGGACGCTCCACGACTGCGGGCGATAGACGTACAATCTTGCCAGGCCCGGGTAGGTCAGGTTGCTGAGGCTCGAAAAGCTCGCCGCTCGGTGCGGCGCCATGGCGGCGCAGCGTGTCAGCAGGTAGAGACCGAACGCTGCTGTCGAACCGCACAGAAGGACCATAAAGACTCCGGGGACCAGGCCCTCGCCGGCGAACGCATGTGCCCTGTCGTGGGTGCGGAGTCAGCATCACTCGGCCTGCCCCTGCGACCTCGACTACTGACATGGCGAGAGATCCAGTTCCGATGACGGTGTCTGCAACCGCGTAACCGTCAGCGTCGGATTCACATCGTTCGTCAACGGCTCGAAGCGGAAGCTGAAGTTCCGCTGCGAGCTGCTTTGGTCGACTCACTGGCCAAGTTGGCGATACACGACACGAGTGTCGCTGCTCCATCTCTGCCTTGCACCTTGTCTGGTAAGGGCCCGTCCGAGTCTTCGTCCAAGAGCGGACGTCGATCCTCGACATGCGGCGGCGGCGAGGCCGACGTCGACCTCGTCCCCATAGCGCCGTACGAGCGGGGTTGACTAGCTTGAGGAATATTGGGCGCCTTACCACAGACTCGCTCGAGAGCGCACAAGAGAGTCAGAGCAGAGTTGCCGGAGCGTTCACGTGCCAAGCGGCGCGTCCTTTTTTCGCCGTGCCAACAGTCGGCTCCTCGTCTTGACCATCCTCGGAATCAGCCACAGCTCGCTGGCTCTCCTCAGACTGAACTCTAGTCGCGAAAGGCACCTCAATTTAATCAGTTCGGGTCTTTCCGTCCCGCCTCGAGCTTCTCGGCTGCCGCAGCGGCATCGAGCTGCCGCATCATCTCGTCGCGACCCGACCACTTCTGCCCGCCCAGGTTGCGCCACTCCCATTCCTGAAGCGCCGCTTCGTCGTACGTCTTGCCGATGACCGAGTCGTCGTCGCGCAGGAAGGTAGTCCCGGAGAGCTCGGGAGGGAAAAAGGTCTGGTGGACAGGGTGTGCGTAACCGGGTTCGTACCTGCACGCGCCCGCCGATCGTCAGCAACGCCACTCGACACTTCAAGAGATAAAGACTTGCACATACCGATAGTCGCGGCCGTATCCGAGCTGCTTCATCAACCCCGTCGGGGCGTTCCGAATGTGTAGCGGCACGGGGTACGCCTCCGACTCGCGGACAAGCGCCTTTGCCGAGTTGTAGGCCTTGTAGACCCGCACTGATTTCGGAGATTCGGCAAGCATGACAACAATCTGCGCGAGGATGCACTGCGAGGGAGGAGAATCAGGCTTTAGTTGCACTTGCGTCCCTGCAAGTGAACCCACGTCGCATTCTGGCATGCCGATGAGCTGGGTCGCTTGATACGCTGATAAGGCTTGCGGGAGAGCATGCGGATTTGCGAGGCCGATGTCTTCGCTAGCCTGTGTCAAGGTCGTCAGCAACTGTTAGCCTGGGAAGAGTGTGACTCCACCGGACCGGGCATACCATTCGAACGAGTCGACGGGCGACGAACAGCGGATCATCGCCGCCCTCCAGCATCCGCGCGAGCCAGTACAGCGCCGCGTTCGCGTCGCTGCCGCGGACCGCTTTGTGCAGCGCCGAAATAGTGTCATAGTGGTGCTGCAAGACTGAGCGTCAGAGAGACGGGACACGACGGCGGATGGTTCAGCGAACACATACATCTCCGCTGCGGTCGTATTGCAGGTGCGCTTTGCGGAGGCTCCGCTTGAGCTCATCTCGGCTGATTTTACCCTTCGTGTCCCGCGTCGCTGAGAGGGCCAGATCAAGCGAGGACAAGGCAACGCGTGCGTCTCCGTCAGCGGCACTGGCGAGGAACCGGACGAGGTCGGGATCGACGGGACCCGTGTGTGCAAAGACGGGGTCGGGGGTCGCAGCAGGGGGCTCGCCTGTTGGAGGCGCTCCAGTCGAATCGAGCGCCGAGTCGTCTGCACGGGGCGGATCTGCTGGCGCTGACTTCGCGGACGGCAACGCCTTTCCACTCTGCTGCTCATACTGAATCCGGAGCGCGCGAACAAGGATCCGATAGGTGTCGTCTGCCGTCAGCTTGTTGAGGACGAAGACGCGGCATCGCGAAAGCAACGCGTTGTTCACTCGGAACGAAGGGTTCTCCGTTGTTGAGGCGATCAAGGAGAGCGTGCCGGCCTCCACGACGGGTAGGAAAGCGTCCTGTTGCGATTTGGAGAACCTCTGGATTTCGTCGATGAACAACAGCGTCTTGCGACCCGTCAACTTGAGGACATTCTCTGCTTCGGTGAAGACCTCGCGCAGCTGAGCGATTGTCGCGTTGGTCGCGCTGAGTTCTTTGAAGACGCTCGAGGTCGTCTTGGCGATGACGCGAGCGATAGTCGTCTTGCCTGTTCCCTGCGAGGCAGTCGCGAGTCAGGAAACGCCTGCCGGCGAGAAGTGAAGAGGGTTGAAAGCGCACAGGGGGACCCCAAAAGATCGCGCTGCCGATCCGGTCGGCGTCGATGAGTCCGCGCAGCAACGCCCCTTCGCCGAGAAGATGCTCCTGTCCGACAAAGTCGTCCAAAGTGCGCGGTCGGACGAGCTCCGGTAGCGGCTTCGCGGCTTCCAGAAAAGAGCGGCTCGTCTCGCCGCTTCGTGGGCGCTTCCCCGTTATGTTCGTGTCCTCGTACGTGCCGCCACCTGTTACTATCCTTCGTATCACTCCTCGCGATGGAGCCGAGTCGCTGCTTCTTGAGGGCGTCGCGTGCAAAGTCGGCTTTTCGTTACCTGCTGCCTCGTCTCGATCCCTTTTTGCGCTTGCCGAGCTCGTCATATCTTGGTTCCATCTCGTCGTTCCCGAGATGATTCTCTTGATGACCTTTCTCGGCGGTGCTGTGGGCAGTTTATCCGCTGCGGGTGCGTTGGTTCCGCTTGAACTCAGTGCCGACGAAGCGGAACAACCGAAGTCGAGATGAACATTGACGACTTGCGGAGTGACCATCCGTCCGCATACTGGACTACAATGGTCGTCAGCTCATTGCTCCGTCATGTGCCGGTCGTGTGAAAAGCTCACCATTCGACTATGCACGGGACGCGTCAAACATGCCGTCATTTGGTTTGGTCAGTCGCGTTCGAATATGAAGACACGCAGCGCGTGCAAAGCGTACCTAGCGTCGACATGGTCAGCCTGGGATCCGAGTGCGCAAGTTTGACAGTGCCAGCGAGGGAGAGCGCTGTCTGGTCTTGCCGCGGGCGTCGGCCGAGAGCAAATTGGCGCGTGAAAGCCTTTGCAGCCTAACAGCTGCCCCTTTTCTCTCCTCATGCTTCGGCGAATAAGTTTCTCTCGAAATACCAACTTGGAACGGCCAAGGCGAGTGGAAGTCTAGCCAGGAACGCGAATAACGACCCCGAGTGAATCGCGCAGTATCTACAGGATAATTTATGGACATCCGCCGCAGTAGCCGCCACCACCGATCCCACAGCCCCAGCAGGTCGCCGGACCGCCGATGTCTGCGCTCTTCAGACCGAGGCCGACCACGCTTGCGAGGCCTTCGCCGAGGACGAACCCGGATGCAACGAGGACGAGCCTAAAGTGCTCGAGATGGGACGCGCCACTCGATGAAGACCCCCGGGACGACCTTGAGGAAGTCCGCGTGTAGTAGAGCGATACGAGGCCGCCGACGAGACGAGCGAGAGAGAATGACGGCGTGTTGATAAAGCCGACGGCGAAGGCGATGCTTCGACATGCGCGGACTGTCAGCGCGACGCGAGATCCTGCCAGATGGAGATCAGCAGCTCACCCCGAGGGAATGTACCGCGTCCAGCGCCAAGCTCTAGCGCTCTCGTCTCCATCGCCCATCATGCCCGCTCCGTCGGCCTTGGCAGCCGCCATCTTGGCCTTCCCGACCGCCTTGAGTGCAGCCAAGGCGACGAAAGCCGTACCAAAGAAGAGCATCGCTTCTTCGGTATGAGGCGGAAGTTGCCCTTGGTTGACAAGTCGGGCGAGATTGAGCCAGATCGCGGCGGTCGGGACAGGGAAGGCGGTGCTCGGGAAATCGTAGACTCGTCTATATAAGCAGTAAACGCCAGTCGAGACAAATACGGACGCGAGGCTGCCGATGAGCTGCAGTTTTTCCCGATCAGCGAGCACATAAGCCATCGGAATATGCGAGACCTTCGCCGTACCTGACCGTGAAACTGCGCTTTCGGGCTCGAACCCCACAGATAGCCGGTTTTCATGTCCTGCATGAGGTCGCCGGCTTGTTGCGCCCCGGCTTCGGCGATGCCTCCTGCGACGAGGTTTGCCACGACGTTGCCCGGCTGAACGACGGCGAAAACGAGCTGCGAGATCTTGCCGATCGCCGAGACGGGGTTCAGATCAGTCGTACCGAGAGCACGGACTCTTTGAGCGATGAGGAAGTCGGAGAGTCAGTGAGGCTGAGGCAGAACAGAACGGCCGTGCGGCACTGACCCGAGAATCGCAAAGGCCGACGCCAAAACGAGCGCCAGCACTGTAGCCCACCACCTGATGCCGTCCTCGCCGAAGACAGCAGCGACAAAGAGCACACAAGAGATGCAGCTGAGCGCCGCCCCGACCAGGACGACCCGAGTCGACGGCTCCTCGTCGGCGCGAGCAACGACTCGCTTCGTCGGCGTTCGAGCTCCGCTTCTTCCGACACGCAAACCATCCAAGCTATCGGCGTCGTCGTCTTCATCGTCGCTCTCGATCGCATCGCGCTCTGCGCGGACGAATAGATTTCCTTGTTTGGCGCGTTCCGCCGTCCGGGCCAAGATGGGCTTGAGCGCCTGGGCCGCGACGAACGACACGCTCAGGATGGATTCGGCCATCATGATGGCGAGCGCGGGCCAGAGGATCCAGCCTCGAGCGCCGTTCGCGGAAGAAGAGACAGGTCCGGGCGCCCAGCCGAAATGGGTAGCCAAGGGGGAAAGGAACGCCCAGCCGCACAGCATGCCCTGCCAATCGAGTCTGTCAGTTGCCCTGCGCCATACCGCTTCAGAGAGACACTCACAGCGTTCATGCTGAGAACAGTCTCGGGCCCCATGATGATGCCTTGTCCGATATAGGAGAAAGACGGTGTGAACCTACCAAATGATCTGAGTCAGCGAGAGTCGCCAATCCGTTCGCCGCATGCTGAAGCGCGACGCACCACCAGAGCCAGTCGTGCGCTGCTTTCCGGATGAAAATGTCGAAAACAGGGACGGCGTAGATGACCGGCATCGCCAAACTTAAGAGCTGTCGTTACAGAGGCTGGCGTCAGCCCTGGAGGTCGCTGATGAAAGACAAAGATGTGCTCACAGTGTAGCCCGCCGACATGGAGAAGCTGATGATCAGGGACTGCCATGCCCTGCGTCCGACGACTTCCTGTTCAGGTGACTCGTGGTCTTCGTCATCGTGCAAGGCCGCAAGGTCGTCCTGACCCATCGACTCTTCGCGATGGAGCATGAAAGCTCGTTCGCCTGTCCGCGCCGAACCGCTCGCGACCGAGTCGGACCGTCTTCGCTTCCTCAAACCGTCCTTGACTCCGTCGGTCGAATTAACGAGAGGCCGCCCGTGCAGTACGCCGAGAACCTGCGCCGTCGCAGTACCGCTCGGGAAGACGAGCTTCTCGCGGACGACGACCTGCTTCCGCAACGGGACGGCGAGGAACACGCCGAAAAAGGCGACGCCGAAAGACCATGCCAGTAGGGCACGGAACGAGAGGATGAGTGGTTCGGCTCCGCCGTCGAGTTCGGGGGAGAGCATTCCGAGCGCAGGGATGACGCCGACGAAGCCGGCTGCCAGAGGGAGTGTGCCGGTCGCGACTGCCGTTGTTTGCAAGACAATCTGCGCGCAGCGGTGTGGGGAGGGGTCAGCCGATGGAGCGGTGCCAATTGTACGGACGACCTCTGCGCTCCTGTGCTCACGTTTTCGTGTATCGACAGAGGCCGATTATCGAAGAGCCCGCTTCTCGGCAAGACCTTGAACACGGCGAACCCGAGGAGGGACGCCTGCAGCGACATCATCGAGATCCATCCTGTCTGGAGGCCAAAGTACGAATTTGTACAGGCGAGTAGGACGCCGATGACGAGTCCGACGACCACGGCCCGGAGCTGGATCGACGCATCGACGAGTTGGCACGAGATGGTCGGGAGTGGAGGAGCACAGGGTTACGAGTCGTCGTCAGCCGCGTCCGGCGTACGCATTTCCCGTCATCGCTGAAATGCCTCCGACTCACTGTCAACTCCTGCTCTTCTGCTGCGCCACTGATTGTGTCTGGTCTGTCGTTGCGTGCCTCGTCAGATCGCAACAGCCGATCAGAGCTCCCTCTCGAGCCCGGAGCAGCCATCCCAGCTGAAGTGCCTCGTCAGGCAAGTGTCACTCTATTTTAGCCCGAGCTTGGCGTCGATCGACTGTATAGCAGTTGGCGGCGTAGTGTCGTCGAGGGCGGAGTCGCGCTCTCGGCCGATTCGGCAAGCGGGGCCGCTCGTATTTTTTGAACGACTTTCCGCTGACTGTATAGTCTCTCCGAACAGCCGAGACATCGGGCTGGGCGCATTAAGATGTTGGGATCGGCGACCGATGAAGAGGAAATCAATCGCCAATTCCGCAATTCCCGAGACGAGCTCACATCGACGAGTTATGTAGCGAGACCTGTATACCGTACAACGCCTGACCATGCAAAGCTATACACGACCCACGACCACCCGACCTACCCGATCACAGAACGAGCTCCCTTTCGCGTTTTCGCCACTCCGGCTTACCACCGAAGAGGGGCGACGAGTGACCGTACTCGGGGCCCGGCCGATGTCCATAGCGGCCATGCGCGTGATGACCGCCATCGGCGATGAAGCGCGGCGAGTAGGCATCGTAGTGCCGGGAAGGTCCCGGAATGTACCCTCCCGGACTGCGAGTGGCGATGTGCGGAGGCGAACTATGCGCGGGACCGAGAGCGAGAGGCGGGACGGAGTGCGAGCGATGCCGGTGATGCTGGTGGTGCGTATGGTAATGAGGCGAAGGAAGGGGCAAGCCGGGACTCGGAGGACGGTGCGTCGGGTAGGTCAGGAGCGGGCGAGCGATACCATGCTCGAGATTGCAAGGTGAATGAGCGCGGTGGCGTTGCTGTAGACAGGCGAAAGCTACGTGAGTCACCTCGCGGACGTTGAAACCAGATGGGATGAAACTCACAGCATGCGAGATGATCGTGGTCGACGAGCTACGCCACTTGGTCGTCCCGTCCTCGTAGTACTTCACTTCGTGCCGGCCCGCCTTGGCCTGCAGGAGCAAGTGGTCAGCTTCGATGTATGCACGAGTCACTATGCGCTGCATGGACGTGAAACTCACCACGCGGTCGCCGTTGCGCTCGGTTGTGGCCTCGGTCCATTCCTTCCTCGCGGTCTTGCAAGCGTCGCCCTGGTGGGGCCAACGGCCATTCCAGCCCTGGTTCCCGTGGCCCGCATGATCGTAGACGCGATTTCCGTGACTGTGGCGATGATCCGGCGGCGAGTGTCCACGATGACGCGGACGACTGCGGTCGAGATGGTGCAGATCTCCCCCAAGCGCGAGGTCGTGCATACCGGCAAAGATCGCTTCGATCCGGCTTGCGAGGTCCTCGGAGGCACCGAGCTGGACAGGGTCCGGCAAGTCCGGACGAGCCGAGGGAGCGACGGCTTGTGAGAGCGCTACGAGGCGTGCCTGCGGATACCCTCCCGGAGGAACGCGATGCCCGGGGAAGGGGCTTTCCGGACGAGCGAGTCGCTCTTCGTTATAATCCAGAGTAGTGTATGGTGCCGGTCCGGTGCGCTCCAAAGAGGTGTGCAGAGGATGAAGAGGTGGCGGAGCAAGCGCTGAGGAAACCTCCCAAGCGAGAGCGACATCGTATTCCTCCCGTCGGCCTTCTGCGGACCTTCGACAGTCAGCGTGATTCCACCTGCTCTGCATTCGTAATAGCTCACTATCACTCAGAGCCATGTATGCCTCGGCAAGATCCTGGAAGCGCCGCTTCGCTTCGTCTCGCTTCCCCGGCGCCACTCGATCCGGGTGCCACGCCTTAGCCTGGGTCAGAAGTCCGGTCAGCTCCATCGACGACCTATTCGCCGGAGAGTGGCAACACACCAGCTTCAAGTACGCCATCCTGACTTGGTCCGCGGACGCAGACGGCTCGACACCGAGAAGCTCGTAGAAGGAAGGACTGGCTGCAGAAGGAGTCAAAGGCGGCGCTGCTTCGATCGCCCGCATCGCGTAATGCGCCTTAAGATTGTCAATAGCGGCTGCGTGGCATGGCGACCGTGTCGTCGCTGATCCGGCAGCGAGCGAGTCGCGCAGTCATGTACTCGAGCAGGAGCTGGCAGTCCGCGGAGGTCCGCGCTGACTTCCCTTGAGGCGAAATGAACGGATCGTACAGTCGTTGTGATACATTACTGCGAAAGTCACAGGTGGACCACATCGCGAAGCTCGGCAAGCGATCAGCGCCGTCCCTGCTCACCAGCTTCGTCTCCATCAGCGCAGGCTTGATTGCTTTCGACCGGTCGCCGTTGATGACCGGAACGAGCTCATACATAGCGGATATAGGTTGATGTTACAGGACGCCGGCTTTGCTGGAGGCTAGACTGCGTTGCCGATCGGTCTAAGCCCGGCGAGGATTCTTCCCTTCCGTTAACCCTTGACGAATTGACCGGCCGCCTTCCTCGTGTAGAAAGCGTCGGTTCTGCGAGAAAGGACAAGGGTTATTGAGGTTGCTAGCGTGAATGACAGATGAGACCCGAGCCGGCGAGGACTGACCGTGAAGTACCGATGTTGACGATCTTGGGGCAACCGTCCCGGGACTTTTCTAACCGGACGCACTCCTGTTCACCGTGGAGACGAGTCAGTCAACAATCCAGGACGATCACATCCGCCGTCTCAGAAAGCAGCTGTCCAATCAGAGAGGAAGGAGCAGTTCCGGGAGCGGCGGACTCACTGCGCAGTAGTACGCGTCCGAGACACCTGTTCATGACCACCGTCAGCACTCCGCTCCTCGGCATAACCGTTCAGCTTCAGAGTGCGCCTGCTGGAGCTTGAAACTCACCGTGGCCGCCGCAGACAATACACCGTCCGCCGTACGTGCCAAAGTTGCACTCGTCGCAGATCCGGACGAGTTCAGCCGGCCGCACGTACGAGTCGCAGATCGGGCTGTTGATTGTGGGCCCGTCAGCAGGCCGCCTGACTCTTCTGGTGCAGACCGACAGAGGGACACGCACCACTTTCCGTCGTCCTTTTCGCAGAGACGGCCGATCGCTATGGAAGTACGTCACGATTAGCTACTGGAGCCGTCTTCCTTGACTATAGTGTCACTCGACGAGGCACCTACCGATTCCAGGCTCTGTTGCCGAGGATGTCAAGGCGGAGAGCAGAGAGCGGTCAGGATTGGCGCAGAGATCAAGGCGACGGCGTGAGACAGCTTGGCAGGAACTTCAGCGATCTCTGCCCGCCGACTCGTACTCGCTTGACGTACGCTTCCTGCACATGACCAAATCTGTCAAAAGGCGGACAGTCAGCCTTCCAGTTCACCTTGCGGAACCGGGCAGCAGGAGTCGAACGAACCCGTGTTGTGCTTCGACATTGTGATACGTCGATTCTCGAGCTATCAAGTGGGTGATAGAGAGAACCGCGTCAGTCTACGCTGGTCTGTGACGGCTCAGCGCCATCAGACGAGGAGGACCCACGTAAAGTTGGCTGACTAGGCGAGTGCAATCGCGAGCGACGTGTGCTCTGTTTGATGGGCGGTGCACCGGGTAAGAGTCGGAGGAATGAAAGATCGAGAGCAAGTCTAGTGAATGCAGCAGCGAGGGCTGTTAGTCGACGAGGAAAGTTGAGGAAGGCACGCCGCGGAACAAGCACGCCTCCCCTTTGGTGGCGGGAAATCGTCATCATCCAATCGCGTGGCGACTCGCCGGCCAAAGAGCTTTCGCTCCTCCCTCTTCTCCTCCACCGGACAAGGTGTACCTTTCGGTTGTTCGCCTCTGACTTGCGATCCCGCCGAGGCGACGCGACCGGCTTACGCCTTGCGCAGCGCTGCGCGCATCGCGGACCATTGCTGATTAAGAGCTCCTCACTTTGCTCGCGTACTCTGCTCTGCCTCTATCGCCGCTGTTATGTTCGTTCTCACACCATGTCTCTGATCAGGACACCCGTCGCGCGTCACGTCCGCTTGGAATCGGCGCGAGCGCTTGAATGTATCCTTCCGCGGACACTCCGTGCACTTTTCTTCTCGCCATCAAGCTGCTCTTGCCTCAAGCTATGCTGGGACGGACAGCGTCGCTCATCTGCTAGATGGTTGATGCGATCGAGGACTCGCCAGCTCAGCAGTCGCTAGCATCTAGAAGAGCTCCGCCAGTCCGGGCGCTCCTTTCATACGGTCATGGCAATCGACGATCAGATAGCCAATCCTCGGACGACGACACTACGGACGACAGCTCTGATCACGACGAGCCGAAGCGAGGACGTAGACAGCCCGAGGCGCCTATTACGAGCGGGGTGAGCACGCGTTTGAAGGAACACTTGCTGGTCAATCGGAAGTTGATTGGGCTGCCTAGGTCTCGCCAACCGTTGCTATGCTCAGTATGCTCTTGATCGCAGCCATAGCGCTCGCAGTGTCCTTCGGAATGCGCAACTTCAGCTTAGGCGACGACGTGAGCAGTTCCCGGGCGGGACCCCAAGCAGCCTCTGCGGGCTGATTGACTGCATTGGACAGGGCAAGGTCTCGGTGTCCACAAGTAAGGGAGAAGCTGGAGCAGGCACTGCAGCAAATGCTCCAGGTACGGTGACGCAAACCGTTACGTCCGTCTCTACGCTCGCTTCGGAGGAGGCCGCGTCCAGCAAAGTCGGTGGGTCTCTGCGGTTCAGCCCATCTCCGACCGCAACTCGCAAAGACAAGGCGATGAAACATAGCGGTGACACGAGACGCTTGACTACGTTTGCACCTCGATTCGACAGATCGCCCGAGCCAGTCTGCTGGATCTTCTCCTTCGCAGCCTGCGACTACCGGCTCGGGCAGCACCTCAGGCGGCGCATCCAGCGGCGAGGCCGATGCGTTCGTCAAGACGATCCTGGACGGGCATAACGACTTCCGCAGGAAGCACGACGCCGCGGATCTGGTCTGGAATACGACGCTCCAAGCGTCTGCGCAGAAATGGGCCGAGCATTGCGTTTGGGAGCATAGCGGCGGAAAGGTTGGACCAGTGCGTTTCCCATGCTGTGCCTAGACTGCGGAGACCAACTGATGAGGCTCTTTGACTCGCCAGTACGGCGAGAACCTGTCTGCAGTCGTGCCCTTCCAGAAGAATGATAAGTTCGACCCGATGTCTGGCATCAGTGTCTGGTACGCTGAAAACCCGACTGTGCCTAGCAACTCGCCCTAAACCAGACTGATGACAGGAACGGCGAAGAGAAAGACTACGACTACAGCAAGCCGACCGGCTTTACGCACGAAACGGGACACGCGAGCTTTCTTTCGCTCGCGCAGCGTCGCTACTGTTCGGTGACTGACAATGGCGCTTCTCGTCGTCAACAGTTCACGCAAGTCGTATGGATCGGTACGCAGCAGATCGGTTGCGCGTTCACGACTTGCGAAGGCTTCTTCGGGCATCCGTTAGGCGTAAGCTGTTGCTCGCAGGTTTTCCGTGTGCCCTCGGGCTGACCTCGCCGCCTCCTTCGCAGGCTTTCTTCGTGTGCGAATATTGGCCCGGCGGTGAGCCGTTCTCCTTACCGCGTGGTCCAGCGAACAAGGTCGACTAATTCGTGCTCGAGCACAGGCAATATCGTCACGGACGATCTCAAGTACTTCAAGGACAACGTCAAACCGCCTTAGAATGTCGTTCCTGTCCTTTTAGCCACCTACTTCGAATTGGCAATGTTCTGACGTATAGTCTAGACCCTGATCAATGCTTCTCCGTGTCCGTCTGCGGGTCGCTCTCCTCCCAGACTTGCTTCACGGCGGTCCAGTACCTCGCCGGGTCTGTCCTCGCATGAGCGACGTGCGGGCTGCCCGCAAACATCTCCATCGTGACCTGCTCGACCCCGGCTTTGCTCTTTGCTTCGGCTGCGTGCCGTTCGACATCTTCAGGCGGGATGAGCTCATCAACGTCGGAGTAAAGGTAAAGACGCGGGACGGGCGGGAGAGCGGGAGAGTTGAGGTAGGCAGAGATGCGGGCGAGGGTCGAAGGCTGGCGGCGAACGCTGCGAGAGAGAGACGGTATCGGTCAGTGTAGGCTATTCCTCACCGCTGCGATAGAGGAAGCGCACATAGTCCAGAAGCGCAAGACGCTGTACATGACGGTGATGCCGGCTACCGCGGGGTAATAGACGAGCGGGTTCCGCAAGCCCGCCGAGAACGCTCGGATCGTCGACGTCAACGTGGATAGTCCTGGACACGAGTCGTAGATGAACGCTCGCGCGGGGATGGTCGCCGGCTGCGCGCTTCCGGCTGCCGACGCGTTCTTTCGCAGGTGCTCGTTCAGCTCTTGCAACGTCAAGCATCCGCCATTCGAAAGTGTGTGAACAAGCACGTCGCTCGTCGGGCCGATCTGACCGTTTGACCTCGCGCGGAGAAGCTCTGCGGCGGGTCGGATCGCTTCGAGAAAGGCGGCGCGACGGAAAAAATCGATCGGATTTGACCGGACGAGGAGCACGGTCGACTCCGGGTACTGCAGGCGATACGAGACGTGAGCCCGCGAGCAAGGATAGACAGCTGTAGACCCAGTAGCGCACGAGTTTCCGGTAAGCGTCGACATATTTTTCGGCATGCTTCAGTTGCGCCTGTCCGAATTGGTGTCAGCTCTTTCCTTTTGCTCGCAGAGATGAACAGGGTCCACTCACACCCATCCATGTGCATAGCAACACCATGCGCGGATCCCGCATCGCAGAGGCCGGGCTACCATTCGCGAGCTGGTTGCCGGCTTGCTTGCGCGCCGTCGAGGCTGACGCCGCCACTGCCGCCGGTTCTGCCAGGTAGACAGCAGCAGAGATGCGCTGCAATGTCGAGCGGGACGCCATCGCGCCGTCTTGTCACGAAAGAGCGAGAATAGACGAGTAGCCGCCCCACTCGGCAACTTCGGTTCGACCCGGCGGCCGGCGGCCGGCCGCGACGTGAACTCCCGCGGGCGAGGAAAAGGCGCGGTTTCTTTTTGATCCGTCTATGGCTCTGCGAACGCTATTCGGAGGATTTCTGCCCACGCCCGCTCGAGGACTTCGCCTCCCCGTCCGCCGTTGTCGTCCATCTCGCAGGTTTGGACCTCCGACCGTGCCATGGGACTGAGGACATATCTCGCCACATCGCTCCTTTCCTCTGGCCTACCGATCCCGACCCACAATCGGTGGTACTTGTCGGACGTGAGCGATTTGGAGACGGACCGAACTCCGTTGTGGCCGCGAGGACCGCCGCCGCTTTGGTACTTGAGCTTCGAAGGCGCCAGGTCGAGGTCGTCTTGGATCGTGACGAGATGGCGGAGGTTCTTCGGAGGAGCCGGAGATGATCGCCGGCTCGACTGTCGGCTCGACGAGGCGTCCGATGCAGGCGAAGGCGGGGCGACTTGTTCAGGAGACGGCGTTCTCCGAAGAGGGTGTCGTTCCGCAGCCGGCACCAAATGCTCGAACGCGGCAACGACTGGCGGACCGTTGATGTTCATCGCGGCTTTCGGCACGAGGAAGTAGAGCTCGAGATCACGCTGATCTGAGACAGAGGGAGGTGCGCGGAGAGTAATCTGGGAGAAGAGGTTCGCGTGACGGCCGAATTTGACAGTGTCGAGTCGAGAGGAGCCGCGTATATGGAGCGGATCGGCGCACGCGCGCTTCGCGAGATTCTTGACGAGGAGTTGTCCGACCTGCGAGAAAGAGGACCTTCTACAAACCAGATCGGCAGACGGAGCGCAGCAGGAACAGACTCACCGAATGCCGTGTGAGCGGATGAGAAGCGTTCCCGAGTCCGGCGACGAGCAGTCGCCTGACCGCTCCGTTTGTGGGAGAGGCAGGCATCTTGATATGTATGGGCTAGGCTCAATTGGCCGCCTCACCGACACACTGGACCGTAAGACGAGTCTAGTCGTCGGGAAGAAGGGACGACCGCTTGAAGTATCCTCGGAGGTCTGCTGAGCGAGTCCGCCTCCCTGCGCACAGCTCTATTCTGCGGCGCAAAAGGCGTCAGCGCGCATTCGGGGCTTTCGGATGGAAGAGAGCGGTCGCACTGGCCCAGCTGGAGGAGACGTGGGTCGAAGGATTCGAGTCCGCTCAATCGCCTTCCGGGTATCGTCAACGCCGAGCAGAGTCCAGCAAAGGGCTTCGTGAAATCTAGCCTGCTCGTGCACGTCGCGCTCCGTGCTACCGTCAACAGCGGCCCCCGGAGAGACGAGCGACTTTTCTTTCCTTTCTATCGCACTGCGAACGAAAGCGGCGGGAACCGATTGGCAGGCTATAAGGTCCTGACGAAGCACCCAGGACGGGTGAGGTGGTGCTTGAGAGCTAGGTGTGGATACCGAAGTCGGCAGGTTGACTCTGGTCGCCAAGTCGCTGCCGCGAATCTCCGCGGCGCCTCCTCGAAATGTCGCAATCGGCTCTCTCCTCCACTTTTCTTCCGCCTACGCCTCTCTGTCCCGCTCCAGGACGATTCACAAGAGCCTCTGCTACCAGTTGATCACGCTGCTTGACTTGTAGACCCTCATACAAGTCTAGCGCTCACACACGAGACCATGACCGGCATGTCAACCCCGCGCTCCACTTCTGACCCGCTATCGCCGGCCAGTCCCGCTTCGCTCACCTCGAGCCTCCTCAGAGGTACAGTTGTTCGCACGCCGTCCTTGTGGGAGCATCCGGGCTGACGCAGGAATCTCCGCAACCACAGCGAGGCCGTACCGGTTCGCGACGCTCGCAGCCACCGTCGATAACCCCGACCCTGGTCACAAAGACCAGTATGGCTCGTCTTCGGTCCCAATCTACCAGACTGCGACGTTCAAGGGCATGGGAGGCCAGTACGACTACTCGCGGAGCGGGAACCCGACTCGCTCGCACCTCGAGCACCACATTGCGAAAATCTCCAACGCCAGGCACGCGTTCGCCGTCACGTCGGGCATGGGCGCCCTCGACGTCATCTTCAGGTTGCTGAAGCCGGGCGACGAGATCATCGCCGGCAATGACCTGTACGGCGGCTCGAACCGGCTGATCGGATACCTGAAGGAACACGGCGGGATCACGACGCACCACGTCGACACGACCGACCCGGAAACGCTCTTGCCGCTCCTCAAGGACGAGTCGCACAAGATCGCCATGGTCCTCCTCGAGTCGCCGACGAACCCGCTCCTCCAGATCGCCGACCTCGAAGAGATCGCGCGGTTGACCAAGCGGTACCGGCCGGAAGCGATTGTCGTCGTCGACAACACGATGATGAGCCCGTACCTGTGCCGGCCCCTCGAACTCGGTTGCGACATCGTGTACGACTCGGGCACGAAGTACCTGTCGGGTCACCACGATCTGATGGCCGGTCTCATCTGCTGCGACCGTGACGAGATTGCCAAGGTGCGTCAGCAAATAGCTGCTCCGGCATGCGAGCGGAGAGTCAGAGTCCTGACGCTGCTGTGCACGTTAAGGGCATCGCCTTCACGATCAACTCGATCGGAAACGGATTGTCGCCGTTTGACTCGTTCCTCCTCTTGCGAGGCGTCAAGACCCTCTCGCTCCGCATCGACAAGCAGCAAGCGAACACGATTCTGATTGCGCAGTACCTCGACCGCCTCGGTTTCAAGGTCAACTACCCCGGACTCGCTTCGCACCGCGGCAAGGCGGTTCACGACCGGATCGCGAGCGGGCCGGGAGCGGTTCTTTCGTTCGAAACGGGCGATGTCGCACTGAGCGAGCGGATCGTTGCGAGTACGCGCCTGTGGGGCATCAGTGTCTCGTTCGGTTGCATCAACTCGCTCATCTCGATGCCGTGCCTCATGTCGTGAGTCTTTCGCTCGTTGCTCGACTAGGTTCGGTCTCCTCTGTCTAGCCGTGGCGTGGAGAGCTGACACGGAATCGACGTGATAGCCACGCCTCGATCGATCCGGCCGTTCGCGCCGCGCGCAACCTGCCTGAAGACTTGATCCGCCTCTGCGTCGGCATCGAAGACCCTGCCGACTTGATCGACGATCTCGAGGCCGCCCTTCTCGAGGCCGGCGCCGTCCGCACCGTCGATGAAGCTTCCACTGCCGCACGCGGCGAGCGCCTCAACCTCGAGAGGATCGGAGTTGGCCGCGCGGACGACCTGAGCAAAGGTTTGGCGGGCCTCGGACTGGATGGAACGGAGTCTGCACCGGGCGTCTGCCGGCCAAAGGTCGAAACAATCATGACGAGTGCCCCTGGCAAGGTCATCTTGTTTGGCGAGCATGCCGTCGTGCACGGAGTCGTACGTTACCGGCCTCTTCGTCCTCCACGATGACGCGGATCAGCTGACGTTCTCCATCGCAATCTAGACTGCGATTGCTGGCGCGATCGACCTGCGGTGTTACTGTCTCGCCGAAGCTCGGGCCGACGGACTGATCTCGCTCGTCCTGCCCGACATGGCATACTCGCAAACGTGGGACCCGGCCAACCTCCCGTGGGACAAAGTGGCCCCGTTCCCGCCTCCTCTCTCGGCAGTCCTCAAGTCGGGACCGAAGGGCGACGTCGTACCGGACCAGGAGCTCCTCACTCTCCTCGCAAACCAGTACATCTCGCACGAGGCCGGCCAGAACCTCAAGGCGGTCCAGTCGGCTCAGGCGTTCTTGTACCTGTACATGCACGTTGCGAGCGTGACGGGTCTCCGGCCGTCGCAGACGAACACTATCCGCGCGGGACTGCCCGTCTCGGCGGGTCTGGGCTCGTCGGCAGCGTTCTCCGTGTCAGTGGCGAGTGCTCTCCTGTACTCGCACGGCGTCTTGCCAGTGCCGGGCCAGCAGTCGCCAGCGACTCCGCACTCTGTCGAGTCGGAGCATGCGCACCTCGTCAATTCGTGGGCGTTCGTCGCCGAGAAAGTCCTGCACGGCAACCCTTCCGGAGTCGATAACACGGTTTCGTCCCTCGGCGGCGCGATCGCTTACCGGCGGGCGATCTCGGGCCGGCAGGAGCAGAGCCTGAAGATCCTCAAAGGCTTTGACGAGGTGCCGTTCCTGATCACCGACACCAAGGTCCCGCGGGACACCAAGACGCTGGTCGCCGGTGTCGCGCGACGAAAGCTCGAGGTGCGCTGGCTTCTTCTCTCCGTCACTTGTGCGACGAAACCCACAGTGCCCTCTCGACAGGAACCGGACACGATCATCCCGCTGCTCGACTCGATCCAGCGCATCTCGGATCAAGCCGAACAAGTCCTCTCTGCTGCCGGCGCGCACTCCCGGTCTGAACAGGTCGCCACGCTCGCGCGCCTCGTCGAACAGAACCACTCGCACCTCGTTTCGCTCGGTGTCAGTCACCCGGCGCTCGAGACGGTCCGGAACAAGACGCGAGACCAGCCTTGGGGCCTCGCGACCAAGTTGACCGGTGCGGGCGGTGGCGGCTGCGCAGTTTCGGTGGTCCCGGACGGTGAGCTCGCCTCTTGGTCTTGGACTCTTCGTTACTGCCGAGCTGACAAGCGATGGTTTTACAGGCTTCTCAAACGATTCGCTGCTGTCCCTGCGGTCCGCTCTCGCCGACATCGGCTTCGAGACTTACTCGACCTCGGTCGGCGGACGCGGCTACGGCGTTCTCGTCCCGCCTGCGGCTGGATCCGCGGACGAACAGGTCGAGTCAGCGGAAGGTGGCGTCGAGGCGAATGCGATCCCGGGACGAAAACGGTTCGAGGAGGCGCCGGCGGAAGATCTCGCTCGGTGGGCCGAGTCGGCAGGCGTTTGGGCTTGCGCATAGATGGCTTTCGGCGTTGGGCCAAGCTCCTCTTGCATTGTATCTAGATCTCACGCTCATATTCGGTCTCTGGTGTCTGTATAGAGTCCGGATACGGCCTTTCAGTTGCGGACAATCCGATTTCGGTATACGGGAATTTCGCTCTCTTTCCTTCACGTTCCCAGGAAATATGCTGCGTCTGATTGGTTACTCGGTTGCTGCGAAATGTGGTGTCCGGCGGGACCTGGTCGGGAAATCGGAATCGTGATCGGCGGTTTGGCTCGCGGATGATGCAAATTGTCCGCGGCCGCGGGTTGACTCAACGAGCAGGCGACGGCTCGTCATCTCTTCAGACGCAATTCGTGCCGGTCGAAGACACCGCGCCAACGACAGCTACTATCGCGCTGAGCCGGTGACTTCAAGGCGGGTCTCTAGCGCTCGCACGGCTCTCCAGCGGGCGCAATGAGCGCGCGGATCTTTGATAGCGCGATTCGGCAGGCCCAAGTCGCAACCACGTCGAGATCTGCGACGCCGAGGACAAAGACGCCGGTACGAGACGTGCAACTGGAGCGCACCTGGCGCGCGAGCTGACCGAGTAGGTAGGGTGCTTCCGCACGCTGCAGGTGAGATGGATCAAGACCGGCAGGAAAGTCCTCGCAGGCGAGGTCAGGAAACGCCAAGTCGAAGCGGAACGGCAGCGTGTGAGTTGGAGGGGTATCGCTGCGTCTCGAGTCCGGGCCGGAGCGCTGATCCGGCGAGCATACGCCGGCAGGATTTGATCATGAGCGTTCTCGAAGCACAACCTTCTGCTCGCGACTCTCGGTTCTACCTGCGCAACTTTGATCCGGCCTCTCGCCCTTCGAGCATGGAGTCGTCTCTCTTCGCGCCTCCGAAACCGCGGCGGCGAGCGGGGGAAGTCGACGGTCCGGCTTTCCCACTCAGCGATCAGGAAACTCCGACAACGGCCTATTCCCGGGCGATCCCGACGACGAGCCCCGATGAGCGGACGGGCGAGGCAGTGCCGAGCGCGCAAACCACAGATCCGAAGGGCAAGACTGCACTGGCGAGCGAATTGCTGTCGGCGCCGGCGAGCAGGCACACGGCGCTCGTCAAGGTGCAAGGGCCCTTCTCGGACCGGCAACTCGAGTCGATCGCGGAGGGCATGGTCTACCTCAAAAAGCTCGGGCTCGTTTCAATCATCGTCATGGACCACCAACGGTGGACGCGCGAGGAGGAACGGATCCGGCGGCTGAATCTGCCCGAAGAGGACGGGCGCGAATTGATTGTCCGCTTGCGGGAGGAGATGAAGTGCGAGGCCATCCGACTCAGCGATGCGCTGGAAGCCAAGGGCGGCGCGGCGCGCCCGCTCCTCGAAGGCGTGCTCTGCGTACACGGCGCCGCGTTCGAGGACACGCTCAAGCCGATCGCCTCGACCAGCGCCCGTCCGTACGAAAAGAGGACCGAAGACCTCTTCGTCGATTCGCTTTCGGCTATCCGCAACGCCGTCCAGCAAGGCGAGATCCCGGTCATTCCGCCGATCGCTCTCGATGCGTCCTGTTTCTCCTTGTGCGTCTCGGCGAACGATGCGATGCGCGCAATCGCCCACGGCCTCGCCGACGCCGAACGGTGGACAGGCCTTCGCTACGAAGCCGACACACGGCTCTCGAACGACGTCGACCTGACGCCGGTCCGACTCATGATCATCAACCGGGAAGGCGGACTGCCTTCTCACGCCCGCGGAGGCGACCCGCACCTGTCGATCAACCTCGAGTCCGAGTTTGACTATATCAACAAGACCTTCATCTGGAAGGACACACACCCGAACGCGCTGGCGAACCTGGCGCTCGTCCGCGATTGCCTATCTCATTTGCCGCGGACTGCTTCGGCCGTCCTCGTTTCGCACCGGTCCCCTCGATCCCTGATCGCCAACCTCATTACCAACAAGCCTGCGCACTCGCCCTCACTCGCACACGACCTCCTGCCGCGCCGGAATATGCAGCATCAGCCGACCATCGTCCGTCGTGGTCTCCCGATCCGGGTTCACCGAAACATGGACGACGTCGACCTCGACAAGATGACGTTCCTGCTCGAAGAGTCATTCGGCAAGACTCTGAACCGCGAACCGTTCTACGAGCGCCTCGAGCGCGACCTCGATTTCTGCATCGTCGCGGGCGACTACCAGGCTTGCGCCATCGTCACGAACGAGGTCCGCCTCGATCCCGAGTCGGGACAGCCTCTGCTCGACCCCGTCACGGGTCAGCCTGAAGAGCCGATTGCGTACCTCGACAAGTTTGCCGTCCTGCCCTCGCTCCAAGGGGACGGGACGGTCGATTTCCTGTGGGGCGCATTGCGCGACGAGTCGTGGGGTCTCGGTCTCCTCGACGCGTTGAACCCCAACGTCGGCGGTCTCGGCGGTCAAGGTATCCCGCGTGACCTCGTCTGGCGATCGCGGGCGAACAACCCCGTCAACAAGTGGTACCACGACCGGTCGACCGGGTTCTTCAAGATCCCGCCGCCGCCGGGAGGAGCGGTCGGGTTCGCGTTGTTCTGGTGCGAGGTCGAAGACCGTGCGAGCGAGTTTATGCGCGACGAGAAGGAAGGGAAACGGATGCGGAGCACACCGGAAAAGTTGACCAAGTGGGCGCCGTGTATCGGCGCGATCCCCTCCTGCTGGATCTAGACCTCCCACACCTTGCCTGTATACATTGCCATCTCCCCCCATGCCCACCGTCTTTCATGTCCCCCTCTGCATCGCAATTTTGGTTTTCCGTTCTCTCGATATCGATTTGGCGCGTATGTACACCTCTAGTTCGCATCTGTCTGTGCCCTTCTTGATCGAAGTCTAGGCGCGCTTGGTCCTCCTTCGGCCGCGCATCAAGCCTTGGCCTTTTTGGCCTCGTCGAGCGCCTCGTCCGTGCCCCAGCCAGTCCGACTCTCGTCAATCTGACGCTTGAAATCGCTAATGACCTCGGTCGGCTTCTCGGCGCCAAACAGGGCCGTTCCGGCAACGATCACGTTCGAGCCTGCGCGTGAGCAGACGACATACGAGTGAGCGGACCGCATCGGCTAGGCGACTTTATAACCCCTGGCGGGGCCGGAGGAAACCGCGGACGCACCTGCTCGGGCGCAGCAGCCGACGGTACCGGGTCCGACGCCGCCGTCGACCTGGATATCCTTGCTCGGGAACCGTTTGCGCAACTCGGCAACCTTGGGCACGCACTCGGGCATGAACTTTTGACCGCCCTTGCCTGTTCGCCGAAAACGGTCAGTTTTGCTAAAGTCTAGCGGGGAGCTCGCCAAAACCGGACCGAGAGAGGAGGGAACTGGCTCGGCACAGAAGAAAGGCGCACCTGGCACGACAGTCATGACGAGGAGCATGTCGACTTTGTTGCCGAGGTCGTCCGAGATGGCGCTCGACGGGGTATCGGGCGAGATGGCGACGGCGGCGCGCATGCCGGTCGAGTGAATCAGGTCGACGAGGTCGGCGGCATTTTCTAACAATGGCGAGAGGTTCAGCGATCGAAGGAGAGAGCGTCATGCCATGATGGGCCTCCGAGGCCTTTGCCCCGAGGCGGAGAGACTCTTTACCTGGCTTGGAGAGGGCTTCGATGTGGAACGTGTAGCTCTTGCCTCCCGCTTCGGCGACCGGCTTGACCCACTGTGCGCTACAGATGTCAGTCTTGCGCTTCCCGAAAGGCAGGCTGGCACTAAGGCAGGCTGGCACTGCCGCGCGCACCTTTTCCGGTTCGGCGACCATCATGTGGCAGTCCATGAAGACGTTGTCGACCGTTTTGTGGACGCTCGCGAGGACGGGCGCACCCATCGTGATGTTGGGGACAAAGTGACCGTCCATGACGTCTGTCACGAGGTGCGGCACTAGTCAGTGTCGGGGCCTCGGGAATCCTCGAGAAGTCGTCCGCAAAAAACGCAGCCGCAGCCGCAGCCGCCGACTGACCCATGTGGACCCATTGTGCGCCGCAGTGCATCATGCGTTTGATCTCGTTGCCCAAGTCGGCAAAGTTGCTCGCGAGGACTGACGGCGATACGATCGCTTGAGGACTGGACGTCATCCTTTTGCAGTTGGCAGCGGGGCGGATGCGAGGGGAGATTGAGCCGGTTGAGAACAGACGTAGCACTAGAGCTTCTTGTAGCGACTGTGAACAAGAGCCTCTGCGGGTGCGAATCAGCTAGTCTGTAGAGGTAAGACCGCGTCCTTGGCCTGCACCGCCGCCCAGTCAAATCGTCCCTTTTCGCTTCTCTCCCTCTACAGCACTACAGACCATGGTGAGTACAGGACTAGAGCACCCCGCAGACTGGCTATTCACCCACACCCGAATGTACCTCGGCAGGTCGCATACGACGCAGGTACGAGCAGCCAGAAACGCGTCGGTTTGCCCACAGGCGCGTGCGCGACTCACCCAACATTCTCGCTTCTACAGAGATCAAGGAAGCGTTCGCCCTCCACGACAAGCGAGGGAACGGTACCATCGCCAACTCGAGCCTCGGCGAAGTCTTGCGCGCGCTCGGCCAGAACCCGACCCAGAAGGAGGTGCTCGACTTGCAGAGCCAGTGCCCGCAAGACGGTCAGTCGCGCGACGTCCTCGAACAGGGGCTCGCGACAGAACTGACGCAGAGAGCCACGCGTAACCTCGGGCAGTCGACTATGACACGTTCCTCGGAATCCTGAACCGGCCGGGAGGTTACGACCCAGCCGGCACCGTCGGTCCGTCTCGAGCGTCCGCTCAAACGAGACCCGCTTCGTTCAAATCGCCCGCGCTGACTCGATCATCTCCGGGGACAGACGACTTTATCCGCGGCTTCCAGGTGTTTGATAAGGAGGGTCAGGGCTACATCGGCCAGGGCGAGTTCAGGTATATCCTGACGACCCTCGGCGAACCGCTGAGCGACCAAGAGGTCGACGAGTTGCTCAAGCAGGCCGAAATCACTCCGTAAGTCGCCCCGCAAACAGCGCAAGTCGCACCGGAAAGACGGCTAACGAGCTCCATGGGCATGGGTTCGAATTCCAGGGACGGCAACTTGAACTATGTCGCCTTTGTCAACCAGATCGCGGCGCAGGTGCGTCGCGCTCGGCTGCCCACGGGCCTCCGCTGGTCGAGCTGAGTCGCTCACGTCCTCGCTCGCCCGCAGTAAACTTCTCGCTGTATCCGACTCGTCCTTTCGCCTTTTTTCCCCTCCGCTCCTTGCGGCTCTTTTCCGGCTGCCGCCGGCCCCTCGTCCATGGCTGCCTTCTCCGCTGCGCGGTAGTGCGACGGTACACGCCGGTCCGAAGCGGGATTCTGCGGCGCTCTGGTCTGCGCGACGATCCCGGAGGGAGCAACGAGATGGACCCCCTTTGCATTTCCCCCCCCCTCCGTTTTGTCGTTCTTCTCCCTGGCTCCTCATCTGTGACGCTCTATACATGCAATACCCTCGCGCGCGATTCGAGGTGGCACAGATGCGGTGTCCGTCCAATACCAGACGAGGGCACAGAACTGGGGGGAAGCAGCTGTCGCTCTCCAATCTCGTTTCGGAAAGGCCGCCGCTCGTCTCAGCTCCTTACACCGACTCTTGCGAAGCACGCTGCGCCACTTGGCTCGGAACAGCGCGCGCGTTTACCCCCGATCCTCGAATCCCGCTACGCCCCACCCGGATGAAAGTCGCCGGCGTCGTCCAAGCCTCCGGCGACGCGGCCGAAACCGACGGACGTTCGCCACCGCCACCGCGCCGCCGCCGCGCACGCCCCGCACGCTCGAGCTAGAACTCAAAGGAACTGGGGCACTGCTCATCAAGGGACCTGACAAAGCTTTCCTTTCCTTTACGTCATCGCTCAAGTGGCTTTGGCTCGCCTAGTACACGACGCCGCATCTCTTTCAACTGTGACTGTCCTCATCGCTTCTCCTGCTACTCCTTTACCGAGAGAACGAACCGCTCGAAATGGCTACCGAGACCGCACAGACGATCACGGTGATTGGCGCAACGGGAAACCAAGGCTCCGGCGTCGTCGCTGCTCTACTCGATCCGACCAAATCGTCTCTCACCACAGAGCGCTACAAAGTCTGCGCCGTGTCGTCCAACCCGGAGGGCGAAAAAGCAAAAGCGCTCCTCGCCGCTCACCCGGACGCGGTCCAAGCCGGCCTGCTCCAGATCGTCCAGGGTGATCTCCGCGACGTCGACAGCTTGAAGCAGGCTTTCAAAGGCAGCTATGGCGTGTTCGCCGCGTGCCCGTTCCTCCCTGGGAACGGAGTCAAGGCTGAAGATTCGGAAGAGGCGAAGCAAGGTCGGAACATCGTGGACGCCGCCAAAGTACGTGCACGCCCACACGCTGCACGCTGCTGCCCTGTACACACGGAGTCGTTGGCTGACCCGTCGCGATTCCGCTGCTAGGCCTGCAACGTGAAGCTCTTCATCTACTCGTCGCTGAACTACCTGAGCGAGCTCAGTGGCGGCAAGTACACTCGTGTCACCCACGAAGACGCCAAAGCGATCGTAGCCAGCTACGCAACGGAGCAACTCGAAGCCGTTACCATCCTCATCCCTCGTGGGTGACGAATCGCCGGTCAAACTGCCCGAATCGAGGAGTACCGCACGGCGGCTGACGAGCTTCGAGATGGACAGCCGCGTTTTACAGTAACCTCGCATGGTCTCTGTTCGCTCGTCGCGAAGGTGGTTCTCACTCTGAGAAGTGCGTTGGGAGATCGGAACTGAAACTCCTCGCGTGCGCAGCGGACGGAAAGGTCACGATCTGCGTTCCCGTCGACGAGGACGTCAAGATGGAGTGGGTCGACGAATCCTTCGATATCGGGAAATTTGCTGCAGGTGAGCGTGCACAACTCTCGAATACCACACGCGCTTGCCTCTTACTGATTTGCGCTCGATCACAGCCGCTTTGAGGGTCGGACCGAGCGTTTCGGCGGGCAAGACCTACCCCGTCTGCTCGCCTCGCATAACGCCAGTCCAGCTCGCCGAGGAGTACCACCGCGCCACCGGCGAGGAGACGCGTGTTCAGCGTTTGTCGCTCGAGGAAGCGGGCGAGCTCGTCAAGGGGTCCATGGGCGAGTCTGCGGCGGTCGAGTTGACCGAGATGTTTTCGTACGCACGCCGTTCCTTGAGGCCGATCTCCACGCGCGAGCTGACGGTCCTGCACACTCGTCGCAGCTGGCTCGCCGAGGTTCCGGAGGGGACGATCTGCTCCGGCGCGATGAAGCCCAAGGACGACATGAGCTTCGCGGATCTCGGCGTCAAGGCCTCGTCACTCTCGCAATTCCTCGAGCGCACGGGCTTCAGGGTCCCCAAGGATTCGCATGCATGAGTTGGCGCGATGCACTGTGTACATACATCTGCTCAGCAAATCGATCTTGACTTTCCGATCCGAGTTCATCCTCGCCGATACCCCGGTGCAACGGAGTCGCGCCTGGAGAATTCCGTTTGTATGTGCGAGGATGCTGTATTGAAGAGAATGCTACAATAGGTGGATAATACAGACTCTGGAGGGGAAATCACAGAACCGCAGCCTGGCGAACTGCCGATCAGCCAGGACCCTTATCTTTTTCCGTCCGCCTGGAGGCCCGATGGGCTGACGCGCACCACGCGTCCTTTACACTCGGATGGCGTGCGCGTTCTGAGCATCGACGATGTCGACCTTCTCGATCGAGGCCGAATCCTTCTCGTCGAACGCCTCGGTCGCCGGAAGGGTAGCCGTGTTGAAGACGGCTGCGTCTCCGAGAGTCTTCTGCATGCGCCGGTTGTAGAAGAACATGCCGATGCCGTACGCGATGACGGTCGAGAAGGCGACCGCGTTGATAATGTCTGCGGACGGGGCGAAGGTCAGCGGGGGAGTCGTCAGACACTCGCGAGCCAAATCGGAACATACATGAGATGGTGGTGTGCTGAGCGTCAGCCCAGAGACCCTGAAGAGGCGGGAAGAGAGCGCCGCCGGCGACACCCATGCAGAGGAGACCGGCTCCGCGCTTCGTGTGGCGACCGAGGTTGCTCGTCGCGAGCGTGAAGACGGTCGGGTAGATGACAGACTCTCCGAAGAAGACGAGGAAGAGGGCACCGAGGCCTGCCTTGCCGCCAGTGAGCGCGGCGACGAGGGTGAAGACGGTGGTCATGATGCCGTAGCCAACGAGGACGAGCGCCGGCGAGAAGAACTTCAGGAGCGGCGTCGAGACGATCCGCTGCACAATCAATGGGTCAGACTCGAATTTTGCGCAAGGGATCGAGCTTTGTGAGGGCGCACAGCAATGCAGAAGGTCAATTGACTGCACGGGAACGAAAAAAGTCAGTCTTCGGGTTCTGTTCGCGCAGGGGGGACCGAAGGAGCTTTGCGCACAGGTATGAGAACATTTGCGACGCTTGCGAGTCGGTGTACATGCCGCCGTCGGTCAAATAGCTAATTAGCAATAGATATGGTCAGCACGGCACTCGGATGAAGCGCCTGGGCGTTCGGTGGCTCACTCTGTTGGCAGTGGGGTTTCATCAGCGGGAATTCTTCGCAGCGCACACAAATGCAGATCACTCACTCATGACAAAGGTCGCAACGGAGACCTGGGCGCCGACGTAGCAAAACTGCGTGGCAAAGCCGAAGACGGTGTGCTTCCGCTTCCAGAGAGGGCGCTCGTCGACGAGTCCGGAAGCCTCCTGCTCCTGCTCAATCGAAGCTTCTGTGATCTCGGGGAGCTTGGCGAAGCAGAACAGGGCGAAGAGCGCGATGCCGAGGCACGCGACGGCGAGGTACACGTATTGGACGGCGCCGAGCGAGTTCTCGTTCTTCGATCCGAAGAACGTGTGGGCGGCGATCTGAGGACCGACAAAGGTGGCGAGACCGTTGAAAGACTGGGCCATGTTGAGGCGGAACGCGGCGCCTTCCGGGGAACCGAGGACCGAGGCGTACGAGTTGGCCATCGTCTCGAGGGTTGCGAGACCCGAGGCGATGACAAAGGCGCAGACGACAAAGCCGGCATACCGCTCGTAGTGGGCCGACGGCCAAAATCCGAGTGCGCCGACGACGTAGAGCGCGAGACCGAGGAGGACTCCCTTGCGGTAGCCGAAACGAGTGGCGAACATCGAAGCCGGGATGGACATGACGAGATACGCTCCGAAGTAGGCTAGGGACGGATCAGAGCCGCGTAACGCAAGAACGGAAGCGAAGGCAGGGTCGCGTCAGCCAGTGCTCCTTCGTCGGGGCTCTCGCCGCCCGCAGCAGATCTCGCGTCCTCAGACTCACCGACTTGGAGCATTGTGCTCATCAACTTGGTGATTTTGAAGAACGTTTGAGCCTGTTTCGCGCCAACACGGTGCCGAGACGCATCGCAGAGGAGGAAGAGGAGAGTGGACAGATTCCGTCAACGTCTGCGGAGGGCGATCCAAGCCAGCGGGTCAACGAACCTTCTTGTTGAGAACATCTGCGCACACAAAGTGTAAGATATATCGGCAGCAGAGTCAGCTCGAGTCGCCGCTCTAGCAAATAGCTCCATTTGAGAGCGAGTCGAAGGCAGTAGCGCACCGATGAACGAGTAACTGTACAGTCGGGCAAGCTCGAGTCAGTCAAAATACCACAGGCGTATGCAGTTCCTTCTGTAGCGCACCTGAGACCCCATGCGAAGAAAAGCGACGCAACAAGCGCGAAGGCGTAGATGCGCTCGCGCTTCGTGAGCTTCGGGCCGGCAGCGGCCACGCCGGTCGAGACAGCTCCTCCAGCCATAGTTACTAGCGGTGCGAAAGAGTTGGAAAGGAGGTGATGAGCGACAAGCACAGTCGAAGTCGGAGAGTCGGAAAGGCGCGAGGTGGCGTTTGAAGCGGTTGCCTTCTCAGGTCGGGGGGCGAGTGCTGGTGCAGAAGGAAAGGATGTCACGATGCACGGCCGCCCATAAACCACAGGCCTGTGGCCAGCATCTCCTCGGTGTACCCAACCCCCACGGGTGGACTGTTTCCCCCCCTGCCATGCAGAGCTGCGGATCAGATTCGCCAAGTTTTGCTGCAGTCCGATCGAATGTGCGTCCGTACGTGTCTTTCAGAGCCGGATCGCAGCGTCCGCGCACGCTAGCGATCAGCAGCCAAGGCGCAGAATGGCGGGCAGAGTTGATCGATGGGCGGCCCGCGCAACGCCCGCGCTATCGAGACTTTAATCGGTGAGGAGCTCCCCAGCCTTGGCGCTGGAGCTGCTTGTCGGCCTCCGCCATCGATGGGCTTCTCGCGGAGAAAGTATAAAGCCCCGCGCCCCCTGCAATAGTGCACATAGATGCGGCGACGATGGAGTAGCGGCATTCCTCGGCGAGCTGGTGTTGGGATGCAAGCGGCGCCGAGAAGGGCGGGAAAAGGGCGATCGAAGAGCAGGGGGGGTCGCAGCCAACGCCAAGTCGCCAGCTCCAAATCGAAGGTGGGCTCATCGCGGATACTCAGATCCGACACAGGTCCGTGCCCAACAGTAGCCCGAGCGCGGCCCGCGAGCAGTCCATGGACGATTTGTCGAGACGTCGCGCGGGCGGCAGCTCAGCAACGGCTCCTCGCGAAAGGCTGTCGTGCAGGACCTTCGAGCTACTGAACGAGCGAGCGTCCCTGTGCGCGGTCGAAGGTCAGGCGAGCTGTCACAGAGTCCAACTTTGAGGAGGAAGCTGCCGCGACCGAGAGAGAACACTGCCGTCGAGCGGCCGGGCGCTTTGGGTGACCACCTGGCCCTCTACCTCACGCGGCATGTTCTGTGCCGTTGTACTTGCCTGCAACGGCCCACCGACCACTCTGGACAACCTTAAGCACATCGCCTCCGTGCTCGGGCGCCGCAAGAACAGGTACGACCACTGTGGCGATTCGCGCTGCCAGATCCGCTTAATCGCTCCCTTGGCTGCGCAAACGCAAATCACGCTGCGCCGCTTCAGCGGCACTCAAAGGCGACGCTGAGCTAAAAGAAGCGCCCGGTGCCCCCTGCTGCGTCTCTGCTTTTACTACCGCTGGCTGTGTGATCGGTTTCGTGATATCCGCGAGCAGTGCTGCTGTGCTCAGCGCCACATTGGCATTCTGATCGCACGTTCCGCAGTTTCCATGAGACAGATACATACAAGTACCGCAATCAAACCCGATCACGCTGCCGGGCGTCATAGATCCGAGCCCATGCAACCATCGCAAGGACGCTCGCCTTGCGCTCCGTCTCGCTCCCGATCAGGCGTTGTCGGTGTCTTTTTCAGCAGGCGGCACTTCACGCCACTGTCATGGTCAAGGGCGACAAAATGCTGAGACCTGCAGCAGCGCGGAGGAGCAACCTGAGGGACTTGCCGCTGAGGTTCGGTCGATGACGTGCCGGACCGCAGAGCTCGCGGTCAGGAGCGCGGCGGCGGCATCTGCCTCGGTGTCGTCAGCAAGGCCGTCATCTCCGACAACCGCCCGCTCACCGAACAAGAGCGGACCGAAGTCGCGCTCGACTTGCACGCCCTCCACACGGACGAAGCGATCGGCTTCATGGGCAACTTTTTGCTCAAACTCGAGTCGCAGAAATACCAAGGGCTCGCCTTTATCGTTATCGGACAACAAAAGCACAGTAGGTCTTCGGCTCCCGACAAGGGAGAAGCGGCTGTACGACTCCGCCTTGAACGCGCTACAACCGAGTTCCTGAGCGACCAGGGGTGGGCGTGGCGGAACTTTGACGGTATGCTCACCGTCGACTGCCTCCGATGAGCCATAGAAGGGAACGCAACAACAACAAAAAGTAGTGCGCTGCAAAAAGGAAGAGCAGTCCCGGTTCAACCATCGCCTCTAGACAGCGTGATCTTGTGCGCGACTGAGAGCGCCGCTCGTGAACGAGATACTAGGCGGCAAGCGCGCACTCTGCTGCTTTCGCCGCTGAGAGCTATTCCGAACCGAGAGCGAGAGGGAGGGACAGAAAAAGCACGCGATCGATTGCAGGAGAAGGGATCGGAGCATATGGAAAAGGGGCCGCGCAACGGGGAAGCATACAACAGCGGAACGAAAGACGAAAAGTGGGGGTCAGGCAGCTCATTCGGACTTGGCGAATGCACTATTGTCTCTCTCCACGCAGACGACGAGCGAGCTGGATGTCTGTTTGAAGGAGCGAAGAGAAAGTCAGCCAGGTGCACACACCGCAAGACAGAAGAGCCTACTCACCCTTGGGCTGGATGGTGACACGCTTGGCGTGGATAGCGGCCAAGTTGGTGTCCTCGAAGAGCGAGACGAGGTACGCCTCGGCGGCCTCCTGGAGGGCCATGACGGCCGACGACTGGAAGCGGAGGTCGGTCTTGAAGTCCTGAGCGATCTCACGGACGAGACGCTGGAAGCTGAGAGGGGGACAAGGACGAGGCAGAGGGTCAGCCAACAAAGTCTCGAACGAAGAAGGCGAGACGAAAGAGCAGCGACGACTCACGGGAGCTTGCGGATGAGGAGCTCGGTCGACTTTTGGTAACGACGAATCTCACGGAGAGCGACGGTACCCGGGCGGTAACGGTGAGGCTTCTTGACACCACCGGCGGCCGGGGCCGACTTGCGGGCAGCCTTGGCGGCGAGCTGCTTACGCGGGGCCTTGCCTCCGGTCGACTTGCGGGCGGTCTGCTTGGTACGGGCCATTGTTTCGAGTGCGAGGTGTTTCGGGGAGAGTTCAGAGAAGTAGAGTAGTAGAGAGGGGGAGAGGAGGGAAGGGAGTGGTTTGTTTGTTTTGCAAGCGACCCGCGGGGGAGACCTAGGCTCGTGTGGAAAACCTAGGCGCGTGCGAGGAATCGCGCGAGCCCGAAAAAACAGTCATTCGCACGAGCCTAGGTCGCCTCGCACGCGCCTAGGTGCCCTCCCGCGCGCGCCCGCCGTCTCTCAATTACCACCTTCAAGCCTATTTCCCAACTGCCCTTCTGTCTGCATCTCACCACTTTTCTCGTACCACCACCGCACCCCCTCCCAACTTTTTTTTGCTCGCTACTTCGGTTGCCAGCAAATCTTTCACCACACACCTTTCAACTAAGCAAACAGTGAGTCTACCTACCTGCCTGCTGTCTGTACGGGGCGCCTTCGCTGGGTGATCCCAGTCATCGCGCGCCCCGCCTCGGCCTCGACTCGCGCGCGCATATCGCCGAGTCCACAACGCTGACCCGCTACGCCCGTGCACAGTGTCCGGACGTGGCAAGGGTGGCAAGGGTCTCGGCAAGGGCGGCGCCAAGCGTCACCGCAAGATCGTGAGTCGCATCGCGCCGTTTCCTCGATGGAGAGAATGTCGAACGCTGACTCGCGCTCTCTCTTGTTCTTCACCCCCAATGTAGTTGCGTGACAACATCCAGGGCATCACCAAGCCGGCGATCCGTCGTCTCGCTCGTCGTGGCGGTGTCAAGCGTATCTCTGGCCTGATCTACGAGGAGACCCGCGGCGTCCTCAAGATCTTCCTCGAGAATATCATCCGTGACTCGGTTACCTACACCGAGCACGCCAAGCGCAAGACTGTCACCTCGCTCGACGTTGTCTACGCCCTCAAGCGTGCCGGCAAGACCCGTGAGTCCACCCTGCTTTGTTCCCTTGGTCATCGTCCCCCTTGCTGACTCGCACCCCATGTTTTCCAGTGTACGGCTTCGGAAACTAAATCGCCTTTCGAACCAGGAAGAGGCTGGATCGGTGGCCTCTTTCTCTACTCCACCACTTCGTCTTTCCCTCACTACATCGAATGTTGTTGTTCCTTTCCCCCCACCCTTTATCGCTTTAGCCCTGCCTGTGCATGATCTGCAACGCCGAGTGGCTCCCCAAGTACTTTGGCGATTCGAGAGAGACGGAAGTGTACGAACGGGTTCCCGAGGAGAGAGGTCGCGCGAGCTGTGCCCCAGGCTGCCTCTCGTCAAACAAGACCATCCTGACGACCAGTCGAGAGCGAAACGTGACTTGGACTCGCAGAGACGAAGATAGCGTGTCTCAGAAAGCCTCTATCCTCTCCGAGACCCTGCCACTCGACGCGCAAGGTGCACCAGCTGCAGTTCACATCAAGTCTACTCCGCCTGCGCTCGTGCCCGCTTTCCACTTCTTGCCGACTCGATCGGCAGGGCGGTACGCGAACGAGTCGCGGTACAAGTCAAAGCTGAGCTCGTGTGGATCGTTCGTATCGGGTGGCGGGTCGAGCGGGAGGGCGAGGGCGAAAATGGTCCCGAGTTTCGGCACGACTGCCCGAGCGGAAGCGATGCTCGTCAGCCAGGCGGCAAGCTTGTTCGCGGAAAGCAGAGATGCAGACACACCTTTGACACGCGACCTGGGCATAAGGACCTTGATGGTGCCTTGCGTCTCTTGCAGGACGATGCCTTCGAGACCGACGAATAGCGGTTCCGTCGCCTGTCGTGCTGCAGAGCATGTGCTCCGTTCTTGTAGCAGCGTCGGCCTAGTCGAGTGACCGATGAGCCAGTCCAGCAGGTCTACAGCGTCGCCGGGGTGCCCGAACGAGCGGCAAGCGGTCCATTGAGCAGAATGAGCGTGCGTGTCGTGGCGCTAGGTGAGCCGACGTGCACTCGTCTCGAGTTCCCGCAAAGCCGCGCGCATAGCCCATTGCGAAGCGCTGAACCGAATAGGAAGCCAGCAAAGCGAGCAAAGCGAGCGGAATGGATTGCTTCGAGATGCGCTGGCCGAGCGCAGAGCGCAGCGCCTCGGACGGGTTAGCTGGCTCCCTTCCGCACGCAGCTCCGCCAGGCCTCCCGACTCGCGCACGTCGTACAATTCGCAGCGGCCGCTCGAGCCAGGCTGTCTTGCTGGTCTCGCGGAGACCAGTCAGCACGGTTGCCACACATCCTGTGTTGTTGGGCGCTTCCGAAAGTATCTTGCGAGCTCCTGCGAGCGCAGTTCGCCGCCGAAGCCGCGGTTAGCGCCGGTCTGCGAGCGTCGCGCTGCTCTCGCCGGTCGAGCAAAGCTCCTTTGGCTACAGTCACGTGCGCCGTCTTTTTTATTTTTTTCGATCGCGGCGCGACTCGACTGCATCGACGTCAGGACGCGAATCCTCCGCTCGCTCTCGCACCGAAAGCCCCGAAAGAGCTCTCGCTGTCCGCGCTCGCTAGTCTATGCAGCTCGTACCGAATGGCGAATGAGCCTTCGAAAGCCGACAGCTTTGGTGATGCTGCTTCCCCGGTCGACGGCGAAACCGACTCGTTGCCCTCGACTCGACCCGCTGTCCCGCCACTCGCTTGCATGCGCTACTCGCGTCGACCCTGTCCGAATCAAGATCTTGTCGACGCCCTGAAACCGCTCCGAGAATGGCGATTTGTCGAGTACGGGTGTACGTTGCAGTCGCTGGCCTGACCTGGGAAAAGGCGCCACAGAACCGCTAATTGCTCCGCTCGGACTGCGACATTCTCGATAGCAAGTAGCCCCGAAGGCATCTCGTATTCGACTGCGATCTCTGCCATCATCGCATGTCCGTACCGATTACGATCCGGCGAAGAAGCGCGAGCGCTTCACAAGGTCCGGTCCGCCGTTTGTCCGGACAATTGATGCGCATCCTGCTGATCATTGACACCAAAAGGTCGGCGAAAAGCTGGCGCTGAAGGTGGACGAGTTCCTCGACACGGGGAGGATCAGAGAAGCGGGTCAGCAGCGTCGTCGCAGCTCTTTCGCAATGCGAGCTGACACGCTTGCGCCCCAGCGCAGACGACCTCGACCACAATGAACGCTATCAGTCGCTCAAGTCGCTCATGACAGTACATGGAATCGGGCAACATACCGCCAAGGAGTTGTACAGTCAAGGCTATCGATCTGCCGAAGACATGAGGAAGAGCGGGCATTGGCAGAAAGAGTTCCGCTACCACGACGACATACAGCTGCCGTGAGTTCGGTCGGCTTCAGCTATCAATCCGACGCTGGAAATGGGCGACATTCAGTGACGTTTATTCCTTTTCGCGCAGCATTCCCCGAACGGATGTCGAAAGCATCGCCCAGTTTGTTCAATTACAGGTGGACCGCATCGAGCGCGGCTCCCACATGGTGATCACAGGAGGGTCAGTACTTGTGTTCGACGGTCCGCGTTGTGATCGGTCAGGGCTGATTTGTGTCCGAACAGGTACCGTCGAGGAAAGCTGCAATCGAACGATGTCGACTTGCTGATCACCTTGTAAGTTTCGCAATGGCCGCGCCCATTCCCGCATCAGCGTAGACTTCGCCATTCTGAACCTGAGCGCGCACCCGTAGTCCGCATCAAGACGGAAAAGAGCGAAAGATGCTCCGACGGCTGTGCCATCGCCTGCAGGTCAAGGGTGCGCTCTTCAAGCGTCTCGTTGGCACAAATTAGCGAGCAAGCTGACGTCAAGCCCATACAGGATTCATTCCACCGGATGGCATACTCTCATTCAGCGAGCCGGCCACGCTCCGCACGACGCACGAAAACAAGAAAGCCAGCTCGTTCGACTCGCTCGACAAGGCCCTCGTCGTCTTTCGACACCCGGCAAACAACACGACGCGCAAGCGAGACATCTACCGCCGGGTCGACCTCATCTTTGCGCGCTGGCCAAGCTTTGGAGCTGCCGTGTTGGGCTGGAGCGGGTCGACCCAGTTTGAGCGTGACCTCCGCAAGCATGCCGAGCGATTGTGCGTATATTGGCGATCGGGCAACTTGCGCGGCCGCAGACTGACTGCCTGACGTGTCCCGCAGAGGCTACAAGTTCGACTCGGGCGGGCTGCGCGTCCGAGGGTCGAACGAAGTCGTCCCGACCATGACCGAGCAGGACGTCTTCCGCGCTCTCAAGCTCAAGTATATACGTGAGCTTCCTCATGTGATTGGTCCTATCTCGCAGACGTGATGTTGACTAGATGCACCTCATGAAACCAGCTCCTCAATTCAGGAACGCAGATCCGTGATCCGTAGACGTTCTAGATCCGCCGGGCTGTCTCCGTTGCGCCTCCGTGTTGTCGTAATAGATATTCTTATGTGTGCAAGCGCCTCCATCCCGCAGTCCCGGAGCTGCCGAGACGCGCCGGGCGCCCATTGACGTGCGGCTTCTGGACCGTTTCGGCGGCGGGCGTGTCGTTACGGTGCCGGTGCGTTGCGGTGTAGGTAACGCGAATGCAGTGCGCCGCGCTAAATGACCGTCCAAATCAGTACACGCTTGCTATAGGGCTGAGACGCGATGACTGACTCGGGTCCTTTACGAGCCTTTCCCCGGGTTCGCTACGCCGGCGTAGCGCTGATCCCAGTAGAGCAAGGACGCAGCTCCTTCCTGGCTATGACCTAGCCGGACGTCTTCGACCTGAGCGATGAACAGCTCCGAGCGCGGCTGCTCGGGCGAAATCGGTTCCGCCGCGGTCGAGTCGAGCGCGGCGAGTGGCAGCTGACGGACAACGCGGCACGTCATCGAGCCTAGACTCCGCTCGTCGAGTTCGGCGAAGAGCCGTGGAGGGAAAGGTGGAAGAGCGGCTTGGATTGGGCCTTGGGCTGTCCGGCTTGCAACCAGGTCTGGCGGGGGTGAAGGCCGGCTTGGCGCTGGCAACGGTGCCTGTCTTGCGAATGCCCGAGCGATCGACTCTTGCTCGGTCGAAAGAAGGTGGACGCTGAACGCCGGCTCCTCCTCGCTGGACAAGAACGTCGCCAATCGAGACGGCAACCGGAGTGAGAAGGAGACGAGGGGCGGCGAAAGCGAGATGCTCGCCAGCGACGACAAGGTCGCCCCGTGGTTATGCGGCTCCTTTGACGATTTCCTTGATGCGCCCCTGCTGCGCCCAAGGCCCGCTGGAGTCTCGGCGAGCTCTGGAATGTGCGCTGTGATGACGGCGACCGGCTGGGCGACTCGCCGGAACAGCTCTCGCTGCAGAGGCGAAGGCAGGCTTCGGGGACCGCTGGGAGAGGTTGAGTACAGCCGCGACAGCCATGGTCGTAGCGGCGTGCGGATTCGAGGCGACATGCTCAGCGCAGTGCGCAAAGGACAGCGCTGAGAGCTGAGAGGCTCTCGCTCACGAACGACTCTTTTGCCCGGGATTGAAATTTGATTAGGATCGAATAGTCATACAAGGTGCTACGTCACGAGTATGCGTGCGAGCCCGGGGATGCGGAAGGGACGAGTAAAAACAAGTGGGAGTGCGGAACGACTGCAGACGAATGAATAGTAGTGACAGGCGAACCCTCGTCAGAGAGCGCGGAGGAGGTGATAGTGGTACATGCGCGCCAGTGATGGCGGCGGCAGCGGCAGAGTAGTTTGCCCTGTATTAAATGCTTTTGGGAAAAAGACCGCTAGAGCTAGACGTCGGTGCGGCTCTCCTCCTTGACGGCGGGGAGGGTCGTCGACATCGACGGCGAGCGCGAGTGGCCGTTCTGCAACTGACCCGAGCCGCGCTCGAGGAGCTGCTGCGTCGAGGCGCTCGGGTCGTGGGCGGCGGGGTTCTCGAGAGTCCCGCTCTCGGGTCGCCAGCCGCCTCCGATGGATCCGATGACGAGACTCGGCACCATGGCCATGAGGTAAGTCGGCTGCAGGTCCATCGCGGCGAGTTGCTTGTTGCGGCTCATCGGACGCTTGAACTTGAAGATGTTGGACGCGCGCGCGCGACCGCCACGGACCGTCGAGTAGACGCGGAGACCGTCGATCGCCTTCTGGATGCCCTCGGACCACTTGTACTCCTCGGCGGCCTTGCTGACGTTCGGCAGCTCGCCGCGGAGCTCGGCGTCGGACGGATACAGGTGCATCTTCACGAGGAAGCGGTGGAACGGACCGGGCGGGAGGCAGCGCAGGAGGGCACCGAGCGGAATCGAGAGGAGACCGATGACGATCGAGATGGCCCAGTCGCGTCCACCGATACGGACGACTTGGAAGGCCGCGCCACCGACGTTGACGATGAGGGCTTGACCGCCGACCACTGCAGGGCGACGTCGAGCGTCAGGTCGCTGGCCTCACTGTCGCTCGACCATCTGGCGACGAGTCGCAAAAACTCACTGATGCAGAAGATGAGGATGAACCAGTAGTTCTTGAAGATGCCGGTGAAAATGTTCAGCTTGCGGTCGAGGCCTATCACGAGAAAGCTGGTCAGCACAAAGGCCCCGCCAGACGCCAAAGCTATCCGCTCTTGCAAAAGCGACGCACGACGCGAGTTGATCATGTTGAAGATTTGCGAGAACGTGAACGCGTTGAAGATCAGCGTCTTGAGCTCGTTCTCCTGGTCGATCGAGAGCGCCGGGTCGGTCGAGTTCAAGTTCAAGATCGAGTGGCCGGCAAAGTTGAGTACGAGCGCGACGACGAGCTGGTACACCGACTGGCCGAGGATCATGATCCACATCTGGACCGAGATCAGCGGCGCAGTCTTGCGGTCGGGCTTGCGAAGGAGCGACTCGGGCGAAGCCGGGTCGGTCGCGAGCGCGAGGGCGGCGAACTGCAAAAAGTGTCGCGTCAGGTCCCGTCCCGAGGTGATCTGGACGAGCATCGACTCACCGTGTCCATGATCAAGTTGATCCAGAGAAGCTGTACGGCCGTGAGGACAGACGATTCCTCCGAGGAGGCGACAGACGTAACAAAAGTGATGATGACGGCGGTGATGTTGACCGAGAGCTGGAACTGCGCGCGTCGAACAGAGGGGCCTGGAGTCAGTGACGCGGCTCCGCGGGCTGGGTCGAGAGACTTTTGCAGCGGCGCACCTGCAAGAACTTGCGGACCGAGTCGTTGACGCAACGACCCCACATGATGGCAGAGACGATCGAAGCAAAGTTGTCGTCCATCAAGATGATGTCGGACGCCTCCTTGGCGACTTCAGTACCGGCAATACCCATCCTGCAAAGCCGCGTCGCGTCAGTGCCTGTCCCCGCCATTCGAGCGAGCGAGCTGAGCTGTGCCAACGGCCAAGAACTCACGAGAAACCAACGTTGGCAGTCTTGAGGGCCGGGCCGTCGTTCGTGCCGTCACCGGTGACACCGACGACTTCACCCATGCTCTTGAGCGTCTCGACGAGGATCTTCTTGTCTTCGGGCGACGAGCGCGCGAGGACCTGCAGGTTGGGCACAATCTCGTACCGCTGGCGGTCCGACAGTTTCCGGAACACGGGTCCCTCCATGATGATGCCGCCCTTGGTAAAGATGCCGCACTGGGACGCGATCGACCGCGCCGTCAGGACGTTGTCACCGGTGCACATCTTGACCATGACGCCGGCGCCCTGGCAAGTCGCGACGGCCTTGGCGACTCCCTCGCGGAGCGGGTCCTCGATGGCCGTGACGCCGATCAAGGTCAAGTCCTTGGCGAGGTCCTCGAACGCGACTTCGCCGTCGGCGTTGACCTCGGAGCCGCGAGGCGGCCACGACTCGATGTCGCGCGAGCAGAGAGCGATCGTCCGGAGCGACTGGCAAGCGTAAAAGATGATGGTCCGCGTAATGTTGCCGCGCGTCTCTTCGTCAAACTCGGCAGTCGGGACCGTGTCCTCGTCGATCTCCTTGGTCGAAGCGCCGGCGCCGTGTTCCTGGATGATGACATGGCGGGTCGAAAGCTTGGCCAGGACCTCGGACGCGCCCTTGAGGAAGAGGCGGTACTTGCCGTTCGGGAGGCGGACGACGACACCCATGCACTTGCGCTCGGACGAGAACGGAACCATCTGGACGACGTCGGCGCCCTCGCGGACGGCGCGGTAGTGCGGCCAACCCTGAGCCTGAGCGAACGACATGAGCGCCGTCTCGGTCTTGCTGCCGACAAAGCCGCCTTCGGCGCCGTGCTCGTCGGTGCCCTCAAACGCCGTCGAGTTGATCACAATCGAGTCGTTCAAGAGCTTCTTGAGAGCGGGGGACGCGTGCTCGTTGATGTCGGACATGTCGGCCGAAAAGTCGAGGCGACCTTTACGCTTTGGCGGCGCCGAGCCCTGACCATCGCTCGACGTCGGCGAAGGCGGCGCCGACGGGTCGTCGTGACCGTCCGCCGAGACCTGCTCCGGGTCGCGGTCGTCGTTCGCGTTCGTCCGCTTCTGGTTCTCGGCAAGCCGCGCCGCAAACTTGAGGTGGACGCCGATCGAACCGGCGACGACCGACATCTTGTTGGTCGTCAACGTGCCCGTCTTGTCGGTGCAGACGCACGTCGCGTTCGCCATCGTCTCGCACGCGCCGAGGACTCGGACGAGCAGGTTCATCTTGGTCATGCGGCGCGTCGCGAACGCCAAAGCGAGCGTGACGGCGAGCGGGAGACCTTCCGGGACGGCGACGACAACGATCGTGACTGAGATGATGAGGACCTGGATGAACCCTTGCGCCTTTTCGTGCGCGGTCCGGTCCGGGTCCGTCTTGAGTTGGACAAAGAACCTGATCATCAACGCGGTGAAGAGGAGGAGACCGGCCGCCGAACCGAGTTTCGCAATCAGTTCGGCGAGCGCGTTCAGCTTGAGTTGAAGCGGCGTGTCTTCCGTGTCGCCCTGGAGCGACATCATGATCTTGCCGTGGAACGAGTTCCGTCCGACCGACGTGACGACGTACGAACCGACACCTTCGAGGACCTTGGACCCCGAGATCATGAAGCAGTCGGCCTTGCTCGACGAAGCGGCCTTTTCGCCGACGAGCTCGTCGTACGGGACCTTGCGGAGTGCGTCCGACTCGCCCGTCGCGCCCGACTCGTCGCAGCGGACGTTGTGACCCGACAAGAAGACGCCGTCGACGGGGATGATCTCGCCCGGTTCGATAAAGAGAATGTCACCGACGACGACATCGTACACCGACATGAGGCGCTGCTGACCGTTCCGAAGGACCTTGACATTGCGTTCTTCCTTTTGCGCGTTGAGCTTTTGGAACTGACGTTCCTTCTGCCAATCGTTGACGGAACCGACCATGACGACGATGAGGATGGCGACCGTGATCGCGACACCTTCGACCCAATCGACTTGCGGCTCCTTGCAGAGGTTCGTAGGCGGGCAGGCGGTAGACGGGTAGTACGAAGCCGGCGTGCCGAGATCCTGGTAGAGACCGAGAGCGAGCGAGACGACGGCGGCGACGGACAGAATGATGAGGACCTTGTCCTGTGGGCAGCGATCGAGGCGCGCGTCAGCACACGGTCTCGGCTCGGTGCAAGAGAAACGTTTAACGCACGGTGTAGGCAGCCCAGCAGAGGGCGAGGAAGCTCTTGGGCTTCTTGCCCGGGATGCGGTTCTCGCCGAAGACGCGCTTCCGGTCCTCTGCGAGGGCCGGCTGCGGTCCGTCGGCGCCGCCTTCCTCCTTCAGGCCGAGCTTCGGGTCGGTCCTCAAGCCGCGCATGATCCCTTCGGGCCCGCCGAGGCTCGTCAGGTGGTCGAGAGACTTTGGGTCGACGAGGTTGTACAGCGCGGTCGGGAGCATGGCCCGGTCAAACGGTTGCATTTCCTCGGCGGGAGGGTCGACGATCGCGACGACTTCGGCAGGTTTCCGCGCGCGGCGCGGGAAGATGCCGAACAGCTTCGGGCGCTTTTCAGGGGCCGCCGTCAGTTCGGTGTCTTCGATCCCCGGGTTCGACGCATCCATCACGCGTCCCGAGTTGTCCGGGTCGAGCGTGAGCGGTTTCCCGGCGGCATCGAGTCCCTTTTCGAGGTCCCGCGGCGAGCGAGTCTCCGTACTCTTGGAAGTCGGCTTTGCGGCGGCGAGAAAGTGCGTCGCCGGACTGGTCGGACCTGAGTAGAGTGGCGCCTTTGTCGAGGTCGAATCGACCGTGTCTTTGCGCGTCATGGACGACTCGACGTACGAGTCGGGGACGGTCGAGGCGTACGAGGGTCGCCGTTCGTGTCCGCCGCCGCCGCCGCCGCCGCCGGTGAAGGACGATGAGTAACCGCCGGCTTCGGCTTCTCGGAGCCTCCTCGTCCCGTCGGGCTGCACGAGCCGAGACCCAGACGTGGGAGAGTCAGCGACTACGGTAATGAGACCAGGTCACCCCGACAAGTCGATCAAACAAGCGACGCGAGAGTGTGGAGGATCGGAGGGGGAGGTTCAAAGTGACGACAATAGATTGAAGAGGCGCCAAGGCTCCCCAGGAACGGTCGGAAGACGACGTCTTTTTTTTTCCAACGGCCGCGCGCGCCTCTGACCAACAGGGCCTCATAGGGTGGACTCAAGAAAAGAAGACTCACGTCGGTGTTGTCACGCAAGGACAAGCTCGTCAGGTAGTGACTGCTCGGACTCGGCGGTGCACTCGTGGTTGCGATCGAACCCGAGTCGGACTCGTGATTGAGACCGGCTGCTGTACGGGGTGGTGGCGGGGTCAAGTTGGTCAAGTGAGCGCCTCGCCTCGTCGTCGTCGTTGAAGGTGAGCCTGGTGGCGTCACGGGCGGAGAAGCGTCGGTTGCGGCAGCTGGTGAGATTGAGACGGTCGGGACGGGCGGTGCCAAGGTGCGAGGTGGCGCCGTCTCGGCAGACGGAGGTGCGTCCATTGGCTGGCGCGAGTGGAAGTACCGACCTCGGACGTGTTGGTCAGAGCTAAGAGAGGAGAGGAGAGAAGGGAGGAGTCGGGGATCGAGGGGGCAGACTAGCCTCGCCAAGAGAAAAGCGCGCGGGTTCCCAAGCAAGAAGTGAGCCCAAAAAGTGATCGAGACACTTTCTGAGGCGGTGCAGCAGACTTGTCGTCACTCGGCGCAAGCCATACTGTAGCAGCACCGTACAGTCAATGGACTTTGCAGCCCTTCGAGCGAGAGCAGTCAGTCTCCCAGCTGGTCCCTCGGCAGATCAAAGTCGCGCGTTCTGATACGAGGCACGACCCCACACGGACGGACAGGAAAATGCCGCCAACTCGGCCCGCAACCAACTCCATGTTGCGACGAGTAGCAGTAGTTCGAGCTCACACTCGCTAACACCGCGCCAGAAACCAGCGCCTGGTCCTCCGAGGTCGAGTGACGCTCCTACTCGCCCCCCTCTCGCTCCTGCACCGCCTTCGCCCAATCGCTCCAACACCGCAACCGCCACTCTGAACGCTGCTAGTGACAAACGTGCACTCTTCTCTGCTCTAGACGAGGTCGGTCATCCCGAGAGAGTTTGGGGCAAAGTGGCCTGCTCTCAACGGCGCAAAGACTGACCGTACCGCAATCCACGCCCTCGCAGTTCTTCTCTGCTCGGTTCGGAATCACTGTCGAGCCGCTAGAGCCACAGCAACATGTCGAAGCACCGCCGACGAGGGAGACGGAACACCTCCGCCACGGCGAGAATGCCCCCGTCCGCGCCCCAAAGCCGAAACCGACGTCGCCACCTCGTTCCCTGAAACCGCCACCACCGCCCGTCGTCTCTCGCTCGACGAGGCCCACCTCGCCCAGTCAGCGCCCCTCCGCATCGCGATCCTACCCTCCCACCGAAACCCATTCCTCCGCCGCCTTGTCCTTGCTGCATTGGCTCCTCGACCCGCCCGACTTGTCCCTCGAGCTGGGCAACGACCCGCGGTCCGATCCGCCCTTCTTCCTCCCGCCTCCCACATCTCAGTCGCCGATGCCGCCCGTCCTCGTCGGTCGGAGCGATGTCCGGAGCAGCTTTTCGTGGATGCAGCGCGGAGAGGAAAAGACGTACGGAGCGAGTTTCCTCTTTGGAGACGGGTCGATCGCGTGGATCCGATTGTCGTGGCACGCGAGTTCGGAACGACGAGGTACGGTGACGCGGGACGTCAAGAGGGAAGGGAGGTACCGACCCCGGCCGGACATTGCGCGCGATCGGGACGGCGACCGATTGTACGCCGCGAGCGAGACGTACGGTCCGCGGATCGTCCGGTTCGCCCGAGACGCCGTTCGAGGAGGTCGACCGATCGCACGAGGCGAGTGCTGGGACCTCGCGAACGAGGCGCTCAAGGCGTGCGAGGACGAGATGCCGCCCGGGGGTCGGCGACCGATGCCGAGTATCGCGAGGACGCACGGCGCTTTGATCTACTATGCGAGTGCGGGACGGTCGAGCGGCGGCAGCGGCGACCGAGTGATGGGTGAGTGGACGGGCGGGGATCCGTATGTGCGGCCGGGCGACATTGTCGAATGGCGGAGCGTCACGATCCGAGAAGTCGGAATGGGCCTCGGGAGCTATTCGACCCTCGGTGATCCAGAGGTGCGCTACTCCCCTCCTGCATCTCCAGTCCGCGGGAGTAGAGCTGACTCTTGAGGGACTTCCATCGCAACCCGCAGCACACCGCCCTGATCGTCTCTGCCGGGTCGCCCCTCGCTCCACCCGCTCTACCCGGTTCCGCTCCTTATCTCGACTCGGCCTACCCTCTCTCGTCTCTCGTCTCGCTCACCGTCGTCGAACAATCTCCCGGATCGGCACCGGCCGAAAAGACGTACGATCTCGCCGCGATGAGCGCGGGCGAGGTCTGGATCTACCGGCCGTGCGCGCTCAAGGACCTGTGTGGGATCGACGAGCTCGCGCCGAGGTGGCCGGATGAGATTGGGGTGCAGAGTTGGCAGACGGGCGAGCTCGAGTAGGGTCAGAGGAAGAAAGGGGGGCGCCCCCCCCCCGGGAGAACGGTGAGGGACTCTTGCGAAGGCAGGCTGCGGAATTTACATGATCACCTTCGTAATTCTTCCACGAGACTGGCGTACCGAGGGTAATGCCTGCAAACGAACGGGACTCTGTCTTGTGCAGGACCGGTGGATCAAATCGCGCCGCAAGTCCGCGGAGTCCGTGCGACAGGCAAAATGCGGAGAAATGAGCGCGGCCGCCGCCGCCCAACGATGCGATCCCGCGCCAAGTTAGCTGGTTCCCGCAGCGTGAGGGAATCCGCCAGGGCCGTCCTCCCCTTTGCACTCATGCCCGAGTCGGTTCTTCTCTCGGACGGGGCGTCGAGCCAGCGCGCTCCGCCGAGTGGTCCTCCCGTCCAGCCTCTGGTCCGGTCGCTGCCAAAGAACCTCGTCATGACAGAGTCGGGGTGCGTTTCACCCAAGCTCTCGTGGAGCTCTACAGATGGCGTCCGCTGATTCGAGGGATGCTCTGTCCGCCAAATTGCAGGAGGAGTCCGTGGTATGGCCTCGGTACGCTTTCCCAAACCCTTGGCTCCGTCATCGCCAAGTGACCAGGCACTGCTCCCTTTCAGACGGCAGTCTCGAGACGCGAACCGCCAGCGCTGACCCCCTTCACCGTGCGCGACAGATGGCAAGCCGTCAAAGGCCTACATTATAGGGATCGGCGGCGGAAGCGCAAGCGGAAAGGTGAGCGTCGCTCACGGAGGGTCCTCGCGCTCTCGAACCTGGTTCCCTGAAGGCTATCAGCTAGTCGGGCAAGCTGACAAAGGCGAAACTTGCGGCGAACGGTCAGACCCGCGTCGCGCAACAAGTCCTCAAGTCGCTCGGAGTTCCCTGGGTCCTCGTCGTCTCGCAGGACAATTTCTACAAGACGCTCTCGCCGGAAGAGTCGAAAGCGGCGCGTGCAAACAACCATGGTGTGTCATTCGACTGTCAGGACGCCTTTCTGCGGAACGGAGGAGAGTACGCTACTTCGCGCGGGAGCAAACGGCTGATCTTTGTCTTCCACGCCTCGACGGCGCAGATTTCGACTCGCCCGATTCGTTCGACTACGACAAGCTCGTGCAGTGTGTTCGTGATATGAAGGAGTGCCGCTCCGTTCACATCCCCAACTACTCCTTCGTCGAGCACCAACGGACGGAAGAGACGACATATCTCTACGGCGCCAACGTCATCATTGGTGCGTCGCGCTCGACTAACAGATGTTTGGTCCAAGTTCACGAAAGACTGACTTGCAATGGATCCCTGCAGTCGAGGGCATCTTTGTCCTGTACGACAAGAATCTACGCGACCTCCTCGACTTGAGCATCTTTGTCCAGTGCGACTCGGACCTGATGCTCGCGCGCCGCCTCCGCCGGGACCTCGTCGAGCGCGGCCGCGACGCTAGCGGCGTCCTCGACCAGTACCTCCGGTTCGTCAAACCGGCTTTCGACAACTTTATCCAACCGACGAACCGGTTCGCCGACATTATCGTCCCCGGTACGAACAATGAGCGGTCCGTCGACTTGATCGTGTCGCACGTGAGGAGGCAACTCAGTGAGCGGAGGCGGGAACTCCGGGGCGAGTTGTACAAGGAGACGGCGCCGGGAGGGGCGAGCAGCGTTCCGTCGACGCCGGGAGTCGAGAAATGCGAGCATGAGGGCGGACTGTTCTTCAAGGTCAAGGACCAGGACGGCGAGTGGGAGCAAGAACTGCTGCCCGACACGGTTCACCTGCTCAAGCAGACTCCGCAGATCAAGGTCGGTGCCGCGGGCTCTTCCCTTCCTGCTGGCCGCTCCCCCGGTACGGCCTTCTGAACAGAGGTGAGCGTGTACTGATGCCAATAAATCACTCGCAGGGTATCCACACGCTTCTCCGAAGCATTGACACCGACCCTGAAAACTTTATCTTCCTCGCGAACCGACTCTCGACTCTCGTCATAGAGCACGCCCTCTCGATGCTCCCGTACCGACAAAAGTTGGTCGAGACCCCGCTCGACCTCGAGTACGTCGGGACAGAACTCGACATCCCGACTGGTCACTTGTGCGGCGTCTCGATCCTGCGGTCGGGCGCCTCGCTCGAGAAGGGTCTTCGTCGCGTTGTCCGAGACGTGCCCGTCGGGAGCGTCCTCATCCAGAGCGACGCCAAGACGGGCGAGCCACTCTTGTATCAGGTCGCTCTGCCCGAGGTCTTGACGACGTCATTCGAGAGCGCGGCCAAGAGCACCGTCCTCCTGCTCGACTCGCAGATCGGCACGGGCGCCGCGGCTCTCATGGCGGTCCGGATCTTGCTCGACCACGGAGTCAAGGAGGAGAACATTGTCTTCTGTTGCATCCTTGTCTCGAAAGTCGGAGGCGTCTGGGCGCTCAAGCGCGCTTTCCGTGAGTTGCCGCTTTCCTTTGCGTCTTGTGGCGGCCGCTTCAAGCTGACGCGTCGCGAGCGTGCAGCGGGCGTCCGCATCGCCTGCAGCGCGGCCGATAGCGGACTCGAGGAGCGTTGGGAGAAGGGAGACACCGAAGACAAGAAGGTACGCTACCAATTCCGGTTCGTCTCGACGGGATCCCCGCCTTCATTGCTGACTGGAGGATCACATGTCAGATCTTTACCATCCTCCCCGGCCTCGGCTCGTTCGGCGACCGCTACTTCCGCTCCGACCACTATTAGTGTATCTGCCTCTTTCGTCACTCACGCCCATACTTCGCATCCCCTCGCATTCGCAAAGACCTCGTTCCCATCGCAGCCCTCACCTCGTATACCCAGTCCTCTTCATGCAATCACTCTTGACAAAGCCCGCAAATGCGAGCGTCTGATGAGCGTGGGATAGGTTTGTTACAACAAGAGAAGATTACGGCGTGGACAGACGAGGTACTCATGCATCTTGCGCAGCCGCGATCATTTCGGCGGCGTTCGAGGCAGCATCGCCGACGCCGTGTGTTCCGTGTTCGGCGATCCACTCTTCCGACGCCCAGACTGCGAGAGAGTAGACCAAAAAAACAAGAGGCGAGCGGAAAGGGCGGCCAGGAAAACGAAGGGAGGGGGCAGGAAGTCTCGTCAGTCTCTCGCCTCGGGATCGTCCCGTAGGCCACAGCGAGTTTGCAAACGTACTCGGCTTGTTGCTGCCCTGAGTGCCGGCCCCCTTTGGCGGTTTGGCCTTGTTCACTTTGAGGACCTTCCCCCGGTTCGTCGCCGTCTGCAAGCAATTCCGGTGCATGTTGTCGCATGCGTCGAGGGCCGCCTCGGGTGAGGCGAACGTGATAAAGGCAAAGCCGCGATGTGAGCCCTTGTGAGCAGGATCAGACGGGAGCGAAATGTCGAGAATGTCGCCAAACGGGATGAAGGCCGAGTGAAGCGTGGTCGCCGTCGTGTCTTGCGAGAAGCCGCCGACGTACACCGTACTCTGCGCATGCGGAGAGTGGTTCACGATTACCGATCAGCGTCGAGGCGCATGGCGGCGGCGGCAGTGTCGCCGAGATCACAATCGATTCCAAAGGGAGGGTAAAACATGAGCGCGTCAGCTCCGTATGCCCCAATCGAGTGCTAGCGAGAACGCACATTGCTGTCCTTGCCCGACATGGTCCCGAGTCCTAGTGTATGAATCGCGAACGTGGTTGGACGAAAAGCGACAACGCATGTGATTCCGTCGAAGGAGACACTTCCGCTCGCCAAGGCAGCGCAGACTGCAGAGAGCGACTCGAGGTACCAGTGAAGAACCTATTGCACTGAGAAAAGACAAGTCCGATATATCACAAGGGGGAGGAAAGGGAGAGCCAAAAAAGAAGGAAAGGAGCGAACGAAAAACCTCTAGAACAAGACGGGGAGAGTACGATGCACACGAATGCTGTAAGGGGGAGCGGAAGAGTTGGTATCGACATGTAGCGGAACGAGCAGGCGCGAGTCTATGCGAGAATGCGAGCGAGGTCGGCCGCGTTCAGCTTGTCGCCGAGGACTTGCTGAAGAGCGGCGGCGAACGCCTCCTTGTCCTCGGCGGCGAGCTTGGCGACGCTCGACGCGATCGTGTCGGCGCGAGCCGACTTGACGCGCTCGGCGATCGAACCCGAGTTGGCCTCGAGCGCACGAGCAGCGGCAAAGTCGTCGGTGAGCTCAGCGTTGCCGAGGGTCGAGTGGACAATGTCAAGGCGTTCGGCCCGCGACAGCGTCGGGTTCGCGACGCCGAGACGCTTGACGGCGTCCTCCTCGAGCAGGCGGCGCTTGAGGCGGGCGTAGAAGTAACGCCTCGACTCGGCCCAGTTGATCTTGTCACGGGCGCAGCCCTTGGCGAGAACTGTCAAGCCGGTAATGGTCAGCGTCGGTTCACGAGACAGATAGAGCTGACAGCGACTCACTGCGTCCGGCGCGGTCGTGCGAGTCGGCAAACTGCAGCGCGATCTGCTGGTACAGCGGCATGAGCTGCTTCTCGCGCGCAGCGAGGTCGGTCTTGGCCTGAGCGGCATCAGCGGGAGAGACCGAAGCGTCCGTGCTCTTCGCCTTGAGCTCGCGGTACGTCGGGTCGAGGCGGTCCATCAGGCCGATAAGCTTGTCCTTGCGGAGCTTGATCTCGACGATTCCTTCCGGCTCGAGGACACCGGCACGGGCAGTCTCGTCGACATACATCTCCATCATGCCCTCGGCGTTAATCGCCGGGTCGAGAACGACCCACGCACCACCGCGGAGCTCGCCGTTCGGGACGATGTAGACAAACACCGGCTGCTTGTAGGCCGAGAGACCGTCGACGATGAGCGAACCACGCTTGAGGACCTCGTCGAACATGTCCTGCTGTCCGCCCGAGAAACCACGCCAGTTGGCAAAGATGATGAGCGGGAGACCTTCACGGTTGAAGTCGAAGATGGCCTGGCCCGTCTTGAAGGCCGAGTTCGGGTACCAGACCTGTGCAGCCGTGATACTTGGGTTAGCGCACAGCACGAGAGGGTCAAAAGAGGAGGAGGGACAGATTGGCGTACCTGACCAGCCTCCATGATTTTCTGCTCGTTCGAGAGCGGGTTCGCCGGGTCGGCGGGCACGACGCGCTCGATCGTGCGGGTCTCGACGGCGATCGCGCCCATGGGGATGCCGCCGAGGCGAGCGCGACCGACGACGACGGTCTGCGCCCATCCCGAGAGCGTCTCCTGGAACGAGTCCTTGTCGAAGAAGCCCGAGAGCCAGCGGCCGTCGGCCTCGTCGGTCTTGCCGGCCAGGAACCAACGCGGGTCGTAAGCGCCCTTGATCGGCGTGTAGTCGACCGGGCGGTCCCACGAGTCCTCCGAAGGCATCAGCGGGAGCATGGCGCCGCGGACGGCCGGCACATAACCGAGCCAGCGGATGATGGACTGGACACCCTCGAGGTCGTTCGGCGCCGTCAAGTGCGAGACACCGTTCTTGTACATGATCTGCGTACCACCGAGCTGCAGGTTGGACGAGTAGACCTCGCGACCGAGGACCTTGTTGAGGGCGCCGGCACCCGTGAGGATGATCGGCTGACCTTCGACCTGGACGGCACGCTGGCCGAGGCGTACAAGGTAGGCACCGATACCGACGGAACGGGCCGTGACGAGCGTGATCGTGAAGATGTCGTCGTAGGCGCGCGACGTCTCACCGGCGATGAGACCGGAACCGCGGAGCGACTCGACACCGAGACCATCCTGGAGACCGATGATGTCGGTAATCTGGTAGCGCGTCTCGCCCTCGTCCTCGATCTTCTTGGTGATGACGCTCTTCTCGCCCTGGTTCTTGAGCTCGCCGAGCTTCTCGGCCGTCAAGTAGAGGTACTTGAAGCCCTTCTCGGGGCGCGACGCATCCACCCACGCGACATCGAACTTGTCGACGAGCTCCTCGGCGATTCCGAGGCGGGCGCCTGAGTTGGCCGACAGGTAGATGCGGGGCAGGCCGAGCTTGCGCGCGACCTCAGTGACGGCGAAGAAGTACTGGTCCTCCTCGGGTCCGAACGAGCCGATCTTGTACGTGATGTCGTTGGCGATCACGACGACGCGGCGACCCTGCGGGCACTCGGGCGTGCGGATCGTGTAGATCCAGCCGACCATGCCAATGTTGTTCGTGCCAGGCGGGCGCGAGACCTCCTGCGGCTTGCCGAACTCGTCGAGGACGAGCTCGGTCGCGACGAGGGGTTCGGCGGGCGCAGTCTTGCCGGCGAGCTTCCACTGGCGGCGGATCGCCTGGCGGAACAGGTCGGGGAAGTCGTAGACGTACGTGGTGCCGACGACGTGGGCCTTGTAGCGCTTCGGCTGGAGCCACTCCTTGGTCGGGTAGGGGAAGTTGACCGGCTGGAGGTGGAAGGCACCCTGCGGGCCAATCGACTTGAGGATGACCTGACCCTTGTCGGTCGTGACCTCGCGATAGGCCTCGTACTTGACGACGAAGCCCGAGACGTTCTCAATGATGGCGCGGATCGGCTGAATGTTGCCGTGCGCATCCTCGAGAACGATGCGGATCTCGGCGCCGGTGACGCGAAGGCGCCAGAAGCGCTTGCCGTGGCGGTCAATGAAGCCGGCGAGAGCGGTCTGCACCTCCTCGAAGTCGAGACGGAGACTGTAGAGGAAGTTGAGCTGTGGAGGAAGGGAGTGGAGGCTGTCAGCGCCGGGAAAGCAGCTTGGATGGAGCTCGAATCGAGAAAAACTCACCGAAATGTGGTTGCCGTCAGCTGAGCGACGCTGGGCGCTGACGACCTCGAGCGTGTCGAGAACGTCCGTGACGAGGCGGTCCGACTCGGAGACGAGGTAGTCGGCCGTGCGCATCGTGCCACGGAGACGACCGGGGCGGACGAGAGCGCGGACGAAGAAGCGGCAATCCGAGGAGTTGCCCTTGGCAGTCGCGTAGTAGATGTGGATCTGACGGTTCTCGACGGGGCACGGCTCGAGGTTGAAGTTGGAGAGACGGCCGAGCTCGAGCTGGAACGCAAGCGCAGGCTCGATGTCGCGGATCGTCTCGAGCTCCTTCCAAGCGTTGTCCTGCTTGCGGATCGTGTAGTAGGACGGGTACTGGCCCTCGCGGCAGATGAGGAGGGTGATGCGGCGCATGCCACGGCGCTCAAACTCGGCGCTCATCGAGTTGATGTGGTCGGCGAACTCGGCGCGGAGGGCATCCTCGTCGACATCGGCGGCGCGGCCACGGACGGTGAGCGCAACGTTGAGGACGTTCCACTGCTCCTGGCTCGACGAAGACTGCTGCTGGTCGATCTTGCCCTTGCCGGCGTCCGGGAAGTGGCGGAGGACGCTCTGGAGCTCCTCGCGGATGCGGTTGAACGACGAGATCGAGAACATGGCACCGTAACGGATTGGTTCCGACTGGGCCTGGTTCAGCAGGTAGGTGAGGTCCGAGTACGAGGCGGCGCGCTGCGAAGTGAGGCCGGTGGAGGGTGTAGGCGGCTCCGACTCGGAGGCAGCCTTGCGCATGCGGAACGCCCACGCGATCGACGCGGGCTCGTCCTCGTTCGCGTCGGCCTCGATGTGCTCGAGGTTGAGGACGTTGTACGAGCGGTACGCGCGGCGAACGTAGACCTCGAGGGCGGCGAGGGCGACCCACTGGTCCTGGTGCTGGAAGAAGGCGGGCAGAACGTCAAAGACGGTGAAGCGACTGTCGATGACGTCCTTGAGGATCTCGGAGCGCGGGGCGCGGTCTGTCGGCGCGACCTCGCCGTACACGGTCGGGGTCACCGAGGCGCGGAGGATCTGCTCGAGCTGGCCGAGGCGCTCGTCGAGCGACGGCAGCTGAGTGTGGATCAGGACCTCGCGAGCCTTGAGCGCGACCTTGGTCGTCGCCTTCGAGTCGAGCTCGGCGAGGCTCTTGAGGACCGGGGAGACGACCGTCTCGACGGCCGGGTCGGCGTCGCACTCCTTGACGAGGTCAAGGAGGGCGAGCACGAGCGTGTTCTTCGATGCCGCCTTGTAGTGCGAGAGAACAATGCTGACGACAGTGTCGAGAGCGTCGCGGTTCGCCTCACGGAGCTCGAGGACGACATCGTCGTCGCGCCCGCTGAAGGGCTTCTCGGTCGCGGCGTAAGCGGCAAAGATGCCGGCGATAGTCGACCACTCGTGGTGCTTGAGTCCGCCACGGTAGCGGAAGACGACATCCTCGAACGCAACGAGGAAGTTGCGAATGGTCTGAGCCTCGCTCGCGCGGAGCGGCTCGAGAGCCTGGTCGATCAGCTTGCGGCACTTGGCCGACGGGAACTCGGCGCCGGCAGCGTGGGCTTCGTCGATCGCCTGGCGGAGCAACGCCTCGAGGCGAGCGGGGATACGGCCGTTCAGGGTCGAGAGGACGGCACCGGCCTCGCCGTACGGCAACTCCGGGTTGCGCAGGACGGCGATGAGCTCCTTAATGCTCGACTGCATGATCGACTGATTGTCGTAACCGGCGAGAATGTTGGCGAGGACCTCCTTGAGGTACGCAAAGCGCTGGTACGGCTTGTTTCCGACGATGTTCGGAAGGCCGAGCTGCGGCAGCTGACCGTCGAACGGCTTGGCATGGTGGACACGGCTCGGGTCGTCAAGCGACAAGATTCCGAGAATGTCGCCGGCGGCGAGAGTGGCGCCCGGCTGCTTGATGAGCTGCGCGATACCGTCCTCGGCGGCAATGAGGGGCATGATCATCTGCGGACGAGATCAGAGTCAGCCCTCTCATAGCGCGGTGAGTATGCAGGAAAGCTAGTAACACACCTTCATGACCTCGATCTCGGCGTACGCCTCGCCCTTCGAGACGTGCTCGCCGCTCTCGATAAAGTAGCGGACTAGCTTACCCGGCGACGGCGAGCGCAGCTGGGTCGGGTCGTTCTCCTGCGCGATCAAGACCGTGCGAGAGTCGATCGAGAGACGGAGAGCGCCGACTTCCTCCTTGGCGTAGCAAGTGTACGAACGGCCGTCGAGGAGGATCAGGAGACCGCCGTCGGCGAGGGGACGGATGCCGACAGCGACCGAAGAGCCGTTGACGTAGATCGACCAGCTGGTCGGCGACGAGCGCGAGGCAGTCGCGCGGTACTTGACGTCTTCGAGAACAAACTCGAGCGGGACGACGGTCGCGAGGAGTTCCTTGGCGGGACTCTGACCCTTGTCGAGGATGCGCTTGTACTCGGCAATGTTGGCCTCGGTAGCGAGGTGAGCCTTGGTGGCAGCACCGCAGATGATAGCGAGGGTCGTGTCGGGGCGCTCGGCGGTCAAACGCGCCGAGATGAGCTGGTCGAGCCAGGCCGTCGTGATCGTGTTCTCCTCGAACGCCTGCGTCTCGAGGAGCTTGATGAGGTACTCGACGGTCGTGCGGAAGTCACCGCGGATCGACAACTCTTTGAGCGCGACGACCATGTTCTTGCGCGACTCGGAACGGTCCGAACCGTACGCAAAGATGTGACCGAACTGCGAGTCGGCAAACTCGTGAAGACCACCGGCCGAACCGACCGAGAAGTAACCCCAGACGTTCGTGCTCGAACGGAAGTTGAGCTCCTGGAGGGTTCCCATCGACGGCTTGAACCCGGCGTCCGGGTTCTCGGCCGTGATCCGGACGGCGACGACGTGTCCCTTCGGCGACGGCTTGCGCTGCGTCTTGGACGACTCGGGGTTCTCAAAGTCAAAGTCGATCGAACTCTTGCCGTGCGGCGACTTGCCGTACAGCGTGCGGATGTCACGGATGCGGTCGAGGGGGATACCCATCGCGATCTGGAGCTGCGCGGCGGGCAAGTTGACACCCGAGACCATCTCGGTCGTCGGATGCTCGACCTGGAGACGCGGGTTGAGCTCGAGGAAAGCGAAGCTGTCGTCGCCCGCCGAGTAGAGGAACTCGACGGTACCCGCCGAAACGTAACCGACGAGCTTAGCGAGGCGAACGGCCGACTTCTCCATCTGCTCAAAGCGGTCCGGGCCGGCGATCGTGACTGGCGCCTCTTCGATGATCTTCTGGTGACGACGCTGGACCGAGCAGTCACGGCCGAACAGCGAGATGGCGTTGCCGTATTGGTCGGCAATGACCTGAACCTCGAGGTGACGAGCGGCCCCAGCGAGCTTCATGATGAAGACGGGCGAGCCTGCGCGGGCAACAAAGGGCTCACGGGGTCAGTATGCGACAAAGATGAGCAGCAGATGTCGACAGGAGAGACGCACCGGGAACTTCGGTCAGGACAGCCTGGTACGACTGCTTGAAGTCGGCCTCGCGGTCGACCTTGCGGATACCCTTTCCTCCGCCTCCCTCGGAAGCCTTGATCATGATCGGGAAGCCGATGCGCTGCGCACACACGAGTCCCTCCTCGGCGTCGTGAATGCACGCCTTCTGGTAGACGTCGTCTTCGACCGTGACGTAGCCGTCCTCCGAGTTGATGACTTGGTCGACGCCCTGACCGGACCAGTCCATGCAGGGGACCTTGGCGTGCTGAGCGACGATCGTCGACGAGATCTTGTCTCCGAGCGAACGCATGGCAGAGCCGGGAGGACCGATGAAGACGATCTTGTGCTTCGACGCGGCGAGCGACTCGGGCAGGCGAGGGTTCTCCGAGGCGTGACCCCTGCGTGCGCATTTACGGATCAACTTCTGCACTGGCGACAGATCCCGAGAGAAGGAAGGAAAACGCACCATCCAGCCCATACGGCGTGCACACCGGCACGCTCGGCAACGTCGACAATCACGTCGACGTTGGCGTAGTTGTTGTTGTTGGTGCCACCAGGGACCTCGACGTACTGGTCGGCCATGCGAATGTAGTCGGCGTTGACCTTGAGATCCTCCGGAGTCGCCATGACGACAAACTCGACGGCGTGCTCCGAGCCAAAGGTCTCGTACGCCCACTTGCGAACCGAACGGATCTCCTTGACGGCGGCGATACCTGACAGGTTGCGGAGGATCGTCAGTATCCGAGGCCTACACAAGCGATCCGCGCCGGGCCTGGACGAATTCCGTCCGACAGGACGGCGGGGCCACAGCGTGCGCGCAGCCCTGGCCGCCCCGAGAGGACGCATTGTCTCACCATTGTTCGCGATGAGAATCTATGGTAGGAAGGCGTCGGTACGTAAGCGAGATGACCTCATCGTACTAGAGAGGGCGCGAGCAGGAAGAGGTTCCCGCCCGCCGGCCTAGTTTCGAGGAGTTGGAAGACTGACCTTGGTAATGACGGTGTGACCGCCTCGTTCCCGCACAAAGTCGGCGACCTTGCTAGGTGGTGCGACCTCCAGCGAGTTGCCGCCTACGTCGCACGAAAGGCGGGAAGGGGCCGGGGGGGGGGGGCAAGCGACCCAAGCGGGGGGGGTGGGGGGGGGG